>JAUMHF010000012.1:3758959-3770255 GCA_032359275.1 Microctenopoma steveboyesi | reverse complement strand
TATCACACTGAGCTCCTCTCCTCCTTTTCCTTTTCTGTCCACTTCTCTGACATCATTGCATGTTAATAACTTTGTTTTTTCTTCTATTTTTGTTAACTCCTAAACCTTGCTACGTGAAGTGCCCTGAAATAACTTTTGTTATGATTTGGCGCTATATAAATTAAAATGAATTGAACTGAATAAATGCACATGTAAAAAGTAGTCAAAATTGCTAAATTCTATGTGCATGTGTCTTATTTTGTTCATCTACATCAGATGGAAATTTTGATTAAAAAATTTAAAAAAATGTCACAATTATTTACCCATTCAACGCCAGGACCTTGTCAACGTGCCAGCCTGATTTAGAGGGGGGAAAGTTTGTTTGTTTGTTTGTTTTTCCTGGGGGGGGGGCGATGTAACAGCTCCTAACAGCGTCTCACACTTAAATCCAGGAGCGCCATCTAGAGACAGCATTGAACAGCCTCGTCGCATCGCTGCAGGAAGAAAACCTACACGGAAATGAACCAAACACCCGCCGGGAGACAGACAGGAGACACGCCCGAGCGCGTGCTCATGGTTCGGTGAAGTGAGGAGCAGGAGAGGGAGATCCTGAAGGGGGAGTGATGCATGGATGGATGTGCACGCGCCTTCCTCGTCTCCGCTTGGACCTCGCGCTCCGTAATGCTGATGACGTGTCCTCGCCGATGACATCGCCGTCCTTAGAGCTAGCTGCTTAGCTAACCTCGGTCAGCACATCGGCGCATGCAGGGTCGGCTTCGTAGTCCGTGTGTCACCCTGAGGGACGCGAGACTCGCTTTTAAGGCAGCAGGAGCCGTGTTTCGCCAGGTACCTTTCAGTTCTGGGTTATTGCACAATCCTCCCAGGTGGTGGTGTTCTCTTCATCACTTAGGGAAAGTATCCAAGTATGTTCTGTCACGTACTCTACTTCACTATACATTAATGTACTTCACTGTACGTCTGCTGCTGCATCCATGTGACAGGTGTAGTGATTAGAAATGTCAGGCTGCAGAGACATATCTTTAACACCAGAGCCTGCAGAAAGATAAGTGGCGCTGAAAACTAGATTTACTCTTTATAACCACTATTCAGCAGAGAGAAGAGGTTGTATATTTTACTATATACAGGCACAAACATGACTTTATTCCTTATTTTCTGTTTGGTCCGTCTTTAGATTGAGCAAAAAGGGCACTCAGCAAGTCTCCCAGTGGTTATTGTTAAAACATTTATTCAGCTGCATGCCACTGGTGTTAATAGCTTTGTCTAGCTCATAATTTATATACGCATGTGTTTTTATTGACTCATTGATGCTTTATAGTCTGCTTCTTCCCTTGTTAAAATATGTGTGTGTGTGTGTGTGTGAAAAGACGACTCCTTGCTGTGTTTCCCAGGTGTCACTGCCCTCCTACATCCACATGACTCGAGTGTTCGTCTATGGCACCCTGAAGAGGGGGCAGCCCAACTACTTCCGTATGTTTAACCACACCAACGGAGCAGCAGAGTTCCTCGGGTCAGCGCTTACCACTGAGAAATATCCACTAGTGATCGCTGGCAGGTACAACATCCCTTTCCTCCTCAACATCCCCGGCCGGGGTCACAGAGTCCACGGAGAGATCTATGAAGTTGACGACGAGATGCTGAAGTTCCTGGACGCCTTTGAAAGCGTTCCCACCATGTACCAGCGGACTGTGATTAAACTGGAGGTGAAGGAGTGGGCGGGGAACACCGAGGAGGCGCCGTCACCGGGAAGCGTCACGGAGGCGCATGTGTACAGCACGACAACGTACCAGCCAGACTGGCCCTCGCTGCCCAGCTACGACAGCTACGACGCGTACGGCGACCACGGGCTGGAGTTTGTGATAAAAGAAGCGCGGCACTGAGGAGAAGAGCAGATCCAGATTTCTATATGTTCATGTGTCAGCTGAGCAGAGGGAGAAACTAATGTCTTTACTTTGCACTTGTGTCCTGTCTGTGTAGAGTCCCTGTTGCTGAGAGAGCACATTTACAGAGGTGGCTTCAGTTTACAGATTTTAACAGTGAAGCACCGACTGCCTGTTTAGATTCCTTGGAAAAATCTGAATATTCAGACCAACCTGTTTTTACCAAACACAGGATGAATACTGCTGTTGCGCTGTCTTTAGATACAAGAATAAAATACTATTTAACATCTTTGTTTCGTCTGTTTTTGTTCTTATGAACACAGTCTTATCTCATTTTTATTTAAAATAGCAAAATCCAGAAAACCAGAGAATTTGAGGCGATATCAGGAACGGAACCAGTGAAATCTCTGTCGGCATCGGAAGCAGTTTCGCGTGTTTTAGATTCAGTTTGTCCTTAAATCAACAACAGCAAAAATAGGACACACATTTCACAGTGTGGCAACGTACTGTACAAAACGTCTTCAAACATATGAATGAGAAAATACCACAGGTGAGTTCACGTGCGCACAAAAAACCTCTCACAAAGGAGCATTTAACAGGAATATTCTGAATATTACAGCTCATCAAAGGATCATCAGAAAGTGAAAAAGTTTTACTGAATGTAACACTCATTCATTCAGGTTAATGATGAATCTAACTGAAGGGAAACAGTGAAGCTCACTGTTTGGTGTGGACATTAAATCCATTTGCGTGTGCATGTGAACAACATGAATTTAAACAGTTAGAAAAACAACTTTCTGCTGCCAGTCTGGAAAAGGTCAGCGTGGGTGATGAATAATGTGATCAGAGCCTCTAGTGGGGAATACAAGGAGTAAAGTGGGAAGACCTCTGAGCGAATTAATCTGTGTCTGAGCACTGGCTGTGTGCAACAGGATTCTGTGTTCACTACAAAAGTCTTTTCTGCGTGGCTTAAAGTCCAGCTCTGAATCCAGGAGGAGGAGGCGATGGAAGCAGTTTCATCAGTAAAGGTCTTTTCTGGTGATGGGCAGGGAGCGGCTGGCGGAGCAGGTGGCGCTGCGGATCACCTCCATCCACCTGGATGAAAGGATAACAAATATTTGGTCAGTGATGTGAAGCAAGCCTTTGGTCTTGTGGCCAGCGGCCAGTCTCGGTTACTGTACCTTTCGAACGTGTACTCGCTCTCTGATCTGAAGTAGTAAACGTGGGATTTAAAGTGGAGTTTGAAGACGTAATCCTTGTGGATGTTTTCTGACTCGGATGGGACGGTGACAGAGTAGCCCAGCAGAGGAAGGCTGGCCAGAGGGTAGTCGTCCTGCAGGGAAACCACATGTCAGGCAGAGCTACTGCAGCTGCTAACATCATATTATTAGGGTGCTTTATGACTCACCTGATGGGACTTGTAGAAGAAGAGGCTGAAGTTGGTGAAGACCACCCAGAGCTTCTGCCAACCGTTACTGTTCTTAAACTTCCTCAGCAGGTTACCCGACAGCTGGTTCTGGAAACACACAGGGATGAGAGCAATTTACTTAAAAGGCATAAATACATGTTCTATGCAGGAACGGTTTAAGAAAGAAGCAGATACAGTAAAAGTAAGAGCACCGTAAGAAAATAAAAGTCTTAACTTAGTGGCGTGATGGACTCAGTGTTTCTAAAATATGTAGTGTATAAACTCAGCACATTGCTCCTATATTTCCTCCTGAACATAAGATAAGATGAAAGAATAACAACCTTTTTTCAGATTACAAATCTTACTATAATACGTCTACTGTCATTTCTGATGAACGTCCATTCACTGTCAGCAGTGGAGCTGTTTCAGTACCTCTCTGCTCCAGCAGGTGTCACTAAAGGACAGGCTGTGCGCCCTGTACCAGCAAGCCACAGACGGAGAAATGGGCCCCTGAGTCTGCTGAGGGGCCTCAGTGACTCACTGGCTGGACTAGTGAAGTCTAACAGTTTCAGGGTGGATGGACAAAGATGAAAAAAGACAGAAACAGAGGGAGAGGAGAGAAAAGGACACAAACACAGACATGAAAAGAAAAGTAAGACAAAGGACATTGGATAAATGGTCCTTTGCCTGTGGTGAAGACAACAAGAGGTCCAGGAAAGACAGACATGCAGAGCAGGACAGCTACAGGTCTCCACAACTACAAAACAAGGAGTGAGATGTGTGGAGACGACGAGGACGACACACAAACACACGCGGTACCTCCACGGCAATACTAAAGTCCACCATGGACACGCTGGTGTTGCGGTGCCAGCAGACGTGCACGGTGGTGTTACCACGGTGACCCTGACGCTCCAGAGATGAGCGCGAGCCGCAGAGCTCCTCCTCCGACTCCTGCTCGGCTCCGCCGTCCTCCGTCAGCTCTGGGGAATGACGAGCAGGTCGAATACACCAGTTACACAGATGACACTGACGGCTCATACTTTACTCATCTCCACGGGACACTGCTGCACCCGTTTGCAACTATTAGAACCATTTTTAGGATCTGCGCAGTGGTGCCTGCAGGTAAGGGTTAGAGCGTTTTCCTTCCAGAGAAAGGCTAAAGACAGAACAGAGAGCTGCACAAACTCAGCAAAAGATAAGACGGCATGAATGTGAAGGAGCGAGGTGCAGTGCTCCAGCAGAGGACAGACTCACTGTGGTCAGTGGGGCTGGTGGAGAGCAGGTCAGTGTGTGGGGTGCTACTCTGCTCTGCCAGGTCAATCGCCATCCGGATGTCCTCCATCCACCGCTCCATCTCTGGCGCGCAGCTGCGGGGTTAGCATGTAAAACGGTTTCCAAATGTTTCCAAACTGTTCAACCAACATCATCATAATGAAGTCACCAACATGCAAGAGAGTCAAAATCTGACAGGCAGAGTTACTGCATGAGAACGAACGAGGAGCTGAACGGAAAATAGGTCATGGTCCAATTTATCTGGCCGACCTCATTAGAAATATTATTCTTAGTAGTATCCGTCTCTTCTGCTCCTAATGGATGATCTGTAATACTTATTCCCCCCTTTATTCTCATTACAGAGCCTTTATCTCTTCTTCTCATGGGCTGATACCTGGCTGCCACCACCACCGACTGGCGCTGGCCAAACAGGGTGAACGAATGAGGGACTCCCCAGTCCTCCTCACTTTCTCGGATCTGGAAAAACACACCATGGAACTTGAGTGCACAGGACATCCTAATTGGGACGTTTGCCTAAATGTCATTGAAAAATATGGTTACGTGCCGTCATTCCATAAAGTGGAAGCTGGCCGTGAACTTTGAACTGGTTGGACGGGGTCGTCCCTCGACTGGTGTACATCAAGAAATCACTGAACTGAGGGAAAGAAATCCACACACTGTCTATATAGTGGATACAGTTTGTTTTCTTGAAAGTTGTGGAAAAAAGAAAAGCTCCTACCAGGAAGAACATTCTCTGCTGGAGACCTTTTCCTGAAAGTTTGCTGAGGCACCCAAGCCTGATAAACTCCTGTAAGTTACATCAGAACAACAGAGAGATCGTCACCGTTTCCATTAAACTGAGGCACTGGCTTCACCGTTACTGGAAAGAAACAGAAAGAAGCTAACCCTCCCGGGGTTGACGAGGATGTCGACGCCGGTCAGATCCTTCTTCAGCTCCAGGATCTTCTGGAAGTTCTCCATCTTCATCATGGTGCCTTGAAGCTGCAGCACGATCTCGGAGATGTCGGCCAGGGCCGCTGAAAGGTAAAGGACGAGGATAAAAATAATGATTAAAAACAAGAGAGAGAGGGAGACACACACACACACACACACACACAAACAATACCTCTGCAGTCCCTGAAGTCATCGTGGGTAGGCGGGTAGTGCTTGCAGAGCCTCTCCAGGATAAGTTTGTAGTGCAGCAGTCGATGAAGAGAACGTAGGAGGAAGATGTTGAAGGGCAGGTAGCAAACTCTCTGCTGCTCAAACTCGCGACACAGAGTCTCCACCTTCCGACTGGCCCTGCAGAGAAACACAGTGGGATGTCAGAGCGTGGCTCCTAAGCCTGTAAACACATTTACCTCTTCCTTAGTGCACCTACCTGCAGGCCCGCTCCAGCTCCACCAGGCACTCTGAGTGCTTCTGGAGGTGAACCGTTAACTGCTGCAGACGCAAAACGAGAAGGAGCTCAAAGAAATCTCACATGGGCATAGCTGAAACTTAAAACAAGCAAGGCATATTTACCCTGAGGCCCTGGATGTTCTTTAGTAAAACATCCCCGATGCGTTGATAGTCTCCTTTAATGTGGGCGTTTGATCGACCCTCCCTAAGACGAGGGAGAATGGTTCATATTTATGTCTGTGTAGTAGCATTGTTTCAGCAGTAGGTGTCAGGCCAGAGCTACACGCCTCACACATCACAGGAAAAGTATCACTCAACTTCCCACAATCCCACTTTATTAGGAGCAACTCCCCGGCCCTCCTCCTAGAGCAGTTTTGTGTGTGTTTCTGCTGTCTGCCAGCACATTAAATGACACAAAGGCTGTTTTTGTTTGCCATCACTCCAGTGTTTTGGTGAGGAACATGAAACATATAAGAAAAACACACGTTTTTCTTCCTATGTAAATATATTGACTAGCTTTCATATATCCAGGATTTTTTTGTCCTGATGGAAATACGTAGATGCTGACCACTGTGCCAGCCGCTGCTCCGCCTCTTTCAGAAATCCCTGGTGGAACTTGTAGACCGGATCATAGTTGGCAGAGATCAAATTCTTTACAGAGTCTGGGAAGGCCTCATCTTTGCCCACAGCAGCCTGGAAAGACTACAAAGAAAAAAAAACCCCCACACACACACACAGGTGGATTACATCACATTAGTTAGTAACAATTTGGATATATAGAGATTAAATGATTCACCAATTAACTGGCAGCATACTGAACAGCAAGAGAAGTCAGATGAATGATTATTACAATAAATGATGGATTTATTTCATGTATATTAGAATAAGAGTGGGGCAGAGAGGGAAGGGTGTGGGATCAGCAGTGCCAGCCAAAGAAAATATTCCAAGGGATTTAGCGCACGCCTTCCTGCCACATCAAAGAGGGCGTAAACTGCTGTGGAGAAGAAAATCGCTTAGGGAGATAAAAATGACTCGACGGAGGGGAAATACTATTTTATTTCTTCTCCTCCACAGGGGGGTTAGAAATCACGGTCAGCTCCACAGCATGAACCTGTGTTTTCCCCACTGGTAGTCTCCCGCTGCTGATTTTAACCTCATTTGACAATTACAGGCAGTAAAATGCACAGAAAGTCTGAACCACGTTATGCAGAGTTTGAAAATGTTATCCTGAATATAACCATTAAAAAGTCATGTCATGTAAAAACACCCTGCTTTTAAAGGAGCCAACTTTAGTTCGTCAGGCTTTTAAACAACCATCTGTGACTCATGATTCCAGTACTAAGGCTCTAGAGAACCCAAGCTTGGCTCACCCTCTGTCTACTCTGTCTGCATGTCATGCAGGCCTCATTCCCTCTGGGGAAGTGTCTACACAGCCAGATGTTCTCACGCTGGCTGAAAGAAAATCCTCACCTCTGTGACGACCTGCAGGTCTTTGAGGTAGGTCCGCTCCGTGGTCAACAGCTCCTTGGCTATGAAGTAAGCCTTGTCTGTGGGAAACTTCTGGACACAAACAGAAACATAAGATCGCGCCAACAGTCCATACGTTGGTTTTTTGTTGCTTTAATCGCTGTATGCTCACTTTTCAGCACATTCAACCACGAGAAAGTGTCATCATTACCGTTAGCTAACAAGCCTGCATCAGTCCCTAGATCACATTTTATTTTGTTAGACAGAACAAAAGCCAATGAACTGTAAAAATGTTATTTAAGCAGTGGCAAATAGCTCTTCCTGAGGCGCTATTTCTATCTCCAAGTTTAACACTGATCATCTCCGAGGAAACTTTATGGACGTAAAACTGAACCAAACGGGAAGAGAGCGCTGCTGTTCCACTATACACAGAGAAAAAAGGGACAAAAAGGACAGTAAGACAGGGAGGGGTGGAAAATGTGTGTCATTGCGGCTTGAGAGGCCACTGAAAATCTGATTTGTTTACAGTAATTATACCAAAAATGGGAATGTGGACCGCCTCAAATAAAAACACTCCATGTGACTTGTATGAGAAGCTGCAAAATGTTGGTACGTACATGTGTTTAGATTAAAAATGCTGTTGCATTAATCTTGAATTAAGATGTTTAAGAATAATCCAGGCAAAATATATATTTCTTCTTTGTGCACAGCTGAAGCCAGAGTTGCTTTTAGGATCTTCCTATTTTTTACTACCCTGTTCTGGTCTGCATGCCCACCTTCCTCCTCGCCTCCTCTTCATCCTCATTACGAACGTATCCAGCTTCAGTGAGCAGAGGGCTGGTGAGTGGCGACAACTGCCGCCCCTCTGGACCCAACATGCCAGTGCTGCCCATCCCCAGGTCATTTACCGAACCATTGCCATTAACCACCACATGGGGACTCCCCAGTGGAGAGTCATCTGAACCAGGACTTCCTGTGGGAGGAGAGGAAAATGGGAAAATGGGAATAGAACAAAGAGTGAGATAAGGGAGAAGATGATGAAAGACTGTGTTAATGTAGATTCTATATGTACAATAGAAAAAGCAATTCAGCTACTTTCATGAAATTCACTGCCACAGAGTATTCATCTTTCTTATCATTTGATGTTCTTGATTCTTTCCTCAGTGGTGAGACAAAATTCCCAGATCCAGCAGACTTTCAGTTTTCCTACTTTCCAAATGCAACCACAGCAGTGAATTTCAAGGTTCACCAACCCTATACAACGAAAACGAGCAGCTGAGATATTCCAGCAGCATCGGGACAGAACTCCAAACTACCAAGAATACCTATATCTATTTGATTTCTCTATTTGGATCTAACAGTTACAATACAGTAAAAGTGTAAAAACAGCATGAAAAAACAGTGATAATTAGTTAGGAGGTAGATTATTAGTAAGGAGCTACTGAATTAAACAAATAAGTTAATTTACAAGATCTTATCTGTGCATTACTAGGGTAAGTTAAAAGACAGATAATGCAGTCAAGCATTTTAACAAGCTGTTATGAGCAAAGATACACACATATTCATTGTATACAACATGAACCATTATTAACAAATAGTGCTGCAAATAACAAATCGCACTGACGCAGTGACACAATTAATTATTTTCTTTTTGAACTAATTATTTGGTCTAGTTTTTCAAAATATCTATTAAATAGGTTTAGTTTTTGGTTGAGCCTAATAAAAATCACAACTGCATCACAACAATCTTTGACTATACTAATAGTCTTTTAATTTCCCCTATAATGCACTGTAGATATGATTTACGTGATATATATGTGAGGTTAAAATCATGCGTTTTTTAATAGGAGTCTGGTCCGATTCTAGTTTCAATCTACTTTTGGAAACCAAAGAACTTAATCTACAACCTACTTCATCACTACAGCTACAGAGGATAACTACATGATACTAAATTGTGACTGTATACTTGCCCATGTGCAAAATTTCCAAAGAGTCCACTGCTATACACCAAACTGGACCATGGGTAAAACCAGATCTGTGACAGTGCTATAAAAGAACTTACCACCATGCAGAAAACAACTCAAAGCTACAGCAGCTACACACAGAGGAAACAACACGCACAACACAAAGGACTCGACTGTTGCACACATGCTCAACACAAACGATCAGACCATACTCTACAGCCTAACACAGGGTCATGGTTCAAGCAGGTGGAGGGCACGGATGGATGGGCTGGTGGGTGTGGCAGGGGCACTCTACAGAAAAGTCCGGAGTCCCTTTTCTTCCAACATACAAAGCCGATTTCTTTTATTGACACTAGTGCACACAATCACTTACAGTGGTAAAAAGAGACGAAAGGTAAAGAAAGAATCAAAACGTCACAAGAAAGAAAATCCAGTAGCCGTTTTTGTGATGAGTATAAAAAAAGTAAGCAGAAATACAAAACATTAAAAGAGCAGAAGAAGAGCAGCGAGTCCGTTTGTAAAGGAATCGAAAGCCTTTGTGGAAGTCCTCCAGCTAAAGGCAGCAGTCCGACGTCTGCGTGATCCATATTTATTATGATTATATGCTTTCACAATCTCGCAAAGCCTGTTGCCCGACATACACCACATGCTGCAGCCCTGGCATGCACCATGAGAAAGCAAATTAACACGAGACGTGCAAGCTAAGACTGCTGCCAATATTTCCAATCCCTGAATCAGAAGAACAGCCACAAAGCTGGTTTATTCCTTTAAAAGACGTAAACAGGCAGACAGGTCTTAAAGTATATCATATTATTAGGCTGCTTTCACAATTGCTTCCTAGAGTTAGATTAGAAAACTGATATCACTTTTAAATATGTGGAATAAATGTAAATCTACCGTTAGCTTAGCACAAAGCTAACCAGCTATTAGCCTCATGTTTAGCACACAGAAATGACAAGTGCCATCGTCTTGTCCAACTTTCAGCAGGAACACGGTTAAATCATCACAGTGTGTATGTTGCAGAAGAAACGACAAATCATTTGACTTTAAATTCATCTAGTAAATGTGTCTCTGGTTAGCTCCATTAACACATTAATTACAGGACAAAAGCACAATCTATCAGTGTGTTACTGTATGTACAGTACAAAACATTTACAAAAAAGCCTCAATTCAATAAATGACTTGCTTCAAGTACCATTTGGTGACAGGCAGTTACAGGGGGGACAAAGTAGACTCAACTCCAGTATTCCTGTGTGTGTGTGTGTGTGTGTGTGTGTGCGTGTGTGTGTGCGTGTGTGTCCAACCTCTGACTATACTCAGACTTTCACGCCTTACAAAATTAAACGCCTTTGGGATGTCTCTCAAAGATTTCTTTGCTTTGTTTTTTTCTGCACTTACATTTGCATTGAGTTTAACTTGACTTGTCTGTCGACCATCACCCCCCCATCTTACTCTCCATAATAAGAGCACTGGAGCCGAGTCAACCCTGTTCCGTATCTGTGCACAGTGAGGAAACCCCGGGCAAAACACAAATGATTTCTGAATATTTGAGAAGGACACGGTGCAGTTAATTGGTCATGAGGATGTAGCGTTGAGAAATGTCTAACAAATGAAAGGTCCCACAGGAAGTGCAGGGCCTAAAGCTGCACATAATAAAGTAACTAGGTTTTTGTTGTAGTGCACCTAGTTCTTCTCAAACATTTGGAGTCATTTTTAAGCCCGGTGATGAACACAAGGTGATTAAGTGAGTAAAACAGAGCAGAACGACAGAAAAGCAGCGCGTCGGGTTCACATGCATTCAGAGTAAAGAAAAGGAAAAACAGTGAGTTGAAGTATCTGTGAAGGTTCTCAGTCATCCAGGTCATGGTTATCTCAAAAAAGGTTTATCCAATAGCAACTGGACTTAG
>JAUMHF010000012.1:3738367-3758937 GCA_032359275.1 Microctenopoma steveboyesi | reverse complement strand
AACCTGCTCCTCACACCAGTCAGTCAGACTTGAGAAAGCCCTCTGGATAGAAGGGCGAAACGTCGTCAAGAAACCTAGTAAGTCCAGTTGCTATTGGATAAACCTTTTTTGTGAGTTGAAGTATTTTCCCCCAGAAACATGCTTGAAAACAGTGCATTTACAAAAGCATAGACATTTGCTTCAGGAAGACACAGTAGCTCCCAGGGAAGAAAAGAAAACGATGACATTCAGTCATTTTGTAGCATGAAGGCTTAATGTCAGTGTTTAAGGGCGTTCCTGAATCTTTAGCAAATCCAAATTCATTTAAGTGTACAGTAGCCACCCCATGAATAACCCACTTTAACTGGCTGAAATGTATTTTGCAAAAATGATCTCACATTCACATATTGACATTTGTTCTGAAGTGAGATTTGAAAGAAAGCGCGTTGCAGCGAGCAGACAATCAGCAAATGACGGCGATGGGGATGGGAGGCGGGCGCCCTCAGTAAACAGCATCGTCACTGAGGAGAGAACAGCATCCGAAGAATGTAAAAGATAACAGCGCGGTATCTACAGCAGTGAGTCCAGCGCATGCCAGGGGCCAAGCTGAGCAGAGCGGACAGCTTTACATGGTCACAGGTTTGATTTTACTTCATGTGTAAAACCATGAAGGGATGGAAAACGAGCAAAAGAAAGAAAGAAAACCTAAAACAGACTGTCTAATGCGTCATAAGAAGAAACGGAGACATACAGATACAATGGTTAGGGTCAAATCTATTCACATCCTCCACTAAAGGTAAATACAAAAGCCTCTACCACAAACAATCAAACTACAAGCTAAGGAATGACTGAAAGCTCGACAAAGTGCTTCGGAGAAAGGGACACCAGCGAGGCCAGAGCTAAAGGCAGACCAGCGGTGTTCCTCCTCCAACAGATCCCAGTAGTTCACACGTTTATCTACCAAGTCAAATATAAGCAATTCTCTACCAAGAACATTCAAATATACTGTACATTTAAACTCATTCCATCACAGACTGCTTGGAAAACAGTTTGTAACATCCACGTTGTCCTAAAACCTACACCACTCGCAGCCGAAATCCCTTCATTGAACTCCAGCTATTATCTTAAAGCCCTTCTATTGCACAAAACAACGGTGATGTTAGAAACAACGTGACATCAGGACACTAGAAACCTTATTACTACAAACAGTCTCCTTCTGATCCTGGTCGATTCAACACCTAAAAATGTCTCATTTAGAAAAGTGAGCTACAATCTGCACAATCACAGACCGAGGAGAGAGGAATTCCTCAGAACAAGGTAAAACACTGGAAATCTACACGTTGTTGTATTAGTCAGCGGAATAACCTCGTATAACAGCTTTTAGATGTGTACGTCTAAAATGACCACAGAGCTCTAAAGTTATGGCACATTCAAACACGACCTGCTGTAGACTGGCTCTTTGAACTTACAGACAGCTGGCAGGATTGTCTCCAGGCTTTGACCCAATCCTCTCTGTGACAAACAGCCAGCTCAAGTTTCACCGAGGTGTAAAGTTAGTCCATCAGTCAGCGGCAGGCTGAGAGGTTTGCATAGAAAAGCCAGCACAAAAACAGAGGAATTCTGCGGTTTAGAAATCTCAACCGTGTTATCAACTCCGCTAAAAGTAGGGCGCCGTTAGAAAAAAGCCCCACAAAACAAGGCTTCAAAAATAGGTTAGAACCTTTAGTCACAGTGTGTTTGCTGATGTGCTGTGAGGTGTCACAGCGTCAGTTTCAGCGGTTAAGTAAATATTAGAGGGTTAGAGTCTTCACTCATGGAGCTGGGAGACAGAGCCAGCCTCACAGAGTAGTTCATTTAAACGATACTACATTACGCTGCTACCGTGCATAATAATAATAATAATAATAAATCTATAATCTAAAAAAAGCTATTTCTCAGGCACATCCCTCTCAACAGCTAAAAACCTGACCGCCCATATTGTCCTCGTTAAAACGGTAACATCCTTCCTCCTCCTCCTCCCCCTCTCCTCCCTCACCGCCTTCCCCTTCCTCCAGGTGCAGACTGCCAAAGGAGAACTTGCTCCGAGGCAGCGCTGGAGAGTTACCACTGTTGGAGTTGACTGAAACCAGCGAGCTGACGGCAGCAGGGTTGCCGTACATGAGCGGCTGGCTGTACGCGCTGCTGCCGGTGTCTGACTCTGCGTCACTGGTGTCGCTGCCGCTGCTGGTGGACCCATCGATCATTTGGACTGGCTGGTTTAAATTGTTTCCCCGACGACCAAACAAGCGCTGTGCCGTATTAGACCGTGCCTGACCTGGAACCCCGAGGTTCCCTGTGTGGTTGCCATTAGTTACTATCATTCTTCGCTCCATCGGAGCAGAGCAGGGGGCCTGTGAGTGGTACTTGGAGCGGTTTGGGTCAGGGGGGAGAATCGGGGTGGAGGTCAGCTGGCTGAGAATGAATGGATCAGTATCAGAGCGATTCCTCATGTTGTTGTTGTTATACAATTTGGACAAATGTGGTGGCGTGCGGTTTGCAGTGATGGGGGAGTAGCTGCCATACTGGCCTGGGGTCGGGACAGCGGGGGTTTCCTTGGGGACTGCTCCTGGGCGTTTACTGAAATAATGCCCCCTGTCATCCCAGTGTGAGGGTAGGCGAGGCTGACTGTGGCCGTTTGTCATCTCGGCGTGGCTAAGGGAGTTGGTGCGGTGGTGGAAGCTGCTGACCACCGGGCTGGAGCACTGGCTCCGAGTCCCCGTCCCTAACGGACGCACTATCGCAGCGCCTCGCTTGTCTCGACCCTGAAAGATCTCGTCTAGCAGCGTGCTGTGGAGAGGGAGGCGGTCATGAAATGACGTCCCATTGGACAAAATCTCATCACCTGTTAGCTCGTGACTTGCGCTCAACTTGTTAGACACGGCAGATTGACCCGCGGCGTTCCTGTTACCCAGCACACCTTGTTGCAGCTGCAGCCCAACTACACCCTGTTGTTGATGCTGCTGCATCAGCCCCTGATGATTGGTGTGGTAGAACCCATTTACAACCCCAAACAGACTTCCACTGTGACCAGAACTAACCCCCTGCTTATTATTGTTATTGGCAGTAGGCACCGCCCCATTGCTGTGGCCCCTGGTAGCCCTGTGGTTTTTTGTCACATCACATTCACTGTCACTGCAGTCTATGTAAGGAATAGATGAGCTGCTGCCTTTATTTGCTCTGCAGGAAGGACCTGGGTTGAGAAGCTGCTGGTCCAGCGCTGATCCGTTGCCTTGGTGGTTCTGTCTTGGCTGAATTGGGTCTGAGCTGGGTGCTGTGGGTGTGTCACGGAACCCGTTGGTTGGGACCATGACTGCTGGCGGTTCGTCTGAACCGTGAGATCGAGCTCGATGACCCAGTCTGGTTGAGTCCGGCTGGTCTGCCAACGGGACAGAGAGGACACTCTGCAAATGACAGAAGCAAAGAAAAAGACAGAAGACTTTGAATAATTTGTTGCTCTTGAGAAAAGCACACATTCCAAACACTTCCTGGAGCAGGTCGGGACAAAAACAGCTTTGTACCTTCGGGCATCAAGCAGCTCCAGATTTAAACAGAAAAGTAGAGAGAAGCAATAAAAACACACAGAGAGCCCGTTAACATGCACCACCTTTTCAAGGACAAAGAAGAAACACACAAAGAGCTGAGTAAACATCAGTGGAATACCTCTTTTGGCACTTGCGATCTGAAGGATGAAGACTGAGGGGACATGCTGCTGCTGGACAAAATCTTACTGTGTTTCCTGAACAGAGGAGAAAGGACTGATGAGGTCGAACCACGTGCAAAAACTCAGACAACAGAGAAACCTGAAAACCTGTCGCTGCTGCAACAGATTAGTTACAACGCTGTAAATACTGGGTGGACCGATTCTACTCCTTCCGCTCTTGGACTAATCTAAGCAAAGGAGGGTGCTTCACCTTTCGAATGGAACCTTCTTGAGCTCAGAGTCCTTCACATAATCAATGATCTGCTTCTGGGTTCGACCACTGCGGGTACAAAGAGAGAAAAACTAATTAAACACAAACACGTAGCAGTTTCCTCTCCCGCTTCTTCTGTCCTCTCCTAACCTGAACCGAAAGGAGGATCCTCTGGTGAACAGGATGGGCTTGGGTTTGGGTTTGGGCTCCTCAAAGAGCCTAAAGAAGGCGTGATACTCTACGCATATCTTCCAGAAGATCTTACAGCAGTCCCTGCTGGCCATGGCAAACTCCAGCGTGTCGTGGTGGGTATTCTGCTGCAAGACGCAGAACAGATATCAGTGTGCATGGAAAAAGACTTTAAAAAAGCAATGGAAGTAAAGAAAATAAATACAGAGCACTACAGTGCAACTCACAGAGGGGTCCGGCCTCAGCTTGATTAGGAACCTTTTGCGTTTGAAGCTGAGTTTGCGAATTTTGGACCAGTTGAAGGCATTAATTTTAGTGTAACCCTGAATAAAGGAGAAGACATTTTTAATTTCTATTTCACCTCTGAATCCAAAGTTCAAAGAGTTTATTCCCAGAAATCCAAGAAACATCTGCGTAACTGGACTATAGCTCATTTGGGTAAAAACTAAATACGCACAAGCACAAACCATCATGATTTTTCCCCAAAGGTTGGGTGGAGGCTTACTCTAAAACCCCATGAGCCAATTAACCAAACTGTCACAACAGCTAAACTAACAGTGACTGAAAACTTGGTAGACGTTTGATAAATGTGGACTCGGTAACGAAAGGTTTTACCTGGAAAACCAGCACCCCCGTGTGAGCCACGGACAAACTGAGTTGGGTTCCCTCCCGGTCCTTGGCTGGGTGCAGGCGAACACCGTACATCTCTAACCGCCGAGCAATTTCAAGCAGCTGGTAATCCGACTCTGCTGGCGTCTGCCCGCTGGAGGAGAGTGATCAATCAATCAATACACAATCAATCTGCAGCTCATCCTATTTAAGTTGAAACAGCAAAATATTTGTCTTCATTTTCACATGCTAAACTCTCTCTTATCAACTATGGGTAAGCCAGTTGCCATGGTAACAGGCAACCTGTCTTTAAGCGTGCTTATAGAAATCACAGTCCTTCACTGTGTGCTCACGAGCCACCGCAGTGGAAACAATAAACAGTCACCAAATCCAGCTTGGGATCAGGCGGCGCTGCGCTGTGTGGGCGGAAAGAAATCCGCCAGAACACAAGTTTGTTTCCCCACAAAAATCTCCAAATAGCTTCCCGTTTCCTGTATGAGCTGCTGAATTAGCCGCTTCCTTCCTGCGCCGACTCGAGGAGGTTGAGAGATTGGAGCGAGGAGCCCACAGAAAGAGAGCGTGGTGCAAAGTGTGCCCATGAGAAACAATCATGTGGTTTGGTTTTCAGCTCTTGTTTGTGGTTAAGGGAGGTGTTCACAGCTCACATTCCAGAAAACAGAGACATGGACTTCTCATTTATTTACTGGAAGCAGTGGAGTGTTTCTGTGTTGTCCAGGCACACGGAGGAGCTGCAGCGTGGAGGAGTCTCCTCACACCTTAGAGGCTGAAGCCACCATGAAACTGATCCCCAATCAGATTGTGTGCACTGTAAATGTGTGGAGGTGCATGTGGTGACTCACACGAGCTTGCGGTGGCAGTCGGTGATCTTGTCCCTGATGGCATCCTGGTCGGGCAGGTACTTATTGTGGAGCAGATGCTGCCAGCTCTGGGTCTCGTCAAAGTCTCCTATCTCGGCTGATGGTGCGGGGGAGGAAAGAGGAGGCAGAGGGGTGAGAATTCAATATTTACTGAATGGTGAGAGAAGTGGCTGAAAGAGGATCAAATAAAACAGATATTTAATTTTAATGTTATCTTCTCAGCCTCAGCCTCAGTTCACCTACTGACATCAGACGTGTCTCCATCTGATCAATAACCACTCACACCGTACCGTCGGCAAGTGCACACAGAGGAACGTTCGTTACCATAGAAACAGAGCGCTACTCTTTAGGATGCTGGGCCGCTGCTGTCTGTGCCGCTGAATTGAATCCATAAATTGCACGTGCTCCATATATACGGTGAATGAGAGAGGTCGCAGGGATGAGCTCAGTCAGTCATAACTGGCTCCCATGTGATGCTCTCTGAAATATCACGCTGGATATTTCTGTGAGCACTTAAAAAAAGGGGGAATAAAGAAAGATAGACGGGGGCAACGCATTGAGTCGTCAGCCAGATGGGCTGGGATCATGGACGACTCATGTCACGGTGCACTGAACCCAAACAAACGGCGCCATCTGTGAGAGAAAGGTTTTGCACTTACACTGAATGATGTGGGAGACCATGAGAGCAGCGCTCGTGTCGTTACAGATGAGATGACCACAGGCCAGGTCCCGTTTAATCTGCAGGGCGAACAAATACCTGACGAAGGAATAACAGAAAGACAAATAAAAGAGTGAGTGTTTTAGGTTAATGCCCACCCCGTAAACTCCTCTGCTTTCAGTGTTAGAAGCAATTCCATTAGCATCTGTAGACACCCACTCGTGCACAGACACAGACACAGAGCTGATACTGCAACTAAAAAAGTAAATTCAGCTACCGCCACACACACGTTCACCCAGCCCGCGCATCAGTGGAGACGGTACTGTACAGTGGAGTGTGCAGAATGACGACCAGGACACAGAATAATATCAGCCTAGGCGGCCTGGTAGCAGAGTGGTTAAAGCAGAGGGCTGGGAATTCAGCAGACCCGGGTTCGATTCCCAGCTGAGACACCCAGCCCATCCCCCATACCAGGTGTGTCCCTGAGCGAGACACCCAGCGCTAGCTCCCCGGGCGCCATTGTGGCTGCCCACTGCTCCCCCCAGGGGTAATGGGTCAAATGCAGAGGACCAATTTCGTTGTAACATGTAAAAACGTATCAATTAAAATAAAGTGGATTCTTCATTCTTTTTCTTCAATATCAAAATGTCAGGGTTTGCTATGTTCAGGAAAAAGAGCAGAACACACGTGACTGAGCAGCTCATGTACTCAGATAGAGTCAGACAGAGCGTCTGTAAGTGAGGGACAAACCAGTGAGGTTATGTTTCCATATCGTTTTATTTTAGCCTGAAGTGACAGAAGGGCAATTTATAACAAGCGAGACAATTTAGTCCTGCCGGTTCAAGTTGTTAAAGACGAGACCAGAGCGCTTCTGTAATGTTTTCCCAACACCAGAAAGACAAATAACACAGCGGCAGAATACAATAATTAGTCTGTCCCGCTTTTAATAAAAGGCCAACGACAGCTCTCCCAGATGTCGCTCTGCCCACCTTGGCCCTCAAAGAGAACACTGACAGCACAGAAACGCTGCGAGAGACAAAGGAGAAAAGGCTCCGTGCCTGCTTCCTGTTTAACGCCGGCTCACTGGCTCACAGTGAGAAAATGTGAGGTCAGTGGAAAGTATGTGCACGAGCATGTTGAATCTGTTAATATACAAAGTTACATCCCTTAAGACACTGGTGGTTACGAGTCATAACAGAAGCCACCTAGTGTTGAGTCAGTGAGAGGCGTGGGAGAGGTTTGAGTACAGCTGCAGAGAAGCGGACAGGGAACAGTGAGGATGACCCTAACGGGCACGTTACTAGAACGTTTAATCTGATTATAAGGTCTAAAATATTCCTAATGCCCTCTAACAGATGAGAGTCGCCCCCGTCTGGTAAAGTGCAGCTGGACAATATGAGGGCGTGTGAAGGGTCCTGTCGTCCTGCTGCTCCGTGTTTGAGTTCTGAATTAGCCTAAACAAACAGAAATTGTGCTGAAAAGCAGACCACTTCACTAAAGAGGGCGGAGTCAGAAATGAAGCTTATAGTAAACAGTGAAACTGCTGTTTCCAATAAGTATTCGTCTCCTTTCAGCTGGCCTGGTACAACACATGTTTTCACCAGCGTGGTTCCCAGATGACGGGTTCCGTGTCTGGGTCCAGGAATGAAAAACAAAGCTTGTTTGGCGTGTGGATAGAAATGTGCAGGAAGAGGCCTCTGCTTCACGTTCTCTCCCCAGTCTGGCCTGAGAACAGAAAGGTGTGGTCTGACCTACCGAGTCAGCTCCTCCATGAGCTGCGTGTGGTCAGGAGGGAAGAACTTCACCACGAAACGAAGGATGGTGTTTTTAGGTCCTGGAGGAGGGACATAACGGGACACGGGCGGGGAAAAGTCACTTTACAGCCACTGTTATGTCTGATTTGGTTCGTTCAAAACATCTGGAAGTCTCATTTCGTTTTTAATAGAACAACAGAAAGTCAACTTACGTCTGATCTGTTTCAGCGTTGGCTTCAGCAGATCCAGCCACACCTGCAGGAGACAGAGCATTATGTCACAGAGTCTGTTCTTGTGCCTGAGATATGCTGCTTCACATACGTTTCCCTCTCCAGCTTGTTGACACGGACTAAGCCAGAACTAATAGCATCTGCAACCTGCAGACACAGCCTCTGGCATTTACGCCATCCTGCTGCTCTTTGGGAAATAGGTGGGAAATCCGAATCCAGGCCTACGATGGCTCAAACCCATAAAACTGTAGATGGGGGGGTTTTTCCGTTCCATGTGACTCGTCCCAACCTCCGAGTGAAGACTGCAGCCATGTGATTAAAGCTAAAGTTAACTTGTGGGTTTGAGGAGGAGACTTTGCTTTGAGCTCTTCGCAGAGCAGCCACGGAGAGGGGAAGTCACTTCACATGCTAAACGTTTTGTCTCTTGTACTGTGGCAATACTAACACCACTCTGAGTGTGTGTCGCTTACCATCATCTTCCGCTGGTCCTGGTACTCCAGCCCAAAGTAGTCTCCCTCTGTCAGGTTGAGATGGGCACAGACCAGGTCAAAGAGCACTTTACCGGGGGAGCGTTGCTGCAGGAGAAGAAGTCATATATAGAGAAATGCAAGAACAAAGAAGGACACAAGCTGCCTGAAAAACCTCCTTGCTCTTTTATTTCACCAGCTTCTCCGTGCTTAACAAGCTGCTGACCTTTGATGGTGATTTGAGGCCTGGGCTTCAGGTTTGTGCCTAATGAATAGCTCCAGGCCGAAGCTCAGCAACACCCCAGAAAAGGTGTGTGTGCGCGCTCCGTCCAATGATGTCGATACACTTGATGCTAGCCCAGAAGTGTGTTATTATGCCGTTATAATGTGTAGTCATGAAGAGGCGCATTCCTCCGTCGACAGGCGCACACAGGCAACTTACATTTTATTGCTATTCCAGCTTCATCCAGACAAACTGAATGAATTCAACCAGATCTAGTGTCTGCTAGTGTATAGCAAGAGTGGCTCATTGGGTTAGGCGTCAGACTGGGATGCGGAAGGTCGAGGTTCCAAACCCCGTCTGACTCCTAGTCCGTCCCCTACCAGGTGTGTCCTTGAGCCAGACACCTGGCGCTTTGGAACAAAGCGTCTGCCAGCTAAAGTATGGCAGACATAACAGATTCAAGTGTCAGCACAGGCAGGAGAGAATGCCGAGAACCGACATGGCGAGGAGGAATCACAGCAGCGAAGGGCAAGGTGTAAGCCAAGTCCGTCACCATCTGGCTACTGTGTGTGTGTGGTCAGCCTGTGTGCAGGAACACCCTCACATGCTGCACGTATCCAGCGACTGAATTCCAGTGCTCGTAGGTGAAAGCCATTTCCTTCAGTATCAGCGAAGCTTCTCTAATAACTACAGTAAACATGCCTGCGCACCGAGGGGATATCGCGTGTCGCGCCCATGCAGCGTGAAACACCGGAATGCAGAGGGGGAATCTCCTTGTGGGATCTTTAAATGCCAGGTTTAATATGACACAGGCTCCACAAACTCATGGCACGTCAGGCTGCTGCTCTGCAGAAAACTGGAGGACGAGGTTTCCCGTCATCTGTCAGTATCTGTAGGTTTCTGATGTGACCACAGTCCCAGTTTCTGTCACTTCCCTGTTAATAGCTTGTTCTCATGAGCTGCTCGGATGTTGGCAACAGTTTGAGCAGAGGAAACGGTCCCCGGTGGAGGTCAAACGTGATATATATAACTTTTGTTTATAGTGAAAAATTAGAATACAAAAAGGTTTTTATGGCTCACTTAATGGGGAAGGAATCATCTCGGGCAAAGCTTTCGACACACTTCTCAAAAATCACGTTTTAATAGTTCAAAGGCTTAAAAAGTCTATAAGTTACGGGTGTGTATGTGTGCTGAAATCTTTCTGCCGAACTGAACTGACCGGGCTCTGTGGAGCCCAGACTGAGCTCCTTTCAGTTCAAATCACAATCGCTTCATTCAGCAGCTTCCATCAATGAGCCTTTCTTAGTGAGCCAAAAACACGCACTCACGTACAAGCAGAGATACATACGCTGGAGCGTTAGTGTCCCGCTCAGTAGACGAAATGATGCTTTACAAACCCAGATTTATTCCTTATTTTCACTGACAGACGGGAAAAACAACGTGCAAAGGTCAAGGTTTCACACAGCTGTCCCTCTGGCCTTACACCAACAGACCTCTTCTCTTTCAGGATAATTAGAAGGCTAGTATGTCTACAAGTGAGCCCTAACAACCAACTGTCCATCAGCTGGCTTCAGGCCTGGCAACCATCATCCAAAAAAGCTTCCAGTGGGATGAGCCAGGCCTTAACAAGTCATCAAAATAGCTCCAGACATGGGAAACAGAACGAAAAATCTGCATTTTCCTCTCAGCTGTTAGAAATCTAGTGTTCCCGTCTGTGAGAACTTTTTTATTGATGGGGGCAGTAAGACGGTTATTTTTCCAACAAGTTCAAAACCAATCACAAAGACAGTTGCCAATAAAACGCAGAAGCCTGTCTACAGCTGCGGCAACTGCTTCCTCTTTCTGTTTACCTTTCATTAAATTACTCATGTCTCGTTTTTTCTGCAGCAAACTGGACTCAAGGAACGCAGCGAGTGTTTCTGGTTTGTGTTACTTACAGTGAACAAAGGCTGGAGTAGCCTGTGTCAGCAACAACGGAACATCCAGATCTATTGTAAATATACCACACTCCTCCAAATACAAGTCTGGAAATTGTGCTCTTGTTTCTATCTTTATTGCTTTCTGCTTTTTTTTTTTATTTCCTTTGGACTCCCTCCATCCCTTGATGCTCTTTGCCTATGAGGGACACATGCCAGTAAGCTGTCAGCACGCCTGTCCACTCTTCAGCCTGCGTTTCTGCCAAACCCGCCCTCACTGCTGCCATCAGTCAGCAGAACACACAACACAACCCAGCATACACACTTCCTCTGCTACTCCCCTGCTCCCTCGAATCCAAGACCACTCTCCAGCTACGAGGTCAGTGCGTGACCAAACTGGGACGCAGTACATTGATCTCTTTTACTACCATCCTTCTTCCCCTTTAGTCCTCTCAGCCTCTCACAGCCTAAATATGTCGTATATTTCACCTCACTTTCATGGTTTGGTTTTTATTTTCTCCTACTGTTGATGTTTCTCTGAAGATATAAATCCATTAGAGTTTGAAATCTCCGTCTTTGACAGCAGCAGCCACAGTGAAGCAGAAGTAAGACCATTCCTGCTGGATGAGGACAAGGTGATGAACCTGACACACTGAACCATCTGTATCTCATTCCTCTCTTCCCTCAACTGTACCGTGAAAAACATCCACAGAAATATTTCACCTATTCATTATTCTGTTTATCTTCCACTGTTTTCCTTCTCTCGCTCTTTCTTCAAATACGACCTTGCCCTTCGACCTGCGGCCAAGTAAAATATTCTCACCATCTGTCGTGGTGCGCTGAGGGTTTACAGAAAGCCCCGCGGTGTCAGTGATCTCAATGACCTATGAAATGCAAGAAATGGACACGACCTGTACAGTTTTCATCCCATGTATTTTAATAGGTTCCATTCGGGTGTTTTATTTTGTAGGATCTTGGGTCTGATTTGATCTGGTACACTGCAAAACGTACATACAACCTTGGCAGTGAAAATTATTGAGTATGAAGACTTATCAAGCTCTCGGAAAATGCAAATCAAGATATCTCTTTGTGCCGACAGGATCGTGATTTTCAGAATAATTCCACGTGTGTGATACGAAAGAAAATGTCTTGAGGCAAACTGACATGGAGCAACGGGATGTTTGAAAGCTGCTGGAGTGTTCTGCCTTACGTCAGCAGGGATAGAAACCAGATGGGCAAGAATGAGAATAAAATAAAGGAAAACACCTTTAGAGCTGTTCAGTTTCTTCCCCCTAGTCCCCTGCTACGAATTCCAGCAAGGTTGTCCTTCAGCAAAGTTCAGATAAAAGGAGAGTATGACGTTATTGCTTTTTAAAAATTACTGTTGCTGGATGTTTTTAACTCACGATTTGGCAGAAGTTGTTTTATCGCTAAGCTACGACGCTCTCATACCAAAGAGCGTGCTGGGTCCTGCTGCTGAACTCCAGGTCAAATGTGCCGGAAATCAACAGAGGAGAAACGACTCGAGTTACAGCAACGCGCAGCCATCACTGAAAGAGTCCACGGGTGTTTATTTCTTAACGTCTTCTATCTCTTTGTCAGCACGCATGCGAGCGTGCTGTCCCATCCCCAGACCAGCAGTTAGGAAGATTAGAAATTAGATAGATTGGAGATTGCTCCCTAAGGCTCAAAATAATGGGTCTCTGCCATGTTTAATGGGCGAATCACACAAAGGCTGTTTTCTGAAAGGACCATAAAGTAGTCCTGAATGTCTGGTGTGGTATTATCATGTTGATACGCAGCTCCATCTTTAGCTTTAGAGTTGATGGTGCCACTTTCCCTGATGCGGCCAAAAGCAATCACAAAGACCCCCCACTGTTGTTACTCGCCCCACAGCGTGCTGCCCACTGGTTAACCCAGCAACTGCTAAGCTTGTGGAACAACCCCCGAGCACATACTGTCCTTCTTGTGCCATCGTTGCTCCATAGATCCGGTCACGTTCACCAGCTTTATTGAATCTAGTTTCTGCAAACTACTACACGTCTTCTACCACTGACAGACACTGTGGCTGTACTGATCGTCCCCTTAAGGAAAGAGACATGAACAAATACCACTGAACAGCTGGTGGATGATACCTCCGTGTTCGACCCTCCACCAATCACACGCTCCTATTCAGATTATCATTAAACAGCTTAACCCACTAGCAACGTGTCGAAGCCCAATTCCTCCACAGCGCCAGACGGGGGAGGAGTAAGAGACAGACACGGCACATATGTCTAGCGGGACTGTTGAACCTGCGAGCAATGACAGCAAGACACTTTGGGGAAATCAAACTGGCAACATCCCTGATGGGAGCCGATGAAAATGCCCACAGGCTACTGTGAGGACAATAGTGTGTCTCAGTGAGCAGAGCACTTTACAGCTCACAGCACACATGGAGCAGACAATTGCACTGAGCATCAGAGGGGAGCACACTCACAGTGCTGTACCATTAAAGGAGCAATTAGAGAGAGAGGAATGTTCCTACTACACCTTGTGCAATAATGAGGCCTGTAAATCTCAAACATGGCTGCCTCGTTCCCTCCACTGAGAAACAGCGTCTTATATGTGGCTGCGGCGCCGACACGAACTCTATCCGCGCTTTGGTTGTGAGTGCAGGTTTCTTAGTATGACAAAGGTCCACTCTGAGAAATGATGTGCTACGTCAGAGCTCCTTTAGGAGTTTTAGGCTCCTCCCCCCATTTAACCCCCACTGTGTGGCATGTGTTTTTGTTCGAGAGTGTGTCAGAAATGGCTGATTTACGAGTCAAAAGAGAAGGGTGTGGAAACACAATCAAATAATTTAACTAGTCCTGCGGTGAGCACATGTGTGCGTGGTTATGAGGATGCACAGATGATTCACAAATAATGAAAAAAACACTTTCATTATTCCCCAGCTCTGAAGTGATTAAAACTAGAAAACCATACCATAAACACCAATTTGTAGATGAAAGTTCATCTATTTACAATCTCTGCAGGCTCCCAACATCAAATGAAACGCTGTCTAAAAGCACTAAATATCTCACACGGCCTATTTCATTCACATACAGACAAAGCCTGCGGAGAACTGATAGTGATTCATAAGGGGATGCGTGCTGGAAATTCCCACTTGTGGTTGGAAGGAGTGCCGCTCTTCAGACGGGAATTATAACGGTGAAGGATGAGATTGCAGATAGCGGGGCATGAAGTCTTAGGGTGGTTAGAAAACAAAGGAAACAACATGATGACTCATTTCATCCCACATTCCTCTGCTGGTTTCTCTGGAGACCTGGGGACACAGCAGGGGAGACGCCGCGGAATTCCAGCAAGGCATGGGGAAAATAAAGAGGGAGATTAATAAAAAAACACTTCACCTATTGTAGCCCAGTGCAGCATGCTTCCACAGAGGCCCGGTCCAGATCTGGGACAAAGACTGAGCGAAGCTGTTCTGCTGCCTTACAAAAGTCTTCATTAGGAGCCACGATTAACACTTAGCAAGACGGAGAAATCTCATTTAGTCACTGATAACGGATTCTCCAACGATTCTCAGAGTGAAATCCAAGCTGCTGAATGTGTAACAGCAGTGAGGCTCTTTAATAGTGTGTGTGTTCATGTGGAGAATTTGAGCTTACTATTATTCCCCCTCCCTCCGTCATCAGGTAAAGACAGCTGGAACAGCAACCGGCCACATACGATAATAACTCTATACTCATAGACCTGTCGAGCTGAACGCTGGACACAGAGACACAGTCAGTGGCTTACATTACACACTTTTTGACTGACATTTAGTGCCGAGGACCAAACGTGCTCTGCCTCTAACTAGTGTGTGACGGAGCAAAACGTAAAAGTCAAGCCTGGTTACGAAGCTAACTGCAGCGCTAAGTACAGCTTCCATTTTATTCCAAATTCATTTTCCAAATACAACAAGAGCTCCAAAGGAGTTCTGGTAGTGATGATAAACTAGACTAGCAGCTGATGTTCCTGTTCTATTACAGCCCTGAGGTATTCCTCTGGTGTAGCTGCCGAGATGACAAGACAGTTGAGGCCTTATTATAGGACGTTAAGCATGGAAGCACCACAAATCCTCTCGAATGCAGGAAATAATTAATGAGCTGCTCGAGAGATCGAGAGAGAGAGAAAGAGAGAGAGAGAGAGAGAGAGAAGCGGCACAGTGATTACTCTAAATGAGGCCCAGCTCCTCCACTGTTGGCTGGACTAGCCTTTCTCACTGGGGACCTCATTCATTGCAATTACAAGAAAAAAAACCTCCGATCTACAGCCGAGCAGGGCGGACAGAGTCCGCCTGGCTTAATGTAAAAGGCTTCTGTGGAGGACGGATGAGTCTCTGCATGGGTCTTTTTCTCCAACACCACATCTCTTCGTTTACTTCCTACTGCTCCTTCCTGTTGTCTCTCAACCACAGTACTAATCTCTGCGTCTCCTTCCCTCCTTCCCTGCTCGAAGACAGCTCCGTCCGTCTGTTTGTGGCCCTGCCTTTGAACTCTGCACTGTCTAAACGCTTCCACGTGGCTCCGTGTGCGCACGCCCACCTTAAAAGCAAAGCAGTTAAATGCTTGCTTCAGCAGTAGCACTGTGTAACGCGTTAGACGTCCAACCAATCCCTGCGGTGCAAAGAACTGACTGAGAAACGCGACATCGTCACTGCTTTCAACTCGCAAACAGTGTGACACTGCGCTGCGCTCCCTCTGCTCCGAGGGCAGGTCCATCTTTGTGGTCAGCTACAGAAGGAAAAGTAAGTAGCAGTAGAGATGAGGAAAGTCAGTGCACAGTCAGAAGTCCGTCTCTGAGGTCTGTGGCCACAGGAATCAGACGTTGAACGCCAGCCATTACATAAGACGGAACAGCTTCTCATGCATCCACATGTTGCTCAGAGCTGGGGTCAGGACACCATGTGGAATCCCAGACAGTTTCAAGGACAGCTGTTTTCACTGAATATACGTCCAATCACAGAGCACATTCCATAATCTACATCTTTAAATTGATCCTGTAGTGAACTGGTCCTACGAGTCTGCAGGACTGATGGGCAAGTTGCAGCAAGTGGCTACTGTATATGTTCCCGCACACGGACCTATAAACTCACAGCTTCGTTTGCCGTGCTGTAATGTGTCCCTCGTGAGTGCACATAAACAGCATCAGTGTGGGTTTTTGTATGTCAGGGCCCTGGATCGAGCAGGGACGGGGGGAGCAGGTCCCTGCATACGATGATGAATGAGGCCTGTCAGAGGTACTGTTAGGGCTGCAAGCGCTCCAAAAAAGGAGAAGGAGAAAGAAACATCGAGGGGAATACTGACTCCTGGCTGAGTATTAACATGCTTCAGGGTAAAACACTTGAGCAGGGGACATAAAAACCTCTCCACATGTAATTTGAGGATTCTAGCTGACTCCTAGAACAAGAACGATCCGAGTTAGTCTGGTTCTATATATGCACCAGTTAATTAACGGGAGGTTGCACCAAAACTCATTTCTCCTGGTCTGGTTAGGACCAAACAGCCGCGGTCTCACTGGTGGAAGCACCTGTGTGGGGGTGAGACAAACAAGGTGACATTTTATTGTCTGATCGGTACAGCTTCCTGTAAGCACAGAACTGCTTTTTTTTTTGTCTTTGAAGGCCGACGTCACATCACACATCTCGTACGATATCCATTTAAAATGTCAGCTGCTCCACAGCAGAGCCAAAGGTTCAGCGTGTGCATGTGCATAATGCAGCAGGGGACTCGGGGCTCATACATCATAGGTGCCAGGGGACTGCCAGTCCATCAAATCTATCAATCTAGAAACCTGTTTCATCGTTCTAATCGCCTCCCCCTCATCCCCTGCAGTGCTCAATCTTTTCCAGCTCTCGTTTAGGCAAAAACACACACGAAAGGTCGGGAGCCATGCACATTACAAAGCCACAATCCAATCACGCAACACCCTCACAAAGCCTCGTGGTGATCTTAGAGCACCTGAGCACTCACGCAAACACGCGCCCCGGTCCTCTCTGCCCAGCTGTCAGGCGCTCCGTTCTAAAGCCTGTAAGGAGTTAATTCTTCGTGTGGTTATATTGGATGGTCGTGCAGGGATTAGGATTAAGTAAGCACAGCAGGGGAAGTATCGACCAATCACACAGCACAGATCTGAAGATAAGGCACAAAAGAAACATATCATCTTTGAGGCAGAAGACAGAGACGACTGAATGAGATACACGCCAGCTGACATGTGGCTCCATATGCAGGTTTTATACATGCATCACGTAAAGCAAATTGATTTTTCGTGCGTGAGGAGGTCCGTGAGGAATCAGCGGAACCGAGTCAACTGCTCTCCAGGGAATCAGCAGGACTTCATCTTCGTCATCATAGCGTCGTCTCCATCACATCACGAAGGCCAACGTGGGTGTAAATCACGGCTAAATGTGAAAAACACAGCTGGACGTTGATTCCACTGTTCCCAGAATAGAAAACATGCCATTTAAAACTGAAGATTGTTTGCTCCACAATTTAGACAAACCAGAATATATCCTGAGAAACTTATTGTATGAAGAGTATCTGTGCTGTTATTCCGATTAAATCAAGTCAAAAATGTATATGATGCTAGAGTTAGTCATCAGCAGACAGAGGAGATAGGTCATGTTCTTGGTCTGTGCACAATTAAATCAAGTTTTTTTGGCAGGTCTGTGAAGGGTTTCACTGAAAGTGAATTATGTCAAAACACACACACACACACACACACACACACACACACACACACACACACACACACAGGGCACATCCTTTCTACCTTCAATTATTTACCAGGTGGGAGTGAGTAATGATGTTCTGCACTCACACAGTCCTCCAACACGCTGCTTCCACTCCACATTAATAATGCAACCTTCAAATGTGAGTCTCTAATGCACTGTGTGTGTGTCACAATGGTTTATTGATGTAATGTATACTCAAATAATAATTCCTAAGTTTGGGTAAAAAAAAACTAAAAGGAACATAAGACGAAGTACTACGACTTTGCTACATGCTGCACACATGCGCTTATTTTTCCCAGCATGCCACGAATGGATTGAAATGGTTCTCTCTCTCTCTCTGCTTCTTAAATTCTGGCGGATCACCTTTTGATCTAATGGATTCCACTTTATTCCTTGTGGGAATGTGGCGTATCCACGCAGAGTCCACCAAGCTGAGCAGGGGGCTGCACTCCCAGCCGCAAGCCAGAGGGTGCAGGTGATGTCATGAACGCCAGGTGAAACCTGAACTGCCTGGATCCAACGAATGGAAATGTCCAGAAGATGCACGCAGAGTGTTGTTAGTTGCTGGATTACATTCATTGACCCATCCTTTCATTCCATACGTACATTTGGCTGAAGGCGGAGCTTCATTCTCTGTTCTGCTCTTCCTGATGCACAGTACAAAACGAACCCAGACTAAGCGTTCACTGTGTTTGCACGGACTGATTATCAGCTACATACGGACTTTATGAAGTGGACAGACTTTCCCTGAGATTAGTCTGATCCCGAACAAACACTCCCAGCAGTTTCTGCTCTGCTCTATTCATTGGTTGCATATAGCTGCAGTTAACACTCATCACTCTGTGTTTGTTTAAAGTGCTACCTAACATCACCTCAATGAAAGAGGACAATGTCTGTTAATCATAAACACGTCTGTGCAGGCTCGGCTAATGAGCAACCCTTCTGTTGGACCTCCCAGCGTTAGTGTAAGCTGCAGGCTTATCCCCCGATTCACATGTCCGACTACACCTACTGCATAAACAGAGGAAAAGAGTCTTCCCTTCTTTCCCTCTATTTGCAACTCTCATTCATTTCTCTTCTAAAGTCTCTTCTCTGGCTTCCATATCTATATCTGCTGCTTCACATCTGTACCATCAACCACGCACTCTCACCCTGAACAATAGTTCTGTCCACTCAGCCCCAGACACACTAACAACCACACACATACTTGGCATTTTCACAAGAGCCAATTACGGAGTTCTTTCCTAATGATCATCATAAAAATTCTACAAAGCGTGAGCCGATAACACAGTGGCTGGGTTGTTAGACACCTAACTCATTCAGAAAAGAAATCCACAGCCATCCAGACTGGGTTGGACAATCCAGAACACCACAGCCCAGATGTCATTAAATCTGCTACCAGTGCAGCTTCCCACCGGAGCCGTTTCTCTAAACAGCATTAGGAAGTCAGAGAGCTGCCACCGACGAGCACACGCCTCCAACTCACGCCCATAGAAAGGCAGAAGACACGCACGAAACTTCAGAATGAGAACGGGCACAATGAAACTGGCAGAAGGTGGCAAGAAATGGAACCAGATCAACACAGAGAGGGAAAATAGCTTGTGTTTATGCAGGCAGAGCAGCGGCCTGTAGGTGTGGTGTGCTCAGAGGGGAAGCTGGCTTCCATCCCACTTCCTGTGTATGTCCAGGAACTGGAGATACCAGATAGGACGTTTGGATTTTACAAACATTTGCTTGAAAACATGTTAGAGACTCAAACGCCTTCCAGCACATTCACGTTAAATCACTCATCAGCAAAAAAATCCCCTAATCACATCTGTGAGCGTCTACGTAGCAGACCCAGACGCTCACACGTGTTACTCACCGATATCTGGAAGACCTCCTGTGTGTCATCGAGCATCTGCACCCTTATGGAGACCTGCTTCCCAAGAGGCTGAGTGGGAGGACGCAGGCCTGGCTCCAGGGTGGACACCCCGAAGCTTTCCGGGGCGCCCAGCCTCTGTCCAGCTGTAGACGGCCGGTCTGCCGGTTCCACCATGATGACAGACGCTACAGTACAGGGCTCCTGAGCTGCAGGGACCTGTGTTTACGTCTGGAGGACAGAGGGAGAGAGCGACAGGTCAGTGTTTTGCAGGTTCCCTTCTTATTTGCCTCCAGCCAGCAAAGCCGACATGGGTAACCCTTGATTTGGGAGTTTTTTGGTTTTGATTCATAGCAGGCAAGTTTAAGTTAAAAGGCTTTTCACCGTCACCTCAGTCAAAATATACATCGTATCCTGTGTGTTGGTAAATTTCTACGCACAACATATTCCATGTTTTATGCTTTGTGTTTAATTTGTCCAAGAAAAAACCCAAAGTGTGGCCACGTTCACTCAATCCTGGCTTATTTGATGTTGCACAATATTGACTCAGTGAGTTTTTGGTTGCGATTTGCTTCAGCCTGGTTAGGATGATGAAGTCAATGTAAAAACCACAGACTGACACCTCGTCTCAGACCTCGCTAGACATTCACACGTGCACGCGTCTTTCAGGCGCAGAGTTTCCTACGAGGCAAACGCAGCGCTCGGATTAGGACCAGTTCAGACTTGAACGAGGCTTCACAAGCGAGGCGGATGAGATACGGTCTGGAAACACAAAGATACCCCCTCTCTCTCTCTCTCTTCATTCACACTTACACACAATACTCACCCCCCCACCTCCATCCCACACTTAATAAACCTCAAGCTCAGACAATAAATATCCTCTCAGACGGCTGATGACATCAGGGCTGAGGAATGTTTGAGAAGACATTTCACAGGGCAGCACGGGGTTGGGGGGTTACATACCGCCGCGCTGTCCTGACAAACAAACACTACTTTACATCATTAATCCAATATACAGGTCATTCTCAAAAAATTTGCATATTGTGATAAAGTTCATTATTTTCTGTAATTTACTGATAAACATTAGACTGTCATATAT
>JAUMHF010000012.1:3716629-3730364 GCA_032359275.1 Microctenopoma steveboyesi | reverse complement strand
AAGTGCCTTGAGATAACTTTTGTTGTAAAATGGCGCTATATAAATAAAACTGAATTGAATTGAATTGAATTGAATATGCAGTAAAGTGTGATATGTGTGATATGTTGACTTTGTACTGTGTGTTTTCTTAGTGTACCAGCTCCAGCAGGAGGCACCGCACCCACGCAGAGTCACTTGCACCTGTGAGGTGAGAACACGCTCACGAATGTCTGTCTGGTCTGTTATTCTTGAGAAATCCAGTGTTGGATCTGTTTGATATTGAAGTAAAGTAACATAAATAGTGTGACTGTGCAGACACAAGGAGACAACAGGTTAAACTACAGCAATGCCAGCGGCCAATTCTTCATCTATTCAATCTAGGCTGAATGAGAAACAGAGGACGTGAGCACGTGTGCAGGATGTCTTTAGAGAGGGGGCTGATATTACTATAGTCGACGAATCAATTGTTGCAAGTCCCTCTTAATAGGAGGAATCGCCCATTAAAAGACTGTATTTTAGATCAGAATTATATTAATCTAAAGTCTTTTCTGAGATAAGTTTAGTCAGCTGTGGGCATCCTAGCCCAGGGCACTAAGGCGCTATTGGATATTGCTGATGTCCACAGAATGCACCAGCACAGGGGGGGCGACCACCAGATGTGTGTGTGTGTGTGGGGGGGGGTGACATCAAGGTTTGGGGGAACTCGAGCAGGATTAAAAGTGAGTGCAGTGGATTGTACATGTGGTGTTTCTGTGTGTGTGTAAATCTGCAGAAGAGAGTTTTCTTAAAGCTGCGTGTATGTGTATGTGTGTGTGTGATGAACAGATGTTGGTTTTGATGCCTGGTCTGGTCTGGTCAGGTAGTTGATGCTGACCCAGTTAAAAAGAGCAGATTTGAGAACAGACGGACCCCCGCTACCAGTAGCCCCATGTTGTCTGTTGGGAATTCAGCCATATGTGATTTTAATGACGCACCAATAAGCACTTAGCTATGACTGGTACCTTTTAATTTGTGGCATAAGTCGGTATAGGGACACATAGAGACAAGTGGGCATTAACAGTATTCAAAAACTGTCAATTACCTACCAAAACTCACTGCGTGTCCCATCATTCATTTAAACAGACTGTATTTCAAGTTGAAGAATGTGGTTCTCTTCAGCTCAGCACCATAACATGCAGTCGGAGTTAGTCTGGCTTACTGACAGGCCTCAGAGCAGTTCTGGTAGGTGTCCAAATGTGCACGTGCATGGCTAATAGCAGTGGGGTGGCAAAGGCATAGCTCCTCTCTGATCAGAAAACGGCTCAGGCAAATTTCAGCTTCAACTTTTACCATTTTTAAATGTTACTTTTACTTCCTATAATTTGCAATATAAGAAAAATGTAATTTTGTCTTGATTTTGTTTCTGAGTTCTAATGTGCATGTTATGAGACAACTGTGAAAAGTGTTACTTCTCTATTGTCTACTAAATTAATATTCTCTGCTATCTCCTGACTCTCTGTGGTTTTATTGGCTCGACAGCAGATCTTCTTCAGAACAACACGGTGTTCAGCTTTTTAACTGACTCATGCACAACTCAGACACACGCTTGGCGCCGAGCGAGGTTCACATTCAGTGTGCCAGAGTGAGCACAGAGTTTGTATGATGTTGGTGCAAGTGGCATATTACACACAATGTTGTAGCTTTTTGTGTGTTTTATGAGTGATCTGCAGGGATCATACAGGGAGCAGTGTTGTGTATGGAAAATGTCTTGGGCCTCATGTTTTTATGTTTGTATTTTCATAACGTGATATTTAATTCAACACACTAGCTAATAAACTGTTTCTCATGTTTGTTTTCATGTCTTTGCTGATCTAATTACCGTATTGTGTTGAATAAAATCTCACCAAGTTTGTCACCCTGTGTGTTTTTCCACCAGGTTGAAAACCGACCAAAGTATTATGGGAGAGAGTAAGTTGGCTTTGTCATTGTTAGTCGTTTGTCTCTGAGGATGTAATCTCCTTTTTTCCCACATACTCAAAAATGTTTCCTCTATCCTGAAGGTACCATGGGATGATCTCAAGGGAGGTGGCCGATCAGTTGCTCAGTCAGGCCGAAGGCAGCTACCTCATCAGAGAGAGTCAGAGACAGCCAGGCACATACACGCTGGCTCTACGGTATGGTTGTGTCTCTGGGTTTGACTAATCTGAGGAGACGTATAGAAAATGAGCCCTAAAATAATGAAATATTACTTTACGCTGCCAAAATATAGTAAAAGTTTTTCATACTTGGGAAGCTCTGTCGTATGTTCTGCTCCTCCAGTTAACGTGAATCCGCTTAAGACCTTGCTGGAGATGTTGTTTGCCTTGGTGTAGATGTTTATTGAAATTCCAGCTTTTCTCTGAGACTCAGTTGTGTGGATTATTGTTACAGTCTTTTCTGTATCCGTACTGCCGCCCTGTCTCCTTAACCCAATTAGCTTGTGAGCAAACTTCATTTAGCTCCGTAGTTCAGCTTGAATGTGAGCCGTCATCTTCTCAGAGTAGGTGTCACACTTTTAAATGGGTGCATGGCATAATTCCAATTTGGTTTTGGGTCAGTTTAGTCTATTCATAGTCATGTCATTCTTCCACCTGCACCACGTTCTCCCTCTTTCACTATTTCTTCCAACCCTGTGGTAATAATTACCTTCCATAAATACCCCCTTAATAAACTAGTCCCAGTCTGTGCTGGCAAAAAAGGAAAGGTTGGGTTTTGGGTTAATGATCTAACAGTGATGTTTTATCTCGTGGTGGTTTCATTGTGATCCACTGCGAAGCAGATAATGTTTTGGCCCCATTCGGGGTCTATCTATCACTCTATTATCTCTGACTTTGTATTTTCTCAATGAGGTGCAGCATTTTTGTTCATTCATGCTTCTAAATTGTGATTCTAGTGTATGATTAAAAGAGGAAACACGAGCAAAGAAAGTAAAATGTACGATACTATGCAAAAGTTTGCTATTAGATTCGTTTTTTGCTATTATCTCCATTTTTCTAGTTTATTTATAGGATACAACTAGAAAATATAGGAAACGTGCACATTGGTAATAAACACAGTGTCACCTCTGTAGAGGACTATGAAAAGGGTGAAATGTTTTTCACCTCTTACTTTGCCTCGGACTTTACAGGTTTGGAAACCAGACGAGAAACTTCCGTCTCTACCATGATGGAAAACACTTTGTTGGAGAGAAGAGGTTTGAGTCCATCCATGACCTGGTCACAGACGGCCTCATCACTCTCTACATTGAGACGAAGGTATGTGTGTTTGCGTCCCTCTGTCCCTACTGTCTCTTTCGTCTAAGTAAGTAGACTTGTCTTATGGATGATTACTGCCATAGTGGAGAGTTGTATTAGCCTTCAGTCCATGTTGACTAGCTATGACATAATAAACCACTTGTTTACCTGATCATAGGAATCCCTGGATTTCTCACTCTCTATTAAGGCTTTATTGCAATTGTATTAATGCAACACCGTCAACAAAACCAAATCATAAATGATCTGAATCACCTACGTATGTTCAGGCAGCAGAGTATATCGCTAAGATGACCATAAACCCGATCTACGAACACGTGGGCTACACCACCCTGAACCAGGAGCCAGCCATAAAGAAACATCTAGCACACAGTCCAGACACCCCAGACGGACCTGTTCCAGCCAAAGACGACTGCAACACTGAGGAGAGAGTGAGTAAATACATAAATAATAAAGACAGCAGCTTTTAGGAGTTTGTAAACCATTCACATCTAAGAAATCATTTTAGGTGCAGAACATTTGTATGGAAAGATGTGCAGGATCACTGATATGGATTTAGAATGACGACGAGGGGGAGGACAGAGCTGAGTCTAAAAACAAAATGCTACCCAAATACGGTTTCAGTTCAGCAGAGCTGGGAGTCAATAATCAGCAAATATACTGAAATATTGTGGTGAAGATTGAGAGTTGTAACGCACTGATGTGGAAAGTTTGTATCGGGGTGAAGGGAAATCGCTGTTTGTACCCTGCTTGTGTGGAAGGAAGAGAGTTGAGAAACATGTTGAACGAAGGAGGAGGAGGAGGAGGAGGGTGGATGCAGAGGAGAAATGGCCTCCAGCCAAGGGCTCTGCAGTATATTACGTAACAGTTTGCCTGTCGAAAACTGCTGTCTTTCTGTAGCTGTGTACTGAATATTCAAGAACCAAGTTTGTTGTTGACTCGTTAGTTTCCATTCAGCTGGGAAGTAATTGGTTTTTACAGTGTTCACTCTGTAATCCGTGACTTTTCTAAAAAGAAATGTGAGGTTTCAGCATGACGCAGGAGCTAACTCGGATCCTAATCGATGTGAGATCTTGAATGTGTTTAAGTTCTGCAGCTGCAGTTTGTGCAGGTGGTTGAAAATGAGCCAGGAGATGCAGGTCCATTCGGCCAGCTGCTGCAGCACCCTCGGGGTCGCGTACACACAACATGCACACACACAGACAGTATAGCGCAGCTTAATCCTATCAAATTATAATCAGATTAATTACATATCAATAGGCTTATAATCAAGTAAGTGTTTCTGTGCTATAAACATCCTGAGGCGTTGTATGACCTGTGGTGCACGACCACCTACGCTGTACCTCATACATCACTGTCTGTGTGTGTGTGTGTGTGTGTGTGTGTGTGTGTGTGTGTGTTTTTCATTATTGGGTGGAATTGCAGACAAAGCAGTACGGCTGTGACATTGAGACCAGAGGTGGCTCTGACAAACACACCAGAAATACATATTTCATGAGTTCATACAGCTAATCGCCTTTATATTGCAGATTATGTGCAGTTTCACAATTCCTGTGGGGCTGCTAGTTCAGGTGAAGACGTTTCAGATATTCCTTTACTTAAATTACTGGACAATGACAGCAAAAAGATCAGATGAGGATTAGATTTACATAAGCCGCTGACTTGTTTTACTGAACGCTCCCTACCAGTCACATGCAACAGAAACTGAGCAGCCATACATATTCACTATGTTGTGTATTTGAGCTCAGGGTTGTGAATTCAGGTATATTGCTCATGATATCATAATATATCTCAGTTTAATTCACGTTTTGTGGCAAAACTGTTTTAAGTCATTCAACTATATTTGTATTACTGTACAAATCTAGTTGTACAGCCCACAACATGTCAAACATCCAGAGGGAGCACTTAAACTGTTGTCATGCAGCTAGTTCTATCTGAGACGGTGGCTCAGCAGAGATGTGTGTATTTAAGAAGAAGAAGAACGAAGAAGAGGCCACTTTTTTTTATCATTGTTACATGTTACAACCAAATTCCTTCTCTGCATTCGACCCATAAGTCAAGGAAACGTCGCAGGAAAGACAAATGTTCCAGGTAGATTGATGGGAGGGCAGCAAAGAACATAGAATACCAGCTCTGTCTTTCTCTCCCCGTCTTTCTTTCTCGGGACAATCGAGGTGGCAGAATTGGTGGCGAACAACAACAATCACCGCGCTCTGATTGGCCTGTTCTTCTCTCCGCGTGTCCTGTTAAATTCATCCGTTACTGCACCGCGGCTCAGCCCTCCCCCTCCTCTCCTCGTTCACTCCGCCTCTGTCCGTCCCTCCTCCACTGAGTGTGTAAGGGGGAAGGTGGATTAACACACACACACACACACACTGAGCCATGTGGGCTGGCGCGCTCACCTACACCAGACTGAGAGACGGGAATGCTCATTCTGTCACATCAGTCTGGTTTAAAGGATTTTGCCTCTCTGGAAGCAAAGAGGGTTTGACATTGACTGGCCTTTGTTTTTTGTTATGAACTGGAATTGCAGCATGCAGCATCATCAGTATACACAGCGGGTCTGATTGGTCGATCTTTGAGGCACTGAGACAGCGGAATTGGTCCTGTGTTGGCTCCTCGGTTTTGGATGTTGGAGCAGATGGAGCTTTGAGAATCTTGTTGTTTTCTTTTTACTGCTGTTTGGTTGAATATTTTTAAATTGTCTTTATAGCTTTTCCAGTGTTTGGCTTCACATCCCAGGCCAGTCTGATTGGCTTACTCTGCTAATTAATGGGATTTAGATTTGGTTCCTGAACCAGCTTTTGTTTTAAACCTCCACTCCAAAAACAACAGGTCTCATAATGCCGAGCCGAGAGTCATACATCGTCAAGAGAGGTAAAAAGCAATTACGCAGGCGAGCCGGGAAGGAAACGGGTCGGAAAGGCTTTTTGTTTACTGCCGCTCTTGGCTTGAATGCCAGCACTGGTTCAGTTCCCTCTCTGCCAGTCTCCAGCAACTCCTCAGACCCCAGCACTGGGGCAGGGATCTGTCTAAACCAGGCAACGAGCCCCTCCAAACCCACCTCCCCTGCTTCCACCTTCTGGCAACCAATCAGATCTTTTGCCCTCTCGCAGCTCACATCACTGGTGCGGCGAGCCACCCTGAGGGAGAGCGACTTGGCGCCCAAGTACGAGAAGGTCCACAATTTCAAGGTGAGGCTCTCCTTCACTTCCCCGCTCCTGTTCTATTTGTGTGTCTGAGTTTGTGTTGAAAGACGTCCGAGTTGCTGATTCAGATACACATACTTTTACATTTATGTTAAATGTCTTCCACATTTACAAGCAGTCATTAGTAACGAGCATAAAGGTCAGAGCTCAGTGGAAATGTGGTGTGATGGAGGTTATTATATTGAACCAATTCATGCAATAAATGAGCGGATTAGAACTTTAGCATTCTTATTGTGTCTTCATCGTTCATTTGCCTGTTATTATGTGTTATGGCATGCAGGTAGTACTTGACCCTGTCTGGGTCATATGAGTATTTCACTCAGTGGATGCAAATCTACAGTTTGTACTATACCTATAAGTCTTTTTCATCTCTTTTTTGTCTTGCATATTTTTGGTGAATTCTAACACACATGTCCATTAAAATTGTCCCTTTTTCCTATTAAAGTTTTTTGTATCTCTTGTCCTAGGTCCATACATTCAGGGGCCCCCACTGGTGCGAGTACTGTGCCAACTTCATGTGGGGTCTCATTGCTCAGGGAGTCAAGTGTGCAGGTAACGTCTTCTTTTCCCACACACATTTCAAAGGCTTCAGTGATCTTTGACTATAGCTTGTCGTGAACAAAATGCTCTCATCTTTGCTTCCCCCGCTGTGTTCGGTAACTTTGCACCTCCTCTCTCTCAGACCGTGACTAAAACGAGGCGGCAGGTTGAAGTTAATCACTCTTACTGTTGACTCATCATTGTGGATTTTAAATGTTAAAAGATGCAACATGGTGCCAAAGAACGTACTGTCAGTGTGATTATTACTGTCTCCCTGGAGTAGGATAAACACAGTTATGTAAAGAGAACCATCTATCTGTTCGCCAGACTGTGGCTTGAACGTCCATAAGCAGTGCTCCAAAGTCGTGCCCAACGACTGCCAGCCGGACCTGCGGCACGTCAAGAAGGTGTACAGCTGTGACCTGACCACTCTAGTCAAAGCCCACAACACCAAGAGGCCCATGGTGGTGGACATGTGCATACAGGAAATCGAGGCTAGAGGTGAGAGAGAGAATAAAGGGGTATGTATTTATGTGTGTGTGTGTGTGTGTGTGTGTGTGTGTGTGTGTGTGTCAGTGATTATATAATGTTGATGGATAAAAAAAAGGCTAAAAAGTATTGTTTGCTGCAGCCGTAAGGGAGGCAAAAAGATAACACCCACGACACTGGCATGTGTTTGCAGTAGCATAATAAACTCGACTGTGTGTGAAGCTTAGAGAGAGCTAACGTTTCTACCCCCCCAACCCCCCCCACCCCCCCCACCCCGGACCTGACTTGTCACAGCGTCACATTGACCTGAGTGAAATTAATATGTGAAATCAATGAAGACTCCTAACTTGAAGCGATTAAACTTGACTGGTGCAGGAGAGACAGATTATTCACACCTACACCCCCCCTCCATTCTTGTCTCCCGTCTCATCAATATTCAGTGCCTCCGCTCCTATTTCTTTTGCTTGTTCAGCTTCATTTAGTGACGTTGTTGCAGTAGCACAAATATCATAAATCCTTTTTAAATAATTCGGTTGGTAATCCATGAACTGTTGCAACATGAATTCAGGTTGACTTTCTCTATTTTTCCTCTGCTTCCTCTCAGGTCTTCAGTCCGAGGGTTTGTACAGGATATCGGGCTTCAGCGAGCTCATTGAGGATGTCAAACTGGCCTTTGACAGAGGTGACTGTCCATTTTATCGCTAACGTAGCAGCAGTGTTTTAAACGGCTTGTGAAGTGGACTCCACTTTCAGCGTCTAGAAAATGTTTTCTTGTCCCGTAACATTTAAGTGATTGTTTTCTGCTCCAGATGGAGAAAAGGCAGATATTTCTTCCAGCGCTTACGAGGACATCAACATCATCACCGGCGCCCTCAAACTGTACTTCAGAGAGCTTCCGATTCCTCTCATCACATATGATGCCTACCCACACTTCATAGAAGCTGCAAGTAGGTTTGCTCTCTGTTCCTGATTGCATAAGACACCAGACTGAGGCAGATGTCTTTCATCAGCTCTTTTACTTTTTGACACGACTATTCATCCTTTTTTTCTCGAAGGTCCACGGTGCTCGTGCTGGTTTTAGGTTTCATTAGTGAAATGTTGTGTTGCAGAGATTACAGACCCAGAAAAGCGTTTGGAGTCTCTCCACGAGGCCTTGAAGCTGCTGCCTCCTGCTCACTGCGAGACACTGCGATTCCTCATGGGACATCTCAAGAGGTCTAAACACACAAGTCATTTTGGTATCTCCGTTTTTAAAGGTTATGAATTGAAGTTTAATCACTCAATCTCCCCTTGTCCTTCTAGGGTGACCCAGTGTGAGAAGGAGAACCTCATGTCCAGCGAGAACCTGGGCATCGTCTTTGGTCCGACGCTGATGAGGGCCCCTGACCTGGATGCCATGACAGCACTCAATGACATCAGATACCAGAGACTGGTGGTGGAAACGCTCATTACCAATGAAGATGTGTTATTCTAAGAGGAATAACATTGTCCTCTTGGAGACAACAAAATGAAGGAGAAATGTGCAAGACACCTGGAACATATGTCTTGTTAGTGAGGGCAATAAGGACACTACTTGTTTTTGTTTGGATGAAAGGAGCAATGAAGGAAGATGAAATGAAATAATGAAAAACCTCTCAACACACAGAATCGCTTTGAAGGAAGGATGCAGTGTTTCCCAACATTGAATGCATTACAGCAACACAACTTTAGTCTGACTTGGTCAAGAAACTTGAATTTTCCACAAGTAATGGAAACGTTACTATGTATAAACATTAGTTTCTGGAAGTTTGAAGCCTTACTTGACAGAACTAATAATCATTACCTCTCTTGATGAGCTGGGAGAAAAACGAATCGTGGCATTTAAACAGCATGGCTTTGGCTGTGTAGGGGAAACACTGAATCTGTATGCTGCTGACTTCTCTTTCTTAAATCAGGTTTTGTGATCTTCAACAGAAGTAGATAGCTGTCACTTTCAGGGGGAAAATCCGCTACCTTGAGAACGTTTAGTTAGTTTACCACAGAAAAAATTGATACTAGTTGTCAAAGCTAATGAAAAAGTGTCAACTTGGCATCAATAATCTTGTGGTAAGATTTTGGCTTTTTCTTTATTTTACGTTGCGTCAAGGTGTGCATTCAGTGCTCAAGACAAGAAGGACCTCTGACTTGATTACGAGAGACAGACGGATGAATGAATGAATGTGTATAACTCACCCATAATGTGCACTCATTCCTCTAAATGGAAGCTGACAGTAAGTGACTTGGACCTATTGTGTTTTCATTCCTTATATAAAACCCTTTACTTTCCAGCTCCCTCTTCTGCTCCATTGACTGGTGTGATTTTACATTAATCCTACACTCGCCACAGTAGTTTTGCAGTTGATAACACGGGGACGTATGTCCACTTTTTCATGTCCCACTACAGAAGCTCTTGTTAAAGAAATGTTTTGCAGTTTGTTGCTGTGTGAATACAAATTGTAGCGGAAGTTACGGCGCTGTAAATGAAATGATAACCTTGTTTGCTTATCACTGTCTCTGCTTTGTCTCTGAAGGTGGGAACATATTGAAAAAGGACACTTAAGATTCAGTGTCATGCAGTCTGTTTAGAATGAATAAGGAAATTTCAGGGGCATGCATATGCAAATGTTTTCCTTCAAATGTAGCCCTTTCTAGTTTCTTTGAGGAATCAAATGTGTCGTCAAACGCGTACATATGCAGTACAAAGTTGCAACAGACAAATTAAATTCATCACAGGCTGTATTCACCATTATTTGTGTGGCAGCTTGTTTTCCTTTTGTCACACTACAGGCAGATGGTGAAAAGAAGAATGTGCAATTTTTGCACTCAAAACACAAAAGAGGAATTCTTGATCCCTTAATAGACTAAAAAAAACTAATAATTTCATGGCTCTGCCAGTTTTATTGGTCTGAGTGGGATCATTCAAACACTCAGAGCACCAACAACAGATTATTAGAAAATCATGTCCCATCCCAACAGTTAAAGCAAAGATGCTCAATAAAATAAAACTCAATGTTAAATACTAGAAGTGGAATCGGTGCTTCCCTTCTCGACTGTTATTTGACGCAAAGATCATGATCCTATTCTAGAAGCATGCCTGGAAAGATAATACACGGGCGGTGTCTTTCATATGCACAGTTTAATCTGATTGTGAACCGATGAGAAGAAAAGTTAAAGATGAAGATGGAGTATCAGTACTCATTTTCCTATAGACAGCAAAATAAGATTTCACCCAATAACGTGCATGTAATCAAATTACACACAGACGACAAAGTTTTATACAGATGCGTGAAGACAAGCGCAGGCTAAACCTTATGTTTTGACTATGCTATGGTGTGATGAAAGCAGTATTGTAGGATGATACTAATCATCTGTAATATGAAGGAGTATTTTTTTCTACTCTAAAACTTGTGCCATTTTGGAGGTGTAGAATAGATGCTTTCTGCATTGGCCTTGCCCTAACAAACACTAAAACCCTTTTAGTAATTTCTACCCCCATTTCTGTCGGGGGTCACTGAGTAACTTACCTGAATTCTCATTGTGCTGCTTCTGCAAAGCAGGGACCACCCACCAGGCATCAAGATCAATTTTGTAAACCTAAGACAGAATTAGGATTGTATTAATCAAGTAGGAGATCAATGGATGTACAGTAACATAAAATTGACATCTGCTTTTTTTTTTGAAACATTGATTATGTTTTGATTTTTCACATTTTAACTGTTCATTCCTCCTAGGGTAAAATTTAACCTCTGTCAGACTAACCGGATGACACTTGCTTTTGTGGCTTCATGAAATATCCTTTTTTTATTATTGTCATTGCTGTAAAATATTTTCTATATTGGTTATGCATGGTGAGATTAAATTATTAAATGTGACTTTCTGTTGTCACGTCTGAATTTGTTATGTGTGTCTAGCTGTAGCTCCAGATCACACAGCTTTATATACATTCCCAAATTATCTCTCTACTTATCGTACTTATTTGTATAATTATTGCAGTCAAATATTTGGATTTGCAAATGCTCTACATTTTCCATATATTTTATGCATTTTGATTATTAATATTCGTCATCACCCAAGTATGACCAAATAGTCGCATTGCAATCATTAATGCATGAATAATAACATCAGATATCTGGTTTGACGCAGCACGTGATCTCAGCGGAGTGGGCTGATGTTGCTACGAGCTCATTGGCTGCTGCTTAATTGAAGCGCCTCGGTGTCTGGAGCGGTCATGGTCGCAAGTGCGTAGTGGTCTTCTATGGTAAATTTGCCGAAAAGTGTAGTCTAAGTTTGCTCTAAGAAATAGAAAAGTACGACATTATTGTTTTGTGGACCCGTTTTGGCCAAAATCCGGAGGCAAAGAGGACTAAACGACGACATGCGGACCTGCTTTTCCTGCGACGCATGGAGAAAAAAGGGCTTCAGGTCGGCACCTCCCGCGACCCGACTTCAGGTAAGCCGCGTAAAGTGGATGGATGGATAGTAAGTGGAATTATTTTATAAACACATCGTGAACTATGTCAGTTCTGTGACTTTATGCGTTTTTGCGTCTAACGTTAACGCAAAGGGCACGTGCTGGCTAATTTAAGCTAGGTGGTATCTAACAAGCTAGCATTAGCCTAAAAGCTAAAATGCTATTGACTGGTGGTTATTTCGTCCAAAAATTCTTCTTCGCATCAGGCCGAGTGTTTAATTGGTTTTTATACTACATTTTCAAGCCAAATGGAAAAAAATATCTTAACATAATGATCGGCTTTGGAGGTAAGTCGTGCGATACTTTTTATTTCACTTTACTTTATTTCACTTTGATGCGAGTGAGAGCCAGGCAGTCTGCTGACATCTGGTGGACAATGAGATGACTTGCAAATATGTACTATAATTTTATCACAATTTTAAAATGCCGTATAGCGTGTTGAGTTTTGATTATGGCCGGATTGTACTTTTGCTAGTAAGATTGTGAATGAGAGTCACATTTGTTGGACGATGCGGATACCGTATGACGCTTGATGATACTAAACGATCATCAAAAACCAGGCAGCCAAAAACTAAATCAGAGCCCTGGCTAAATGACACGACACGAGCTGTCAGACGCGAGTGTCGTCAAGCTGAGCGTAGGTGGAAAAAAGACAAACTGCAAGTGTCACTTCAAATATTAAAGGACTGCTGGAGTCATTATCAGACAACTGTCAAAGAAGCTAAAAGGCATTTCTTTTCTGAAATTATTTTATCTAACCGTCATAATCCCCGTGTTTTATTTAAGACCATAGAGTCTGTTCTTAAAGTCCCACAGACAGTCAGTATTGACCCCTCTTTTACTGCTTGTGAAAACTTTTTACACTTTTTTATTGAGAAGGTCACTTTAACTAGGGCTCTAATATCTTCAACTGCCCATGACCCTTCTGTGTCTGCTTCTTGCTCCGCTGTCTTTGACAGGTTTGAACCTATAACTTTGGATCTGTTGCAAAAGATTGTTGATCGTTTGAGTCCTGCAGGATCTCCTGAAGATGTTGTTCCTCCTCGACTTTTTAAAGAAGTGATCTCCACTGTGGGGCCTTCTGTTCTTAAATTAGTAAACAGCAGCCTATCTTCAGGTGTGGTCCCTAAAGATTTTAAACACGCCGTAGTCCAGCCTTTGCTCAAAAAACCCACCCTCGACCCCACAGATCTTAGTCATTATAGGCCAATCTCTAAGCTGCCCTTTCTTTCAAAAATTCTTGAAAATCAAAAAAATGAATTACTTCAAGAACACCACTATTTCATCAACCTTGACAGTCTGGTGGAAAGCTCTCAAGATCACTAAATCTACGCTCACACCATGCAGTCACACCTCAATTTGGCACAATTCCGACTTTCAACTGCATAATACCACAATTAATTTCCCTATATGGCAACAAAACTATTACTTAAAATTAATAATTATCATTAATTTGTATTTTATATGCATGGACATTGTATGTACACATGCACACGTGTGTGCATGGATATATATATAATATTTTGACTAAAACTCTTTCAATGTTAACATTACTTCTCTCTTTTTTTTTAACTTAATCTTAAAAAAGGGGGGGGATACAAATATTCTCTTTAACCCCCAGAGGTTCCAGTCAGGGTGAAGGTGAGGGAAAATAGCTCAACTCCCACCTCGATTCAGAGTATTTTTTGCTTCGCTCCTAAAGAACAAGCTCCCGCCCCAGGGTTTGGGAGCTGTTTTCTTTCACAGGACTCTGAAGCAGG
>JAUMHF010000012.1:3675339-3697287 GCA_032359275.1 Microctenopoma steveboyesi | reverse complement strand
GCTTCAGCAGATGCATTAACCTCACTGTTCTGCCTCTCTCGCTCATGTTGTTGCACTGCTGTTACTCCACAAGGTGGCGGTCTTGGTTGATAACTCTTTTTTTCCTCCCAGCCTGGTTACAGTTGTTTATATAACCTTATCATGCTTTGAGAATTACTGGCCTAAAATGTGCCTTGTGGCAAAGTGGAAGTGTCCTTCCTGCACGCAATGATTGGATCACGAACAAACGAATGCTCTTTATATTTCTCTGTGGAAAATCCTTGATCCTTGGTGCTTTGGTGCAGTAATGGGTGTCTAATGTCTCGGCAGTTTGCTTATTGACTTCAGAAGGCCCCAGCAGTACAGGGACTGATGTAATCTATCTTCTGGCAGGGTCTCTAACACAGTAGGTGTGCTTATTTTTAGAGATGGACAGAGGCACACTTCCCACAAGAGAGTTTGTATCAAATTGTCTGACTGATAATTCAGATTCATTCTGAATGTCCTCTATTTTGTCCTATTGTGAGGTGTTTTGTGTGCATGTATTTTTGTGCTGTCAAAGACACAGTGGCTCACCCTAAACGCATTATGTGTGGTGAAAATGGGAGCTATTGATGTCTTTTCTTTCTATAATAATTAACTAGAGATTATCTTGCAGATTACTGCAGCTGCTACACATCACAAGTGGAGTTATGTTGTGATGTGCTGTATGTTTGCATCTGTGCGATGGTCCTAAAGCAACGAGATCACAACATCATTTTGCTCTCGACAAGAAACGGTCTTAGGCGGCATGTGTGAGGATTTGTGGGGGTGCAGCGCCAAGTTGGACGGGTGTCACGCTTGCTGGCCTTGTGCCTTCATGCAGAGCTGCAGATTCTTTAAAGGAGTCACGGTCCAGAGAGGATGCGTATGTGTCTATGCATGTCTGCCTGCTCTTCTCACCAGCGGTGTTTAAGACTAGAGCCGTCAGCGTGGTTCGTGTGTGCGTGACATTGTAGGTTTTTATAATGAGACGTTTATAACGGAAAGAACGTCCTTTTATTTCCCTTCAGGCTTTTAAGCGGAGGAAAAATATGAGCAAAGACAAGAGGCAGCATCTCTGGGTTTACCGGGTTGTGCTTCGATCACCACCTCTACTGTGTCATTTTGCTTTGACATAACTGCCCTCTGGCTTGTCTCAGTCCTCTCAACAGAAGGGGAGAATTCTGCTTATATTTCAGGTCCTATAATTAAACATTTACTTCCAAAACACTTAAAAGTAGCTAGCTGAGCCTAGTTCCTGAGCAACATTTGTTCATGTGGATGGACAAATGAATTTAGTTTGAGTTAAATCACTATACTATATGTTAAACTCACTGTAATTTCAGGTTAGCGTAATGTTTGGGTCGAAAGTGGGAGGATACTCACCAATTCCACTACAGGGTTTAAATTTTGTCTCCCACACCAGACAGACCAGCACCGTCTTCACAGTAGATGCAGTAGCTTGAACTGTCTTTTGGCATAAATCATTTTTAACAAATAGGTTAATCTGTTTTCCCATATTGAGGCGAAGGGGCAAGTATGCGTAACAAAGATTTAAAATAAACATAATTTACCCCGGGGATCCCTGCACAAACATTGAATGTGTAAAGTTTAAATATGACACTGGTATTTTTTTTTAAGTCTATGACAAGAGACAAGGAGATTATTATAATTAATATAACAATTGATGACTGGAAGTCACTTTAATCTACTAGTCTGTGTATTTTTATCAATAAATATCAGGGTGGTGGTGATGAAGGTAATAATCATGTTGAGCTGTTATCCAGGTCCCCCTTTTTATGACCCGTCATGGGAGCCTTCTCTTTCCAGTTTCTTCAGTCTGGTTTTAGATTCTAAAGGAAAATGTATGTCTCAAGCCCGGCAACGTGACTACTCTCCTAGTGATCCAAGACAAGTATTTATCCCCCCCTGAAAGAGACACCTCCTTTTTTTTTTTGAGTGTGAGAGGGAGAAACAACAATAGTCCCGCGTAGAGCCATTTTTGAGCCCTGACCCTCCCTACTGCTAAAACATATTGAGATCGCTGCATGAAACCTGCACGCTGCTGAGAGCTGCGAGCAAAGTTTCTCAACCGCAGCAGAGAAGATACTCACAGTTGGCTTTCTGCTTACGTCCACAGTGAGCCCTCAGACCCTCAAACACAAACAGCGTGCAGATCCACGTGACCTGGGGTCGGTAGCATGACTCCCTGTAACGTTTTATGTAGTCGTTGTGTAATATGTTATTATATAATACTTATTCCACGGCATAGATTAGAGACAGACTGGAGGGCTGTTAAATCCAAAGTTTTATGTGTGCTTGCGTTTGCACACAAAGCTTTAACGGCCAGTTTGTAGGGAATCCGCACAAACGCTGAAGGAGGAGATGAGATTTCCGTACGCCTTTTCTCTAGATTTTATGTAATCCTTTAATCTCTGCTATTTGTGCCAATTCCAATCCAATGTATGCTGTCTTCTCTGGTTCTTATCCCTTTCCTTTTCTTTTTTCTAGGATCTTTGAGCTCATACGTGCTAGAGCTGAATTGATTGGTAGTCTGTGTGCGCTACAATAAATGTGCAGAAAGTTAAATGTAGCTGCTTTTTTTCGGTTCATTTTATCAGTTGGATATGAAAGTGTTTGTAAGTGAAAGTGTTTGGCGTAGCTCATCCATCAGAACAAAGCCTGTCATGTCGGCAAGCTCGTAGACATGGTACGTCTCTGTCGGTGTCTCCTTCCCTGTCTCTCTTCTGTCGTTCGTGGCCCATATGCTACCGAGGCTGGTTATGTAAGGCATTGCGTGCACAGCAGAGACAGATTCCCTTACGCACCAAAGAGCCGCTACCCTGAAGCTCCAGGATGCCACAAGGGCTGTTTGAGTTTTGGGGCGTTCCTGCTCTGTTTTGTCTGTGTTTGAGCAACGATAAAGGGAAATTATCCCCAGTTGCAAACAAGTCGTTTTTTTTATTTTGACCTTGATATGCTTCACCTACTCAAACAATATGACATAAAGACGTAAAATAATTGCACGTTGCAGGTCCAGGATAAGTTATGCAATACAAATCTTTCCAGTGCTCCTATATTTTTTTCTAAATTTGGAAGAAGAAGAAGAAGAAGAAACTTTCTTTGCGTAGTGTCTGATTGTGCGTGTGCAGTGGGGTTAATCTTGCCGTCGGCCTCGGTTCTCTGTAAATGCCAGTGTTGAATGCTTCCCAAAACAGATACTGCCAGACTGCACACAGACACACACAAAAACGGGGCGCATAGACCATGAAGACGCACGCAAGCTCATGTCTCAACAGCTTGAGGACAAGTGATGTGGAAGGAGGCGGGTGAATCACAAAGCAGCAGACATACCCGTGAAAAGAGAAAGATAAACAAATAAAAGCTTGGAATCATTATTTATGGAGAGATAAAACAAATGAGCTAAAAATGATTTCTGTTACACTATTCAGTCGAGTTGCATCGAGCTTATTGTGACTACCGGATCCCCAATCACATCCCCACATCTTCAGTTGCTTGGTGACTTCCTGCGTTATTGAATCCCTTCGTTTTTTCACAGAAAACATTTTTTTGTTGTTTCAGTTTTTCACGTGTGAACGTGGTGTTTGCTCTTCAGAAGGACTAAAGTGTCTCTTCATTTATTGTGCTGGCAGAAGGAACAGAGCTTAACATTTCCTCAAGCTAAGAATCTAAAACCATTGTGGGTTCGACTCTTTGCAGCGAAACATTTCATGTTTCAGGTTTTTTTGCCTCCACATCATCTGCTCCACGCTGCAGCTGCACATCCGCGCTGAATGTAAGCAGCACAGGGTGTGGCAGAAGTACGAGACCGCCGTCTTTCCTGCTGAGATATGTTCAGTGGCCACTTCTAGGAAGGTGGCTGTGGAAATGCTCTGCGGTGGGTGAAGGTCCTAAGGGCTTCTGTGAGAGTTAAAATGAGCTCTGCAGCTTGGCAGGTTGGAGAGCTCATTGCCTAACGCCAACATGGAAGACGTTAATGATCCATTAAAATGACACTGTCTTGGTAAGTTTTATTACAGTATCTCCGTTTCTCTTACTCGGTGGTTAGATAATATATGGGTCAGCCCTTTGTACATGCCTCATACACAAGCTTTGGATGAATTCATAATGAATGAAAGCATCCCATCTGGACTGTCTGCGATGTCGTGACGTCAAGGTCTCCCCCGATTGGCTGAGGAGAGTCTGTTGTGATGTTTCGCCATTAGTGATTGGCTGAAAGTAAGCCGTGTCCACGTCAGTGAAGGCTTCCCTCAGACCAGTTTCACGTCTTTTGTTCTAAGTGAGCATGCGCACTCTGTCCCCAAACCTGCAAGTACACAATGTACAGATGTATGGTACGGAGAACGATAAAAAATACAGAGCTAATCGGAACTAATCAATATTGTTGATTAGGACTAGACACGTGAGTCACAGCATAAAACATGCATTTGCAGTTCTTTATTTCTCATGATCTTCAACTCTCCCTCCACTTTTTCTTGGATTAGTGACCTTGACTTAATGGGGTTAATAGTTTCGCTGCGTGCACCGAGCTGAATCCCTCCAACAAACTCTGCATGAGCACCCCATGCCGCCATTTTGTGGTCTCGAGTGCACCCTTTCTTCAGCCACAGTTGCCTCTTCCCCTTTGTCGTGCAGTTCCTCTCGAGGCATAGAGCTGTAGTGTTGGCGTTTCTGAGGTCCAATGTTGTTGTGTTCAGACTGTAATGTGGGCTGTGTTTGCGTGCCAGGGGGAACTTCACTTTGCTAGCCTGGAGGTACACGTGAGATGTGGTCCAGTGTCAGTGTGTGTGTGCGTCAGCTGAGGAGGAGTGACGGGATGTGTTCTCGTTCTCCTTGAGATAATTTAAGGAGCAGCGCAGTCTTCAAAGACTGAAGGATGCAGGAAGACGCCATTTGATATAAAATTTGGGGACATTTATGGCCACTGCACCCTCTCTTCACTGTGACCTGATAATAGAAGCTCTGCCCACCGCCGAGAGGATGTTACTGAAAACACGAGCGGCGTGAAGTAGCGAGTGGTTGCAGACTGAAGGGAGGGGCTTGCAGACGACCATCAGCGTGCTCACAGGGTGTGTGGTCAAAAGTAGCTCATCCCATTGGATGGCTCAACCTAATCTCTGCTGACAGTTTATATAACGGCAGAGGGGAGGTGACGTGATCATCAACCCTCCTACTGCCCCTCACCACACAACCAGTTGTCTGAGAGTCTATATGAGGCTTAGTAGAGGGAAAGGAGGAGGACAAACTGTATGCACACACACCCACCCCCATCCCCATTCTACACAGCTTCATCCTGGTCTCTGTTGTTGGTCCCGCTCCCCTATGTGATGCTCCCCCAGCTGAGAGGGACAGGGGGTCTGGGCTAACAGAGGTGTGGTGGTGTTTGTTTTGGGGTGTTTTAATGCGATGGGTGTGGGTGTCCTCTGCCTAATTGGAGTGTGTATTTCGTAGTCTCTAAACATCCATGAGGGAAAAGGGGCTAGCCGGGGCAGGAAGAGCGCTGGGCAGGGACGCCATGGCTCTAAAGCTACTCTTCTGGGATCTGGAGAAGCATCTGAAGAGGTAATCACGGCGGTAGTGTTGTCATGTTTTCACGGGGGGTCGGTGGCGTGGTGGTGTCCACCACGACAGCCCGGAGGTTTGTCTTTGCATCTCTTTGTTGCCGTTTTTGTAGCGTTGAGTTGGTCGAATGTTGTCACTGAGGGCAAAACATTTATGCAGGAAACTTTCAAACCAAACGTGACATCAGCTTGTTATTTTGCCTGCTTCTGTTGGCACAGTGCATCAAACCCCCCCTTTCCTGCGTACGCTCGGTCACCCTGATGAGCTGTCGATGTGTTCGATTACAGTCTTTTGTCTCCTGCTCATGCTGTCTCCTGTATGTTGTTACCGTATCTGTGAATGTGTGAGTGTGGTTGGCCCCTCCTCAGTCACCCACCGGGCCAGATCCAGACCAAGGATGGATATTTCATCATCATCATCTTCTCCCCAGGTTTAACAGCAACATTAGCGTCATGTTCCAGTTTCTTAGTCAGCTCCTCTGTGTGTGTGTGTGTGTGTGTGTGTGTGTGTGTGTGTGCCTGCAGCCTGTCCACCCTACACTTTTTTTTTGTCTACAGTTGACAATCTGTGCTTTTGTTTTGCACACAGTTGCTAATTTGTTTCTGGCGTCTCCAGCACTTTTGTGTGCTTACATAGTTCGTCAGAGAAAAGGAGAAGTACCTACAAACATTATTTTCACAGTTCTCTAAAATCATTTGGCGGACAGGGGCATTGGGAAGCAAGATACAGAGCTAATGAGCAGGTGTAGAAGTTATTTATTTTACTTATTTCCAAACTCCGACACTGACACGTGGTCCACTTATTTAGCTTGATGCCAGTCAGTGAATGTTGCAGGTGGAGACATGCGTAACACCACTAAGGTGCTTAAAGCATGGCGTGCAGCCAAAGATCACCCCACTGCTTTTATTAAACTTAGAGGCAGTTGTTGTGTCCAGTCAATCAGTGAAACGTGTGAATGAGCAGTTGTTGGAAGCGACACCTCTCATACTGATTAAATGCAGTCCCCATGGTCGAGTGTAAAAAGAAGCCACACCCCGATTCTAGAAGATGCAGGGTGGTAATCGTCACCAAAGTTGAATAAATACCTGATATAGGTGACATTACAGTAAATCAAAGCCTTTAGCTTGTTTTTAAGTGTCCTTGAAGCACTTGCAATCAAACATAAGTGGTCTCACTCATGGAAGGTGCCACAGAATCACAAGTGAATCACGTTTCATGAAGTTCTCCTGGTGTTGATTTAAAAAACAGCACCGTAGATGCCATGTAGTGTTCTGGACAGTGCTGAGCTCAGCTGTGACCCACTTTTCTGCGGCACCTGATTGTTTTTTTTGCGCAAATGACACTAACTCAGTGTTTGCGTGTTGGCGTTAGTGTGACCTCTCTAACACATGACTTATTACCGATAGGTGGAGGCATTGTTGCACATAACAGCTCGTGGTTGGTGAATGAAGCCTCCCCCACTACCCAATCAAACCATTTTAGCATGAAACCCGACAAAAGCTGGCCATTTTGAATCTAAATGTGCGCTTTTAAACTTATAGTCTGGCCCGTTTTGCCCCTCTGTCTCCTCGTGCCGCGTCTGTGCAGGTTTTTATAGAGCAGGTAGGTGGTGCGTAAAGTACGCGCGCCTCTCCTCCAATCCGCGCCGCGGCAGCGTCAGACCGTCGCGTGCGTCATGCTGATGAGCCCCCGCCCTCCTCGACCAATCGCGCGGCTGCTGGCGCTGTTTCCCTGCATGAATTATGCGGAGAGGGAGCCGCGCGGTGCGGAGGCGCAGCAGCTTCAGTCTTTGTGTGCTCTATCCCGGCTGCAAGCTGCGCCGTCGCCCGGAGAGCGCATCCAGCAACCTGCCCATAATAATGCGCTATTTTTCTACTTTTATACTGCTGGATTTCCAGTTTATACATCCTATAAATCGCCTGGGAGGGTTTTAATGGACGGGGTAGCATGAATTCCCAGTGTTATACAGTGGCGATGGACCTTGGCGTTTGTCAACTGAGGAATTTCTCCATTTCGTTTCTGTCCTCTGTGCTGGGGAAGGAGAGCGCATCAGTCAGTGTTGACGATAGGTAAAGGCAGCAGGCTTTCCTCGCCATTTATTGCTTATTGTGGCACATGTAGTGGGTTAAAACGGGGCAGCACACACGAAATGCTGGCTCATTGATTCTCCGCCATCAAAGTCCAAACCTTCGCTTTCGCTTTGCTGCAGACACTAATTGTGTTTTTTTCTTCTTATGTGACTCGGTGTTTGTCTTTAATTCCCTCTCCGACACACCAGGCTTTGCTCTCTTTGTTGTTTTATGTGGCAACGCCAGATTGTAAATGCCAGTCACGTCTGCGCCATTAAAATACAACAAAGTCAGCGATTATGATCCACCATTAAATCCGTTTTTCCCTCTCTGTCTTCCAGTTCCTCAGGGGCGAGTGTGGTGGCCATTGACAACAAGATTGAACAAGCGATGGTAAGCCGCTGTTTTTTCCTAACATGTTAAAGCGGTCATGCTTTCCGCACTGTGTCGCCTCCGGTGTTATGTAACCCAAGCAGTGGTGCGCTCTCCTGCAGATAGCTACATCACCACCACCACCACCTGCTTTCATTTCCTACTGTCTTTGTAGCCTATGACGCGATATTTGCAAGAAATGCCGCACGTTTTTTTTTTTTTTTTTGCGTGGAAATCGCAGCCAAGCGAGACGCGAGGACCTTTTCTGCACTGCAGTCGTGCTTGCGGAGCTGCAGGCGCGTAATAACGCAGGACTGGCAGCACATACTTGATGCACCTGCTGCTATGTGAAGCAGAGGGAAGACGAGCTTCCTGCAATGTCACCATTTGGATCGATCAGCTCTGGCTCGTTGGCAGCTCGATGTGGGCCAAGGTTCACACGCTACATCCCACCCACCACCACCACCACCATCCCTACCTCCCTCCACCCCTCTGTTTTTGCATATACAAAGCCCCTCTCGCTCTCTGCTCTGTGTTGCTAGGCAAGCAGCAGCCTCCCCTGGCTCAGTATAAATAACTCTGTCGGTGATTGGCCCCTCCCAACCCGGTGCAGGAACATTTTGTTCCCGTGGCAGCGAGGAGGGAGGGAGAGAAGGAGAGAGGGAGGGGCGGTCCACAGGGAAGGGGATGCTCAGACTATTAAAGCAAATCCCTCTACAGCAGCCTGCACAGTGCACACTGCTCAAGCATCTTCACGGCAGTGCACCACGGAGCCGTTTCTCATAGCACTTCACCAAATCTACCTTTTCCTCAGGAATTCAGTTTTTTGTGCTCTCCTCTCGTCAGAGCAAGACTGTGAAGCTATGTACAATATCAAGTTAACGTTTAACTTGACCACAGATGGGTTAAAAAGTTAGAAAAGAGGAAAATATAAATGATGAGCGCGTGATTAAGGCTGCATCTGATGACTCCAGCCTACATCAATTAGTTCCTGGATTAATTTAAAATAATATAACCCATGACTCTAACAGTTAAACCAGCTGATGATTTCACATTTGTTTAGTATTTGTAGGCTAATCGCCTGACAGTTAAGATTTGTTAAATAATGTTTTCAGTTCTTGTGTGATTACATTTTAAATAATAGCCAGTTAAGCTAACAGATGATGTTTCTGTTGCATAAGTCAGGTTGAGTTTTAAATCTTCCCTCATGAGTTCAATGAAATATTTATCTAACCATCTCTCGCTTTCTCTCCCTCCTCCTCAGGACCTGGTGAAGAGCCACCTGATGTATGCTGTGCGCGAGGAGGTGGAGGTGCTGAAGGAGCAAATCAAAGAGCTGATCGAGAGAAACACTCAACTGGAGCAGGAGAACAACCTGCTCAAAACTCTGGCCAGCCCCGAGCAGATGGCCCAGTTCCAGGCGCAGGTCCAGACCGGCGACTCGCCCACCAGCACCGCCCAGGCTCCAGTCCCGATCGGATCGGCTCAGGTCCTCCCCTCCACACAGAGCTCCGGCCCATCTGCGTAACACAGAATCTGCACACCAAGGAGCCCCCTGAGGATGAGATACGGGGGGCTGTAAGGAAGAAGATGATGAGGTGGAGGTGGAGGAAGGAGTCTTGCCATACTGTGAACTGACTCTAGCATCAAGTCTGACTATGCCGCACACTTCAACTTCAATGGAGGACAAGAACGAGTTAACTTTTGTTGCACATTTTATTTAACTGAAAGACTGTGGAGTTGCACCATCATGTGTGTGTTTGTGTGTGTGTGTGTGTGTGTGTGTGTGTGTGTGTGTGTCTGCGCTGTCTCTGACTTATATTATCCACTTCAGACAATCGTTGTCATGCTGATCGTTGACCGTTGACCCTCACAGTCGCCACTGTTGATTGTTCAGGTCCACCAGTGATGGGCGGAGCAAACGTCAGGCCCAGCCAATCAGGGGAAGTGGGCACTGAATTCTTGTCAGTGCCGCCAAGTCCTGTGGAAAATGTGCCATCGTGTCAACCCCCACCCCACCTCTGTCCATCAATGTCCACCTGCACAATCTTTTTTCTTTTTACTCGGCATCGTCTCGTTTCCTCTTTCTATTTGCACTTTTTTTAGACTTTACTGACAGGGGCTGTACTTTGTACAACCCATCTGGAATGGAAGCTGTGTAACACAGCTCGCGTTTGTGTGGCTCTGCATCCTCACAGCATCTGAAGGCGACAACTGATTTTCTGGGTTGAGAGACGGTCTCCCCCTTCCCGGATGGAGCATTAAACATTTGTGCAGGGAATCAATGTTTTTAGGGAGGGAAGGGAAATATTGAGGATTTTGTCTGTTTGATTTTGCTCTTGTGGATGTAATTAAAGTTCTAGTGGTCTGTAAAAATAAATAATAGAAAGGTGAATAAATAGGACATGACTGTTTCTAGGTAGTAAAATTTGTACAGACTAAAAATTTCCAATTAAACTCTGCCAAGTGCCTGGTTTCTAACCATAGATACATATATAAAAGTGTTTTTAGTTGTTTTATTCATATATTTGTATACATATATATCTATGGTTTGCCAGGATTCTAACTACTTGTGATGTCAGTACTCGGGTTGGGACCAGAAGAGGATTATTTACGTGGACACTAAGACGCTGTCTCTCCTGCACTGACACACGGAGTATGTGAACTCTCCTCACTTAAAGCTCACTTGCTCAAATGATCCGCACTGTTTTTACCATTTGAGGACGTGTGTAGTTGTTTTTATTTATTTTTCTTTTCTTTTTTTACAACTAAGTGTTTTGAGTTGCTCGTGGTGGGACTGGGGCGCTGAACACAATAAGACACTTGGCAGGAAAAAAAAAGGAAAATGCCTGGCAGAAGTATGTCGATGTTTTGTGCATGTTCCTCAGTTCATCACAAATATTTTAGATCATATTCTTGCTGCCATGCTATACAGACATTATTTTATGTCAGGTCTGGATGCTGAGATACGTATAAAATATAAACCATTTTCACTTTTAGTTATCTATTTCAGAGAGAATGCTGGTTTGTGATTTCATGTCTCGCGTTTAATGCATTTATTTAATTAAATGAAAACAAATAAAGTCACCTCATGTCTCAATGAAATACTAAGCAAACTTATTGGAAACCACAAGCAGTCAGCTCCAGGTGGACTCTGTAGCTTCCTTTGCTTTCAAAGTCAATAATGAACCTTTAAGCTCCACCAAGGTAATGATTCAAGCTAATTCAATTAATTCCAAGGTCGGATTTTAACCTGGAGGAACAGAGGCTCAGTGTGTGGGTGGTATTTTTAGCACCGTTTTCTAGGCTACCTGTTTCTCCCTGCAGAGCAACGAGATTAGTTAAATTCAACCAGTCAGAATGAGGGATACTGGATCAGTCATCTGTTACAGAATATGCATAAAAAACTATCTGTGCTTCTGTTTGGTGTGTCCTGCAGCAACTATTTAGAGGGCTTCAACCTGCCCCGTTGTGTGGCCCCACCCTAACCCTAATCCTAACCCTCTTCCTCCTCAGGTCAGTCTGATCCCACATCCTGACCTCATAGGGACTGACTGACTGGCTCGGTGGATCAGACGCTGCGCAGAGACACAGCTCCTGCTCTGGTGTCCAGATGGCACTTTCACAAATCTCATTTCATTGACAAAAGGTGCTTCCGTCGAGCACGCTGTTGTCAGGACAGGATGTACTCTGAAGCCAAGGGATCACACGTGGATTAACCTCATCTACTTGTTGTTGCTTTGAGGCACCAATATCGAGGCCAATTATTCAGCACTGTATTGCCGCATGTGTTGTTCATCAACAACAACCTTGGTTTGGTTGCAGTAATCACAGCCACTTCTCTCTAATAATTATAATGAAGTCTTTGTTGTCATCGATTGACCTCGGCTTTTATCCCAATATTTACAGACACGCAAAGACCATTCTGCACCACCGTCCACCCAAAAAATCTTCTTTGCGCCCCGTTTTCTGGACCTCCCTCTGTGATGTTGATGTATTTCTCATTGCTGAGAAAGCAGGTGGCCTGCTGGTTAAACCCTAAACGTCCAGACCGTCAGTAAGTAGGTCTCCACCTCCTGTTGGCCCCCCGAGAAGCTAGGCAAAGAGAGACTTGTCCATTGTCCGGATATTAGAAATACACTTCAATGTTTGTACAGAAAACCTGTTAACTATGACTAGTTAAAGTCCTGGTGTGTACTACCCATACCACAGACTGCAGTCAACTCATAAAACCACAGCTAACTAAGAAGCCAAAGCAAATGTGTGAAAAGAAATCAGTTTATTTCACTTAATTAAATTCGCACAGTGCCTTTGTCTAGAATAAAAATTTGGAGAAAGACCAAGTGTCCCAGAAAGCCACCACAGTGTGACAGTGGACCAGCAAGCACAAAACCACGACCCTGGAAAGGAAGCAGCTCAAAGGAATTGAGCCGTCAGTAACAAGTCATCTATGCAACGTGGGACGCTAACGAGAGAGACTCTCCAAATGTGTATGTGTGAACGGTCCTGGGAAATTACCAGCTCTGCTACAGTAGCCACAGTTAATTGGATGTCCCTCTGACTGACTGAAGAGCCCATATCTGGGTCATGTTTGGGAAGCAGACGAGGGGAGTTGTGACCGAGCTGCGACACTCAAATAGATCCCGAGGGAGAAGAGTGTCAACTGCTGAACACACGAGCTCAGGTGGCTGAAGGTGTGACAGGATCTGATTGTCTCCTCTTTCTCTCTTAACACGTGAACACCACCTTGAACACCTGTTGTCCCCGTTCCACCGAGCCGTTTCCTTTTGATATCCTGTTTCCCTGCCTTCAAGGGAAACGTCGCAATATCTGTTGTGTGACCTACTTCGCCATTCTGAGTCTGTGTTTTGCTTTTTGCTCAAGCCTCGTTGTCTGATTCTACAGAAAATGAAACAAAACTATGTTTATTTCTGTAAATATTTATTGTTTTTCTTTTTATACTTGTCGTTTTTTATTTACATGTTACTCCACTTGTTTCTTCATTCCTTGTCCTCCATAGAGGGGTTTCCTCTTATAGTTTTGATGACGTGACTACAGTGAGCATCATATGTCAAGGTTCAAAGAAACATGCAGCAAACTTTTCAGGTAAAATAAATTCTGCTCTGTTGCAGATACTAGTTTATTAATCTCTAATAACTTCTAATATCTAATATTGTTTCTGTATATATTCAAGTCTGTTTTCAGCTACATTTTTGATTACCTTGATATAAATATATATAAATAAAATTAAATGAAGAAAGTGTCTATGAGACAGGACTTACAAAACCACACAGTCAGATATTTATCATGCGGATTTACTACTTTGCCCGTTCTTCAGCGCGTCCCTGCTCTTGTTTGTCCTAGGTCCAAAGTCACATACCACAGAGACACGTGCCTTTGCCCCCTTACACCGGCCAAGAGCCCTCTGAAGTTTCAAAACAAACCCAGATGGAAGCACGGAGAGGCGGGAGGCGCGTACCTCACACCCTCGCTGGGAAGAGAGGGGGATTATGAGGGATTATGGCCCTTCCTTATCCTCCACTCTTCCTCCCTTCAGCACCTTCGCTCGGCCTCCGTGAGTTGTCAAAACAAGTTGAACAAGTCTTTATCCCAAAATGTCCAGTCATGCTGTGACCATGAAAATGTGATTGGAGACACAGCGGCTTTCATTTATCAGTCTGTCTTTCACTCAGCACTCTGTCTGGTATGTTTCTCTTACACTAATCGTGTGGTTTCCCAAACGTCTGCATTTGTTTTGTTTCTTTGTGGCGTCACTTTTGACACAATTAGAAAAGGTCAGAAGAAATCCTGCATTTTTATATTAAAATGAGTATATTCCACAATCTATTAAATGACTTGTGATGCGCACTGCTGAAAGACACAGTGGGAAACGTGCAGTAAGTCTGAAGTCACTTAGATCCTCCTTAAGAGCCATTCACTTTTATTCTTTGTTTGTTTCGGCTGACGCACTCAGAGTTTGCGTCTGCGTGGGAATGTGCGCGCTCGTGTCTTCACCGTGCAGCCAGACAGCCATTGTTGAACTGACACAGCAGGAGACACGACGGGCATTTGAGCTTTCCTCGTCATCAGGCTGTTTATGGCTCAGACTCATCCAAGTTTATGAGCCATACAGTAAAGAGAATGACATGTCTGATGGGAATGAGCTTTTTACTCTGCAGACACGTAATAAAAAACTCGCCACACGCGAGTATAGACAGAACCGAGCCCCCCCCCCAAGGCACTGTAACATACTTTAAGACATAATTCAGCTGCAGTTTGACCACAAAATCTCATTTGCTTCAGCACTGTGAATAAACGACATGGCACTTTACCGAACACATCACAAAACCACTCGCTGTGGGCAAGTCGAGTGTCTTCATCTGTGCACCTCCAATCACTGTCATCCAGTAATCTGCAACACTGGCAGTTATATTTTTCACACATAATTTCAATTATTTGACAATGTGAGGCCCGACAGGCTTTGGGATTTGCATTTTGCTGTAGTAAGAGAGACTGAGCATTGAAACAGTTTAAGTGGCATCTGAGGAAACCTTCAAGCGTTAGCGTGCTTTGCTAACTAGCGGCGTATTTTGAGGTCACTTTGTAATTTAAGGATCTTTTGTTCCTCCTATTGAAACGAATAATGAAATTATACGTTCGCTTTAGATTTCCATCTGTGCACAGGCTGACATGAATAGTTTCACAAAGTAAAGTGCAAACAGTCCGCTCCGTGGCTGTCAAGGTGATGATCAAGAACAATCGAAGGGCACGCGTGGTTGTCACACTGCCAGCAGGAGCATTAAATTCGTCTTTCCGCTGCCTCGACTTGGACTCATCCAATCAGCGTTCACAGCTCACAGGAAAGAAAGGTCTCAACCTCGAGTGACACAGTAATGTGACCTAAAACAAGAGCCGTCTCAAAAATAGCTCAGACTCTCAGCAATGATGCCTTTCGCCGGAGCTGACAAGCAAAGAGAAAGACTCGCTTTAATGGTCTGTCAGCGCAAACCAATGCAGCGTTTAAGACTTTTTGTGTAAATTCTCAGTGGTAGGTGTGTTTGAGCAGGTGTGCACCAAATGTTAGTAAAAGCCTGAGGCCTCTCAATGTAGCAGGAGCACAGGTCTGCTACGAGCTACGCTAACCTCACCCTGGATCTGCCTGCACACAGGAAGCCTTGTGTAAACAGGTGAACAAGCAGCTGAATGACAATCATCTGGCTGACATCTGCCCGAGCCCTTCGCAGAAACCAGCAAATCCTACTTTTTGTTTGGAGAGATGGAGAACGGGTGTGTTCAGTGGACAGATCACTTGACACAGGAAAGTCAAACAAGTCATGACTTCCCCCAAAAGCACACTTGCTATGAGATCATCTTTCGTCCAACTTAGCAAGACCCTCGTGTGTGGACAGGGACACAAACTCTCCTTTGCACTTCGCTGTCTTGTTGCAGTAGTGCTCAGGGAGTAAATTTGTTTTCCTCCCTCCTGCAGTAAACAGCATTTTAACAGAGATGTATGCAGCGGATCTGGGTCAGCTGCTTATACATGCTCTGATATGTGAACGCTTTCCAGTGCGTCTGACACCATCTCTATGTATCTCCGCGTCCTCAAACTTTCCTTCAGCCTGTTTCCTGTCGAGTAGAAGTGTTTAGCCACACACGCACGCAAATATAAACCACCCACACACACACAGACAGTCTGAGGTCAGCGTCTGTCACTGCAGTGTTCCCCATTTGCTTCCTTTTTTTGAGACAGGAAGAGAAAACAGCAGCCAGTCTGTGCACCAACCGTCACTCAATAACATCACAATATAAATCATTAGCCACGGAGCTCCTAGGCAGCCTTTTACTCGAGTCCGTATGCATGCACTTTAATATTTAATGAGACAAAGAGCTAAATGTGTGACAGTTTATCAAGCAGGAGGGATAGAGTAACATGTCTACGTCCCCCTTAAGGTGACTTTCTTTACCTCAAAGTTCTTTAAAACTTGTAATAGTAACTTGCATATATAAAGTTTTTATGTCTAAGCAACACTGCTCAACTACAGCTGGTTAAGTGCGGTTTTGTTTTATAAGTCTTAACAATGCTGATGTATTCTTAGAAAGTTAATAACGTCAGTCGCTGCACTGCAGGAAATCACAAAAACAGTATCATTGTGAGCTCAGACAATGGTTGAATGCGTTTCTTTAAATTCTCCTCTCATCAAAGGTCTGCGGGCTCCTCTCACGCTTTCAGTACGGCCCCCCGGCAGCAGACGGGGACACGCGGAGCCAGCATCAGCAGAAAAAAAAGCTGATTGTTGGTAAGCTTAGAAATACTACACTTCATGACAGATTCGTGCTGCACTCTATCTGTTACAGAATGTCATCTTTCAGCTTTATTTTTTATTATTCGTGTAGCCACCGACTCCATCAAGAAAGAGTAAGAAAACCAGACGCAAAGATAAGCAGAGGAGTAGATATTTAGGTCAACATAGCATAGTGACCCCCCACTGACACCCCCACCCTCCTGTCTGAGGGGTTTTAGCCTCTGACAAGTACATTGTGTTCCAGCAATATTCTGTACATATAGAATATTGTTTGCACACACGCAGGCAGACCAACACGTTCATTCTTCGCATACTTGTTCAAATCTGCCTGATAGTTGTGCAGCACACTGCGTCCTCGCCGGCCCTGCTCTAACAGAATGGGCGCACTGCCTTATAAACCAAATCTCTCTTTGTAATTTCCTTATGATTCCCAGGAACTCATAGAAAATGACAAAAAGAAAAACAGGGATTATGTTTAACGTATAAAAAACATACAGTAAATATGAATTTCTTTTTAAATTCCCACCAATTATCAGTTATAACACTGCCATTCTGATGACTGAATGTAAACGTGATCATTTGTTTGTGATCTTAGCTTTGAAACTTTCAATTAGGTATAATGATTATGACAAACCAATAAACCTGCCATGCTTAATTACGACTTCAGAACTGCTCAGGTGATTCTCTATGATTGCTGTGTGCTTGTGCTGCCTCACTGTTACACAACGGTGCGGTATGCAGTGTCATTCGTCACGACAGACTTAACGCCTCGAGAGAAATGCGGTAGAATCTCCGTGAGTTTCACGAGTTACTAATATCTTGTCTTATCTTTTCAAAAAAGTTCTCACGAGAGATCTCCTTTCTCTCCCTCATCCAGCGATAGCGCTTTTGTAACTTTAGAAATGTGGGAGTTGAGCCGAGTTCGGCTCGCACAAAACTGCGCCTGATGAATGTGCACAAAGAGACACAACGCTTTGACAGATGGCAAACAAAAGCAGAGGCAGGGTCAGTGTTTCAGCTGCAGTCACGATACATTAGTGAGTGGGCAGAATGTGTAAAGTAAAGATCTCTGGCGCTTTCAACAGCAAACCCACTGCCTCTTCACATTTCTACCCACTCGCTGTTGTCTGCTTTACATTTTTACAGAACTAGAAAGGAGCAAAGGCAAATCCTGGTGTGTGCTGCCTACTACGCAGCGTTGAATTCAATGAAGTAACGACAAGACTGAACTTCAAGTCAAAATGTGCTTCGGTGGTTGTGCTCTTCACCCATGCTCTTCATCTGTGGGGCCTGCGGCCACTCAGGTCAATTATGTTCTCTCTAAAAAACACACACCAGCAGGAAAATAGGCAAATATTGGCGTCTAAACGCCTACTCACACCTGGTGTACAGGACTAAGTGGTAAACAAGCAGCCTCTTCGTGAGCAGCGGTTGAAAATGGCTGCCGGGTTTGTTTGCATGATGTGTTTATCTCTGTCTGGAGGAGACGCACAGTCATAAAATCCACTTTACAGCAAGTGACCTGCTCTTTGTCAGCTTTTCTGTGGCCTGTAGTGAGGGGCCTGCTACATGCCCTATATTTAACCTACGTTTCTACTTGTGGAAATCCGGCTTCTGTGAAATAAAGTGATGTTTTAGTTCTTCTTAATTAATATTTGCTATAGTGAAAGTGATTTTTTTTTGCAGCTCTGCTGATGTTAGGCTAACATGTTAAAGGGAATGGCACTAGTACTGCAGGAAGAGAGACTGTTGTTTGTGTTTTTCGCTAATATTATTTTCAGAAACAAATCACTGCAGCTGTGGTGTGTGTGTGTGTGTGTGTGTGTGTGTGCCCCTGTCAGGAGGAGAACTAATTAGTCTTTACATGTGATACTGTACTTCATGCTCCTTCCCATCTTTGCTTCCTTCTCCGTTTCACTCACAATTTACTTCTCAACAGTTCTGGCTGCAATTAGGGTACACAAAGCTAAACCCTGCACCCCACTTCCTGCTAGCACACACACACACACACACACACACACACACACACATGCTTGTTTTTAATGACGTAATTGATGACCCAGGACTCCCTGCTGCTCCATCTAGCTGCCCTACTTTCTAACTGCGGTGGAACAAAATCAGCCTCCTCACGTCTTGTGCTGCAGTTTCACGAGAGGCCACCGTCCTTCGCGGTCCTGCCTGTGTGCATCTGGCATGTAAAGCATCCAGTGCCCCAGATAGTTCTGTTTATTTACCACACTAGCAGCAGCATGCCTGAGATGCGCCGCTGGGAAAGAAGGGTAGGCAATAACCCGCTCGCTTTTACGTCCTCCTGGGATCAAAATACAGACACCAGGCTAATATTAATTCTGTTCTGTGCGCATCACTGTAGAATCAACTAATGAAATGATCGTAATCGTTATGCATTTGGAAAGAAGTGTCAAGTGGACTTTACTGGTTTTCCTCTGAGAGAGACACTGAGACTGCTGGAAAAAGATCTGAGCACATCGTCCACTGCAGGCTTTAAGATGCTGACCAATACTTGAAACAAAAATGACTCACTGCTGGTGGGTGGGTGTGCAGCGCTGTCCCTGCACGCCTCCCCATACACCACACTCAGAAACCTGCATGCAGTCTGTACAGATGAATACTTCACCTTACTGTATGTTTTTATAGAATAACTTAATAACAGTCACTGTCAGCCATTACTTGTTGCTTGGATAACAGTGTGTCTGTCTGTGTTGCTCAGGTGCATAACAGGGTGGAGCACCATTACGGGCAAGTTTTGTGCGTTAAAGGTTTGGCTCATTACATCTATTTTTAGCCTTGAGTTGAGACTCTGCGGCCACGTCACGCTCTTTTCTCACGACAATGTTGTGCCCGCGCAAATCAGAACAGCCCTCAGAGTAATGTCTAACCGCGCCCTCAGTCAACGCTGCACACCTTCACCTGGTTTCTGTGTGCAAACGACGCCCAAAACAGACTCTCAACCTCTGAAACCTAGAGCCCTTAAATAAACACGCTCATGACTCACCCAGTGGGCCTGTTTTCATTTCACAGAAGAGAAGGATACAAACGTAAATGAGTCACATGCTGACTGCTGTTCTTTATCAGAGCACTTAAAAGAAACTCGAATACGAGGCAGGATGTTTAATTTTGGATTTAATACGTCAGCTGGTTTGTCTGTAAACCGGCGAGCTGGTGGTGCACTGTTAGGGCTAAAAGGGAACAGCGGGAGCAATTAGAATAGAGCAGCATCAGAGCAGCTTCCCATGTGTGTTCAACCCTGCCCACTGAGGGATATTCCTCAGTAGTACACACACTTATTTTCCCTGCACTCACGCAGATGAGGCACCGGTGTCATGAAGCAGATCGACCGCCTTGTGAACGAAGTTGTCTGGATAACGTTAGAGAAACAGTAATTAACGAGAACAAACACAACAAGGTGAATAAACTTTGGAGGGAAATCCCTTGCCTAAGGCTCCACGAAGCACTAAACCCCTCAAAGTCACAGTTAAACAATCAGCAGAAGGTTTCTGGGAATTGATCTTCAGAAAACCTCTGAAACTCAAGAGCAAACACATCTCACTCTCCCCTGGCTGCTGAGACACGGGGGGGGGTAAGTCACTTGGGGAGTACTTCAAGTGTATCTCCTTCTCTCAGAAAGCTCTGTTTTTCAGGGGCGTGAACCGCTGCTGTGTGATCTGCTCATGCCACAGAGGAAAACTGGTCACTGTCTGGTGACCAAGCTCAGCTGACTGTCTGCACACACACACACACACACACACACACACACACACATGCACGGTGGATGTGAAGTGCCACCCACCAGCTGCTGGGTGGGAATGTGGGAACGAGTGCTGGGGGTCGTGATGGATAGACAAAGGAGAGTGAATGCCAAAAACAGTGATTAACTTAACACTGAAGAATGAGGAGGGCAAACAAACAACCGTGTTGACAGAGAGAGAAGAGTCCTGCATGTGGTTTGATGTGTAAAAGTAAGTTCACGCTCCAGTAATGAATTAGTGGAAAAGTTGTTTATGTAACTCTTAGTTTTTTTTCTATTTTGCATAATTGTCTTGAGAATAATTGTTCGGCGATGGTGGAACAACAGCTGCATCCAGCTGAAGGTGAAACTAGTAATCTGTTAATGATTCATTATTTTCTATCTCCGTTTCCCACAGTCGAAGCTGATGCCGTGAAGACTAGTTTTCCATATATCGCTGAAGCCCACTGCCATAAATCCACTCTGGAATTATGGCAGCTGTCAACCTGTGTTGTATAAGGCTGTTCTTTAGTAGTAGCTCTACCGTCTCCTATTCCAAGAAGCAGCTGAATGCCAATTAAAATCTGCGTGTGTCTCTCACGTCTTTCTTCTTGGAACAGTCCCAAGATGTACTTTACAGTCTGGCCAGACAGACACACGGCTTGTTATTGGAAAAGTTAAATAGCCGGCGGGGTCGAGATGCCAGGTGATAAACCTGTGAGGAATGTGATCTGTCCAACGCCGAACATTTGAGGGAACACATAACGTCTTCAGATGTGGAAGACTACATTACACAAGGCATCAAAATGACTAACAGGCACAGGTTTGCACCTGCGCACACACACAAACATGTGCAAATGAGTGAAAGCACTAAAATTGGATTTAGCAACGGGAACTCAGACGCCAGTGCACATGGCAGATTGGAAAGCAAAAGTGCTCTCAAGCTCGGATAAGTCTCGCAGCAAAATAAACACTCACAGCCAACACAGCCAAACTCTGCAGTAAATACATCTGAACCTGCAGTAGCCAGAGTTCAGGAACATGTCACACACAACCAAACACTTGAGGCACGCACATAACAGTTTCTCACACATTCTCTAGCAGCTGTTTCTGCTTCCATGTAACATACATGGGCAGCCGGCCAGAGGAGGTGCAAACGGCTATGAGCGAGCCCGCCACACACACTCATTCTCTAAGTTCATCATCTTAATGGGAGGTACGCAAAGCTGCAACTGGGCAAAACAACATTTGTTGTTTGTGCAATATTACATTTAGCTTGATGATCTGAATCATGAAATTGTGATAAATATGAAGAATGATAAAATCAGGGATGAATACCTTTAAACACCACATGAAATGCCACATTGATCAGATTAGTTATTAGTTATTGTATTGGACATATTTTTCTTATTCTTTCCTCACCTAATACTGTATGTATTCATCTTTTCTCACTTTACTTTCTCTGTAGTCTCAATTTTATTATGACCGGAAAAACGCGTCTACTGTCGCTGCTGCGTGGAGAAATAAATGAGCTCAGCCATCCTGCAGAGAGCTTTTCAGTCAATGCTAACGCTTGCCAAACCCTCATTTTATCATGCACCATCAGAAGGTCTACACACAAGAAATGCACCTCCTGTTTTACCTCCCCAGCACTAGGTAAGCCAGTTTTACACAAATATACTACAACATTTAGCAACAGGTACTTCTTAATGCAGTAGAAAAGACCTCAGTTAGTCATAGACCTAAGTAAAGGTGTTTGTTTCGTGTTTTACGTGGAATAAAAATCTTCAGATGGACATTCAATTCAATTCAATTCAATTCAGTTTTATTTATATAGCGCCATTTTACAACAAAAGTTATCTCAAGGCACTTT
>JAUMHF010000012.1:3663205-3674964 GCA_032359275.1 Microctenopoma steveboyesi | reverse complement strand
GGTCACAGAGCTGCTTCGAAACCACCTTTTCGAGGATTTTAGAAATAAATGGTAGGTTGGAGATTGGTCTAAAATTGTTTGTAACATTGGACATATGTTCATTAGTTTTCTATTCCTACTGGCAAACACCCCCTCTATCTTCTCCACAGCCACGTCAGCAGCCAAGAATATTTTGAAATAACACTTGATGCCAATTGGAGTGTATCAAGTGTATCACAGCCAAATCAATAAAGCCAGCATGTGGAACATAGGTGGTGTTAAATACATTCCCCAACTAGCCAGAATTAATTACCGTGGCTTGAAAAAATGAATGCTATTTATTTAAAGCGTTGCTCGTAATGGAACTGTCTGCAGGGAACTGCTCCACACAGTGGAGGCACCTCGTTACGTAAGTGCACTTGACAATGCCTAACTTGCATTACTGTGGTGGAAACAAATGCACTCGTGCAGCTCCACGCTATGCCATACAGCATCTTTGTCTAGATTATGAGATTAAAGTTCATAATAGAGAAACGGAGGAGGGGGAAGAAATGTTTAAAAATAAATGTGGAAAAGAAATAGTGTGCGTTTAAAGATTCCGTTACATTGTGGGCGCGAGTGTGCGGACACGTGCTTGTCCTGTAAAACGTGAACGCTCAAAGGGGGAAATGTTTTGGCCTCTGACTCCACGTCTGAATGTTTTGTGTTTTGACAGTTTGAATGCAGGAGGCCTGAGGCTGAGCAACGGCGACAGGACGGGGCAGACGGCTGTCAGGCAGAGAACGAGCCAATAAGGTCAACAAGACAGAGCAGTGCTATATAACAGTTGTCCAGAGTGGCTTGATGGACTCCTGTGGTGCACATTTAAGCTTTTGTGGTTGAATAAGCAGTGCACAAAGTCTACAAGAGTCTTTGACTCTATCGGTCAAACCAGACTAAATTTATATAGGTGACAAAATGTAAATCTTTAAACAATGCAAAGAGGCGTATAGTCTAAAAGAACTATTATACTATAACACTATTTAAATATGGAAAAAAGAAAAAGAAATGCACTTGATGTCACATGCTAAAGCGTTTATAGGGGCTGGTACGATGTGTTCTGATGTGGAGTCATTTTAAAAAAAAGGTGGTGTAATTGTTTAATTAGTTGTGAGTTATGGCTAAAGTAGCACAATCACGCCCTTGTTAGCCGGCAGTGGGGCTGTCACCTCAAGGACCATCAAGAGACGCAGTGAAGCGGAGGCTGGAACATCGACTACCACAACAACAGCATCGCACTGACAGTTACACAGCCAACACTTGGCCTTTGTCGTGCAGGGGTCACTGTTGTGGACAAACTGATTCACTGTCCCTGTGCTGCCCAGCTGCAAACTGCTGTGAAGACAGATACATATTTTAACATCTACAGTTTCTCTGGGGCATTTTTTAAAGGAAAGAATTAAGCATTAACTGTTCTATTATAATGTGACATCAACCTACTGTAAAATGGGATTTTGTGTGTGACATTGCTGCCCCCTGCTGTCCAACTGTAGTAACAGCATTCATTATTCTAATCATTAAATAACCAGGCCAAGCATTATAATACAAGCTTAAATTTAATCTTGCAACAACAATATATGAGACAAGGTTGACACTGCGGTTTAATGACCACCCACTCCAGAGCCCTGTGATGATTCCTGCTGTCTCTTAAGCTCGGCTAGTTGTCTCTCCATGTGATAGATATCTTCAGACACTTGCCTGTAAAGTAGTAGGAATTCATTTAGAATTAACTCAACACAAATACAAATAGATAAAATTCCCATCATTGGTAAATGACTAGAACTTAACTATATACTGTATTTGAATTTGTTTTTTACCTGTGGACAGCTTGGGCCCTGCTCAGCTGGCAGTGGAGACGCTTGACAATGGCTTCATAGCGTCTGTTCTGGATCTGAGGGGGTTAAAACACACACAACAATCATAAAACAGAAATGTAATCTGCAATATGTTTTTATTTGAATACTCCCGCTGTGAAAAACAGTTACAATTCACAAGCCTGAAATACCTCTAGGTCTTTCCTTTTCTGGGTATGAGTATCAAACTCTTTCTGTAACTGTTCCCTCCTCTTAGCTACGAGCTTCTTCTTCACAGAGATCTCTTCCTCAAGAGCGTCCATCTTTCTCTGCACAAAAATCTAATAGTTATGGATATTGCAACAAACAAATGAAAGGCGTGAAAGAAAAGAAAGTGAAATATTGAGGCATGTGAACAGAAAGACTACAGAACAAAAAACGAATAGCATGAAATAAAGACTTAAATTTCTTCACCTTGGCCGCCTTCACTGTTCTTCCATTGGGATTCTCCAAATCTTGCTCTAAATCTTCTTTCTCCTGTCTCAACTGCCTGACTAGAGCTTGCTTCTCCTCCAATTCTTTGTGGGTACCCGTCTGACTTGTGGCATGCAAAACAGCCGCTTTGTGAGCCTCCATTTTCCTTCCATAAGTGTTGAACCCTTCCAGTGCAACATGAGCACATTCCTCCTCCTCGCTTATACAAATCTGGAGTTGTGCATTTTCCTTGCTGATGACTAAGTGGCGATCATGCAGGACTTCTATCTGCCGCTCCAGGTCCTCCATCTCTCCCTCCAGCAGTAGGACTTCCCTCACCTTAGCTCTCAGCTCCTGCTCTGCCAACTTGCCTTTCTTCTCGACATCTGAAAGAGCTGCCTGGAAAAAGGAGCCATAACATTAGCAAAGCTAAAAACCTACTCATGTGAAATGATTGAGAAGCAAAGTCCTTTGAAATAAATGTATTATTGTTAGGTGGATACAGACCAGTACATTTGACCTTATTGTTAAATAAACTACTCCTGTATTATTCTCACACACATTTTTGTTTTTTGCAGACTGATTTTGCAACAAATAAAAAAAAGTTTAAAGCATAATAGTGAACCTGAAGAGCATTGAGTATCTTCTGCTTCTCATTTAAGGCCTCAGTCTGGGCATAGCTGTGATGACTGACATCCTGCACTGCCTTGGTCAATGAAAACTCTGAATTATCCTGTGCTTCTGGAGGGGATATAAAAAACACGTTATGGATTTAAATGTGCATTGTAAGCAAATCCATAGGGTTAAACCTACCCAGTTAGCTAAACTAAAACATTAATAGTGATTAAAGGGTCTGTTGTTGTTCATAAACTCATTTGCTAAACACACTAAATGTGTATTTATTATTGTCAGTATCCATGTTTAAATAGTTAATGTAATCTTACCATCTCTACTGGGTCTTGTGTTTGACATCTTAAGCTCAGCTAGTGTTAGCTAGAGTTAACTAGCTAAACATAACGGATAGTTAGAAGTAAATGAAAATGATAATAGCAATGATGCGTTTTAATTACTAGTGAAATATATAGATATGTATATATTTATACACACACACATATAGATAGATAGATATTTATGATTATATAAGAAAACGTTAAAAACTAAATTTAACTACAAGTGAACTAGTTAAGCCTAGCTGCCGATGTTACGAAACTCCATTTCCCAGAATCCCCTTTCTGAACTACATGATCCGGGTTCTCTGACTACTAGCTCCTCGCTAGCCATGATGTTTGACACTTGTAAATACGTAAGAAACACGTGTGAATATACGTTTACTTTATTTGTCACTGTGTAAATGTCGTGAAATGCTCGTCAGTCGCTTTTTTCCAATATGCTTTCGGCGTGGCCGTTTAGTGTACAGCAGCAGAAGAAGACGAGCAGGATGGGGGACATTTATAGGACACGGCAGTGTGACATATGCTAACATTACAGAGGTGCAGCACTGTGGAGGTGTAGCCACTAAACGCCTCTATCACAGTGATTTAGGTGACTTGTACAAGAATGAGTGTGTTCAGAAGTATCTCCGGCAGGTCATGGAGGAGTACAGAGACCTCAACAAGAGGTTAGAGCACACATATCTCACTGAATCAGACAGAAAAGTGCTTATAAAGAAACACTCGGAGCTGCTGCCTCTGGCAAATGTGTTTGAGAATATTGAACAAGCCCTGAAAGAGCTGGAGGAAGTCCTTTCACTTCTGCATGGTTAGTTTTTTTAATCTCATGTTTTGTTCGTAGCATTTTACTAGATATGTTTATATCCACGTTACTGCACAGATAATTGATATAATATATATATATCGTTTATTTGCAGTTGTAAAACTAAAGCATGTCCTGACTTCAGGTTCAGCTGGTGCCAAAGATGAAGATGAACAACTGACCCAGCTGTTGAAAGAGGAGGAAGCACAAATGTCCCAGAAGATTTTAGACTTAAGAGAAGATGTAGGAAGACACAGCACCGTTGATGATGTTGCTTGACATCTTCTCTTATCATATTAATCATATACGTTTATCATCACTAATGTTTGCCAAAGCTATAAATGTACTATGAATAGGAATTAAATGTAACCTAGCTGAATGATGACATTTATAAATTTCTTCCTCACCAGTTGATCAAAGCACTTGTGCCAACTGACCCTCTTGACCCCAGTAACGTTCTGTTGGAGGTTGTGTCAGGACGAACAACAGGAGGTAGGAAGAAGTGCTACCTGTACCCTCCTGCTGTTGGTAACAACACATATCCGCGTGAACAATAACACATAATAATGTGTGTTTCTAATCCGATTATCTGGTTTCAGGTGACATCTGCCAGCAGTTCACCAAAGAAATGTTTGACATGTATCACGGTTTTGCCTCCTACAAGAACTGGGACTTTGAGATTTACAACTACACAGCTGCTGAGTACGGTAAGTTTGTGGTGAAATTCTGGATATTTTGGTGAATGAAGACGTTGTAATTAATGTCACAGTTTCCAATGTTTGGTCTTAGTCGTATTTAGGTTTTTCAAACAAAAGTGCAAATAAAAGCAGTTGCTGCAACTATTAGAAGACAGGTATTGATAATACAATGTGTGTTAACTGTGTCTCTCAGGTGGTTTGCACCACGCAGCAGTAAGAATAGCTGGGGAAAATGTGTACAGACACCTGAAGCATGAAGGGGGGACACATAGGGTGCAAAGAATCCCTGAGGTGGGCCTCTCCTCCAGGATGCAGCGTATCCACACAGGAACCATGACTGTCATTCTTCTGCCTCAGCCTGTGGAGGTATACTCTGATCCCCTCTTTCCAACACTTACTTCACATGAGTCATCTATTAGCAGCATTTGTAAATATGTTTTACAGTTTGATGTCAGTATTGACCCAAAGGAGCTTCGCGTCGACACGTTCAGATCTCGAGGTGCCGGTGGACAAAGTGTCAACACAACAGACAGTGCAGTGCGCATTGTTCATCTTCCCACTGGTAAATGTGCCCAAATAGTTCTCTAGATATCTCTGCACAGTTTTTGTTGTCATCTAATTTAATGGCTTTTCTACCATCTCAACAGGTATATCAGCCGAGTGTCAACAGACTCGCTCTCAGCTGCAGAACAGAGACACTGCCATGCGCATGCTGAGAGCCAGGCTCTACCAGAGCAGGATGGGTAAAGAATCCGAGCACAGGCATGCAGCACGCAAGCAGCAGGCGAGTCATCTTCTCTTACAGGAGACATTTTTACTTCGAGTATAAATTCACAGATTTTTTGTTGACTAAAGGTGGGATCACGCTCTCAGTCAGAGAGGATCCGCACATACAACTTCAGTCAGGACCGCGTCACAGACCACAGGACTGGATATGTTGCCAGAGACATTAAGGTTAAATATTAAGCGCGTCGCCATACTTGTGATGTATTAAAACAAACTTGTTTACATGCTTTTATTTGATTGCATTTCTTTCTTCTTGCGATCTACATTTAGGAGTTCATGAACGGAGGGGAGGCTCTTGATAGTCTGATCTGTGACGTACTTGCACACGCAGAGAGGGAAGCTCTTCTTGAGTTGGTGGAGAGGAGCGGCAGTCTGAAACGACCAGAGCCCGGACAATCTGCAGACTGACCCTCTGTCAAATGGTCAGGACACAAAGCAAGCTATTCGGTAGATGCATTTGTCCTGCACATCCTACCAGGGTTGAAAAACATTTTAATATTAATATTGCAGTTTATGCTTGTGCAATTGTCAAACAAAAATGCAGCATGAGAGTCCAGCTATCGCTAATAAAGTTTTTATTTTTGTAATAAAATTTGTCAAGGACATTCCTCAAATGACACTGCACTTTTATAAATGAGTAATATTTATTTACAAGTTAATATGATTAACTGAGGCGCTCCTGAGAGCAGTGGCATTTATTATCAGTATGTGTCCTCTGATTCTTTGCCAGCCCGGGTGCGGTGAAACCACCTATCAGCTTAATACACACGCTTTCACCCAAAGTGTGTCACGCCCTGTAAAGTGGTGCCAGCTGAAACCTCCATATTTTTCTCACGTCATTTCACTTCTTTAGCATAAATGTTTTCTCCAGCATGGCTGCGTGAATCATAACTGGTGCCAGTGTTTGTGAAGTTATGTCCATCCTTCTTCAGTCAGTTACATTTAAAGAACATTGTGTTTTCTGTATGTGGACAGAAAAAATGACTTTACATTCATAGTAAATCACACTAAAGACAGATCTCAGCATAAAGAAAAGAAGACCGTGTAGACATTTTTAGTTTTAATGTTGTCTCATTGTTTCTAAGGCCAATATTTTCTAATATATGAATACAAAAAGATATCTGCAGTGAAACAAAGGTGAAAACAAGGTGAAACAAAAAAATGAATTTGCTTAAAAGCCCCAAAAAACACATGGAAAATTCAAAATCATCCTAGAAAGAGTTTCTGCATTTGTTTAAATGTGTCATTCTGCTGCATTCTGGCTTGACGTTGGTACTGGTTTGGGTCAATCGTCACTGTCCCTCTGTCTGAGGCTCCTAGATTTGCCGTTCTGCGACTTGTTTTTCCTGAATGAAGCGGATCCCCCTTCATCTCCGAGGGAGGTGATGATGCGTTCCTTAAATTTCGGTTTGGGCTCTGGCGGCAGGTCCACCGGGGCGCTGGCAGTGTCTCCTTGCACCTGGGGCAACTGTAAATCCACTTTTGCACTGGAGAGGAACAGAAAAGGGCGAGTCAATGCTCAGTATCTTAATTAACCCAACTGAACGTAAACAGCTTTGAACTCCTATATAGATGAGAAACTTACTATGGATCCTCTTCTTGCTGGATCTGTTCCCAGATCCCATATGGATTGGCAGATTTCGGCCTTTTGGCCTGTGTTTGCACTGGTTTGGCTTCTTCCGCTTTCTTCTCAGGTTCAGCTGCTGTGCTTGGGACCTCTTTATCTTGAAAATCCCCTTTAGGGGTATCATCGCTGGTTTTATCTTCTTCCTCCTTTTCTGAAGGCTTGTCCTCTGCTTTCCTTTTCTGAAAACGGAACAAGGAAGGATGCGGTGATGTGTGAGGATTTAATTTTGTTCATATATTACTCAGAAGCAAAAGTTAAAATATTTCTGTACTAAGTCTCTGACAAGGCAACTCTCACCCTGAAGCTGATCTTTGGGACTTTTGGCTGCTGGCTGGCTGGATCAGGGACCTGGGCCTCCTGAGACTCTGCAGTTGTACTGGAGCTGGACTCTCCTCCTGAAAGTGGCTCTGGCTGAGGGGTTGAAGGCTCTTCCTGACTTTCACTCTCTTTGTTGGCCTCAGATCCAGGTTCCTCACTTAAAGGAAAGTCTTTTGGCTTTTCCCAACTCGACTCTGCGACGTGAGAAAGACGTGTGATTGCCAGAAGGTATCAAAGTAGGAGGAACTTTGCGACAATAACATTCTCTACCTCCAGTCTCTGTGTTGTAGTAATATTTGTAACCATCAGGACTGACGGCTTCCATCCAATTACACCCCGAAGAGCTCTAAAGAGAAGCACTACATTAAAGAGGAAATCCACGCAGAAGCCAATAAACCTTTAAATTATGTTAGTATTTTAAAAATGCACAGAAACAGAAATAAGCAATCACAGGCTGTGCAGAGGCCAAAGTTTCTCCTTGGAAATCCACTGGTTTTTCCCATTGAGATTCTGTAGGTTAAAAGAAAACAATAATACTACACATGTTTTTGGACATGTTTCTATGGAAACAAGCTAATGTAAATTTTTAACTAAGGTCGTGTAATAGAGGAGTTGTGTTTCAGGTTTACTCACCTCCAGTTATTGTGTTGTAATAGTATGTGCTTCCATCATCTGTCTGTCCTTCAGCCCAAACCTCCATTTGCCTTTGTCGTGTGGACTTCTTGCTTGTTTTCACTTTCTTCTTTTGCTGTTTTTGAGGCTGTGGTTTTGTCTGAGGCTGTGGTTTTGTCTGAGGCTGTGGCGGTGCTGTCGTTTGTGCTGGTGAACCCAATCCTATGGCAAGAAGACTTAATTTTACTATAGCCAAAGAGCAAAAGCTCCTCTTGACTAAGATCACGTTACAAAATATGAAACAAGTACCTGTTGCTTCTCTTTCCATTCTCTTCAGATCTTCCTGATATGCTTTTAGTGCAGCCTCCTCCATCGCTGCAAACTGTTTAGACATGCGTGCCTCCTGCTTTGCCTTGTCAATACTCTTCTTTTTAATCTACAAAAAAACACCTTTCATGTCAAAGAGTAAATGTCTGGTCCTTATCTCTCCTGCCAGTCCTAAGCACGGTGCCAAAATAGACACGTTTGTCTTAGCTGTTAACACGCGTTACGTTATAAGTGTTTATTGAGTATGTTGTGAGGGAAATATTTCACCCCTGATGCATGTGTTGCTGTAGTCTGTAGTTTAGTCCAAAAAGAAAGTGCATACCTCTGTGATTTTGTTAGCCACATTTTCTTTGTGGTTCTTCCCTCTTTCATGGAACTCAATGCTCTGCAGAGCAAAATAGACAAGAAAAGATTATTACAACGTGTCGCTACTGTCCTCGTTGATATCTACTGTATCTTTTGGTCATCTTACGGGCTTATTGTCCGCAATCCAGCACTTGCAGTACTGACAGAATTTCCTTGGTTGTGACTTCCAATAGTCAGCCCTGAAAATACACAAAACCACTGTTAGTTGCCAGAAAATGACAAAATTACAGTTAGCCTAGAAGCTAACTTGGCTAACTGTTATAATTCCTGCCTATGGTTTAATAATTTATCAACATATCCTACACATAAATCACCAGGTGTATCTCATTACTTACATGGTAAGACTTAGTGGGTAAAAGACATAGAAGAATTCGAAACAGATCAAATTAAAAGACAACCGCTTCCCACATTTACAGAATGACAACAACGTCCACTGGTGATGAGGTCATCTCCCGTCGTCGCAGGAATAAGTCCTGAAACTGGCGGATATAAGGTTCATAAACAGCTATTATAGAAGCTAGTAGGTGAAAAACAATGTATGAAAAATGAAAACGCATTTACTGTCATGTAGTGCTGTAACACCCATGAGTTGTGCTTACAAAAAGGCTTTTTGCGGCAGGCTGAGTGAGTTCCCCATTGATCTGCCATTCACGTTTTACTGTATTTGCAACCTGTTGTTTAGAATTATTATAATTTAATTACACATTGAAGTCGATGTAATCTGTAGCGCCATCATAGTATTTTTTTTTATATGAGTTAGGTTACAAATAACGGGTGTAGTGTCGTGTTTTACACGGTTCATTGTGTAATTTATCATGTGCTCCCATATGGTCTAGCGGTTAGGATTCCTGGTTTTCACCCAGGCGGCCCGGGTTCGACTCCCGGTATGGGAACTCGTCGTTTTGGTCTTTACCAAAACCCATAACGTACCGAGATGAGTCTTCTTCTAAAATTGCTCAAACAACGTGAACTGAACATCCTACAAATTTCGTTTGGTACGTTCAAATTGTCAGTGTAATATCTTCACTGTTCCTCTGGCAGTTCTGAAACTAAACCGATGCATTTTCTTTATTACCACTAGAATGAATTCTTTGATTTTAGAATTTGATTTTCAGCACAGAAAAAAGAAAAATCACAAGACAACGATTAAATAATACCTTTAATAAAAATAAATTATTGTACAGTACATATACAATGAAAGTATTTTCTGTAGCTATTATATTGAACCTTTCTGTAGATTTGATGACATTTTAGAGAGATTATATGGTGTGAGAATTCAACTAACAAAAGATTTGTTATCAGATTTACAACTAAATCATCTAGTTTGTGAAATAATTAAAATAAAGCATACAATTGTTTTTATAAAGTTGGAAATATATAGAGTCGGCTGATTTTCAACACTTTTCACAATTTCCAATACGAGTGTTTTTTTTCCTAATACGTAATCGTTGCGTCATCACTGCGGGACGGTAACGTTACGTTTGAATGCGGCGACAAACTGACCGCCCGACTTTCATTGAGCTTGAGCCGCGTTACCGGTGGCGGTAATCGGATCCCTGTCCCCGTTGGTGCTGAAGCTCCACGGCCGCTCATGAATGGCACCATGGCCGCGTCCTCACACCGGATAATGCTTGGTCCGCTCGTTGCAGCCATCGACCAGGGCACAAGCTCCACTCGGTTTTTGGTAAGGCAAACCGAAACGGGGGCAGAGGGACTCGCCTTGGTGCAAGCTAGCTGTGGGAGCTTCTGTTTTTTATAAACCACCGTGTGCTAATGCAACCACAGCGTGTAACTTGTGTTTCTCTGTGTTGTTTCACGGTGAATAACTTGGCTGTTTTGGTCAAAAATGTGTGGACACATACAATTAACGCACACACAAATCACGCTGCCCTCATGCCCGAGGACGAGGAAGCGGTGATAGAAACGCCCCCTGCGCGTAACTACGTTACAGACAAATGTTAGTTCTCCATTCAAAATTAATTAATTACTTTAAAGTTGATATATTGCTATACACATAGTATAATAGGCTATCAGATGTCTGTATGCCGCCAGTGAAATTAGGTTAATCCTACTTTATTGGATTTAATTTTGATAATTGAGCACTTGAGGGCAGCAATAAGCCCATAATTAATCATACCACTGGCAAATTTTGACTTAGTTACTTTTATTCAACAAGTTCTTTTTGACAGGAAATGACGTAGGCATAAAAGTAAATAAAAGCTCAGAAATGTTTTTTTTGTACATTGTCGTATTATCTTTTGGGAGACACCTATGTCATTTCCTGTCAAAAAAACTTGCTGGTTGAATAAAAGTAACTTTAAGTCAAGATTTGCCAGGGGTATGATTAATTATGGGCTCGACTGTATATCCTACTGGAGTTTGTGCTTGTGCTGGGCAATTAGCATATACATATATTGTTACATTAACTGGTTATGAAAACAGCAGAGGAGGTATTGCGTGACATTTTTTTCAACCACATGTAGAAGTCTCACCCTGTCCATGTTTGGACTGGTTGAGCACAGGTGTTTTGAATTGTTTTCTGGGTGTGGCAGAGCATTGACAGACAAGTGTTGGCAAGAGTCTCCTTAGACTGACAAGACTCACTGCAACAGGTGGAAGAATGTGATTAACGTATTGCGGCATCTCCTTTATTGTGCGCCTTCCAAGGTTTTTGTTGTACTTTGCAGTTAGAGATTGTGTCTAAAAATGCGATAATATACAAAACTAGACTTAGCAATCTCAGAAAAAATCGCGTGGGGGAGCAGGTTTTTTCAAGTTGACGACGACACAAAGTTGACGACGACACAAAGTTGACGACGACACAAAGTTGACGACGACACAAAGTTGACGACGACACAAAGTCAAAAAAGTTGACACAAAGTTGGTAAAGGCATAAAGGTGTAAAAAGTTAAAAAAAGATAAAAAGTTCAACAAAATTGACAAAGTCAAAAAAATCTAAGTTGACAAGGCAAAAAGTTGACACAAGTT
>JAUMHF010000012.1:3650914-3662981 GCA_032359275.1 Microctenopoma steveboyesi | reverse complement strand
GTCGGGGAGATGGGTCTAAGGTTCAGCGGCGCACGGCGGCAGGCACCTTCAAAGTTTCCCCAGGAACTTTCTAGTTCTCCTTGTTTTTCTTGTTTTTCTCCCCTCTCGCCTTCACAGAGGGAGGCGGGGGAGGAGTTGTACAGTGTGATGGCCACAGGAAGAATGATTTCCTGTGGCGTTCAGTGGAGCACGTGCTCCTCTGTCCAGCCAGGACACTGTGAAGGGGGTGGGAGGGACTGTCCAGGACTGAGAGGTTTGGTCATCATCCTCTCAGCTACAACGTGTAAAGGGTCCAGCTCCACACCCAGAACAAAACCAGCCCTCCCGATTAATTTGTCCAGTCTGTTAGCGTTAGCTACCTTCAAGCTGCTGCCACAGCAAACCACAGCAAAGAAGATCACTGGACACCACAGACTCATAGAACATCCGCAGGATGGTGCTGCAGACATTAAAAGACCTGAGTCTCCTCCTTTATACACAGCAGATGTGTGTGTAGACCAGTCACGGTTATTGTCTAAGTACACTCTCAAGTACTTATTCAATAGCTGGGCGAATGAGGGAAAACTTAACGTAATCTTTCTCTTGTGCCATTATCTCCATTTAAAGGTGTTTAATTCCAAAACAGCAGAGCTCCTTAGCCACCATCAGGTGGAAATCAAACAGAGCTTCCCAAAAGAGGGGTAAGTCAAGAGAGTACAAAAATAAAGACAGGTTCATTTACAGTGCTCACACAATTAAGTAATACTTTTATCTTCCTCTTTTTGTTCTCATTGTAGATGGGTGGAGGAGGACCCCAAAGAAATTCTACAGTCTGTGTACGAGTGTATGGAGAGGACATGTGAAAAACTCACTCAGCTCAACATAGACATCTCAAATATAAAAGGTACACACAGACGGAACATGTGACTCTTTAAGCATAACATAGACATATTTTTAAAATGTTACAAGGAGGCGTTAATGACATAAAATCTCTGGAAACTGTCTAGCTATTGGAGTAACCAACCAAAGAGAGACCACACTGGTTTGGGATAAAGAGACCGGGGAGCCCCTGTACAATGCAATCGGTAAGTTTCTGTTCTTTTTATTATTCACACGTCATTTCCACTATCCTGGCGCAGATCAGACGTTGAGTGGTGAATATGCAGCGTGATAGGGATCAGCTAGGACTGTAGACGTCGAGTCATTCTCTGCGTTGCTTCTGTGCAGTTTGGTTGGACCTGCGAACTCAATCGACAGTTGAGCGTCTGATAAACAAAACCCCGGGAAGGAATAAAAACCACCTAAAGGTGAATTCTACAGCTGTTCCCTCAATTCCTCAGTTTTCGCGATATTTTTTAAAAACATACCTGCATGAGAAGATTCTGTGTGAATGAAATTACTGATTGAGTTTCATGTGATTGTCGTCCTGCAGCATAAAACAGGGCTCCCCATCAGCACCTACTTCAGCGCGGTGAAGCTCCGCTGGCTGATGGACAACGTAGACAAGGTCCACGAGGCTGTCGTTTCTCACCGCGCCATGTTCGGCACCGTGGACTCCTGGCTCATTTGGGTAATCGCTCAGAATTCCTACCTCCTCAGTTGAAATGGCACTTTTGCGACAGCGGTGAAGCTGACGGGAATTGTGAAAACTGTCCAACAGTGTTTGACCGGCGGCAAGTCGGGCGGAGTCCACTGCACTGACGTGACCAACGCCAGCCGAACCATGCTGTTTAACATCCACACGATGGACTGGGACCCGGATCTTTGCAAGTATGACGTCTGCTTTTACTGCAATATTCATTTATGCAGTTTTTTAAAAATATCACAGACCAATTCTCTTTCCTCTAAATCCCATCAGATACTTCGGTATTCCCATGGAGATCTTGCCGAGAGTGAGGAGTTCGTCAGAAATATATGGCCTCATGGTAAGCGTGCAGAAATCCCAGTATGAAAGTCTACACTCAGCTTCACTGTAGTGAGTGATTATAGTAGCTGTTTAAATCCTAGTTGTGTCCAGTGGGACTCTAGTTTAGTGTTGACTCTGATGACCAGGATTTGAATTTCGTTAGTGTGTTTTCAGGCTCTTAATAAATGCATGATGGTTGACTGAGAAATTCTTTTAGGCATTTTCTTTGTGTGCCATTATCTCTCTTCTCTCGCTGGTAGAAAATATGTTCTAGCCGGGTAAGTAACACTTGTCGTCACTATTTTATCTCATCATGCAAAGTAATTTGACCCCGCTTCTCCGTGGCCAAAGCGAAATTCACCGTCACACAGTGCATTTCCAAGATTCCTTTGAAGGATAACATTACCGCAGTTTAGCTTTCAGTTGAGTTTATCTCATTGCTGTTGGGAACCTGTATAAATCTAGTCTGCTGTAACAAGCTCCTGTGTTCTGATAGGTACTATATTCCTTCCGTGCAGCTGAACATTTAACAAATTTGACTGGCATAAAAAAAAGCTCACTCCTGCTTAGCTCTCAGTAACTCTTACTAACACGATATGTGTTTAACACGTCACCAGAGGAATAAGCAGATTCACATCCGTCTGTTGTCCTTGTCTGGATTTCAGTACTAAAGCTTTAGTATGATATGTGAAACATCAGAATAGTACAGGAACAGAAAGAGAAGTGGAAACGTTGTCTTCATTTTACTTTTTTATTAAGAACGGATCACGTGACAGTTTGTAAGTGAAAGTTGTGTCTGAGTTGCGCCCCGCCCAGCTGGTATCTGTTGGAAATGTGCTGGATGGTCCCCGTCCCTCACTGCTTCTGTGGTGGCATGCTGCCCCCCCTCCCCGCCACCATCACGCCTCCCAAATCTCTTCATTCCTTCGCACAGTTTTCTCGCCTTTAACACCTCAACACAAAACTATCAGCCTGACGAAGGAGTGAAGACATTTTTATTTGTACACGTTCACATGTGCACTTGTTGTCCCTCACTGTTCCGGTTATATACCGTCATGGTAGAGTTGATGTAATTCCTCTGTGTTGTCGACAGGAGTGGTTGTTGCATTTTATTAATGATTGTCATTTGTTTGCGCCCAAATGAAAGACACAGAACAGTGTTATTGATAATCATAATGTAATATTTATAATTGTAAAGTTATAAAAACATATGTAGTATCTGAAGAGTTCTTCCTGATGTTCAGCATGTTTTAACCAGAAATAAAAAGAAGACACCGTTGAATAAAGACACATTTAAAATACTTTAAAGGAGACTAAACAGGAAAACGTGTGCGGCTTATTTATAAAATGTTATTTTCATTCTTTTTGGCAGAAATCAGGGGCTCTCTCCGGTATCCCCATTTCAGGGGTAAGTTTATATTTTTCATGTTGCCAACGGCGTCTCCGTGTGCTGTATTCATATTGTTTGTTAATGTGATGAATGCTTTTATCTAAATACAGTGTCTCGGGGACCAGTCGGCAGCACTTGTTGGACAGATGTGTTTTAAGGACGGGCAGGCTAAAAACACGTATGTGTTTGCGTCTTAAACGTGTCCGTGCATCTTCTCTCTCTTGGTAGAAATCTTAACTAAGCGTCACACATGTTTTTAGGTACGGCACTGGCTGCTTTCTGTTGAGAAACACCGGCGCTAAGGTACGTGATTGAAGACGGGTATTTCGTGCAGTCGTTAAAAAAGCGTTGACGCTGCAACCAGTGATTTTCTTTACCTGTTTGTTCTGCAGCCTGTGATGTCAGATCACGGCCTTCTGACCACCGTGGCATACAAACTGGGCCGGGACAAACCTGCCTGCTACGCGCTGGAGGTACAGTATCTGGAACAGGCCCGCACTGCCACTCGCCCCATTCCTTTCCTTATGTACCGTGTAATGATCCAGCTCCTTTCACCTGGCAGGGCTCTGTGGCCATCGCAGGAGCTGTGGTGCGTTGGCTGCAGGACAATCTTGGAATCATCGGATCATCTGAAGAGCTAGGTACGTGTTCAGAGCTACAGCACTGTTGGGACCTTTGTATGTAATTATAGACATTCATTAACGCAAAATTCATTTCTGTTCTGTTATTTCATTTAATCCTGTTCAGAAAAGTTGGCTGCATCTGTCGGTACATCCTACGGTTGTTATTTTGTTCCTGCCTTTTCTGGTCTCTACGCACCTTACTGGGAGCCGAGCGCGAGAGGGTGAGAGCGAGAGCTAACACAGCAGTGTGTGAAACGCTTACCCTTAAGCGTTACTCTCTGATTCACGGTTTGAATCTCTCTGTGTTCCAGGATCATTTGTGGTTTAACTCAGTTTACCAACAAGAGGCACCTGGCATTCGCTGCGCTGGAAGCCGTCTGTTTCCAGACACGAGAGGTCAGCACTCTACTCCTCTACCTACCCAACAGTTTAGTCAGTCAGTCAGTTGTATTGGGTGTATTTGTGTGGCTGCAGATACTGGACGCCATGAATCAAGACAGCGGAATCCCCCTGACTCAGCTCCAGGTGGACGGAGGAATGACATCCAACAAACTGCTCATGCAGCTGCAGGCGGACATTCTCTGTATTCCTGTTGGTGAGTTCCACTTATTCCTATTTGTGCTTTTCTTTTTACGCGTGACTGGACCTCTCGCCTCGCTCGACCTGGACTCACTGCAGTCTGCCACGTGAGGAGGGAAAAGTCAATGCATCTGATAAGGGACTGGGCATGTGTTCATAACCACAAACAAACTCTGACACCCATCAAATTCGTTATTCAGGCACAACAACTTTTTCTGCTGAAAAGCAACCATTTTCAGTTGCGTTGTATCTGCTCTCTCCCCGTAATGCAAACCGACGTGGTGTGTTTTCAGTGAAGCCGTCCATGCCCGAGACCACAGCCCTCGGTGCTGCGATGGCAGCCGGAGCAGCCGAGGGGGTTAGCGTGTGGAGTCTGAACCTGGAGGACCTAAGTGAAGTCACTTCAGAGAAGTTCGAGCCTCAGATCAACACTGAAGGTGCCGTTATCTGCTCCTGATTATGTTTCCCCTGTAGCCGCCGCTTAGAAATTAATCACAGGTGGATGTGCTTCGCAGAGAGTGAGTTTCGCTATGCTCGATGGAAGAAGGCAGTTGAGAAGTCCATGAACTGGGAGACAACGGAGCCTCTTTGTAATGGCAACGGTAGGAAAGACCACACCCACTGATGCTTTTACTAATATTATTATGAAGATTACTGCAGAAAGTGAGGTTGTTTTTGTTGTCTCTCCCCTCCACGGTGCACTTACTCCATAAGGTGAAACTAGCATCTTCTGCAGCGTCCCCCTGGGTTTTTACATCATGGGCAGCATGTTAATGTTAATTGGCGCAAAATACCTCGCAGGTCAGTGTCTGCTTTCTCTGTTAAACAAACTTTATATATTTAAGTGCATGCTTGTAAAATATCAGTGTGGTGTCTGAATGACATGTAAATATTTCTGTATCTCACAAGGAAATGGTCACGCTGCATAACAACACAAATGTATGAATTTCAAATTACCAAGCATTTGTCACGCAGCAGTGTTATTTTGGACATAGCTGTGCTTTTAAGTATCAGTGAAGCATCCTACTACTGTAAACATGTCACATTTGATTAATGCTTTTCAGCCTCTCCTACAATAAAAAAAATGTCTTTTTTTTGTCAATAGGCCACAACTAGATTCAGACTGCCAGAGGCATTAAAGACGATAGTGAAAATGGAAGTCAACGTGTTTTTTTTTTTGGATCAGCACCTATTTTCTCACATGCATTTTTTTCCAAAATGCTTTTCCGGAAGAAAGGGCCCCGCCGAATCGCTGAATGGAAAACAAGAACATGGACACATTAGAGATGAATTGTAGCGGGAATGCACATGTAGTATTTTTCAAAAAATTATTTTTGATGATACAGTATGAATTCTGAGCTTGTATATGTTGACACTGTACTTACAGTAGCTCTGCCTACTGCTGATTCTAGTGATGTCTGCTGCCCCCCCACCCCTACACACACACACACGGATTTTTAGAGCACTTTATATTTTTAGTTTTGTTTTATGGGACCTTTGTACTAACAACAATCTATATTTACTTTTGTTTACAAACTGTGAAAATGTGCATTGTGTGATAGGCAAATGTAATGAAGGACATATTTGGGTTTTCACAGATAACATATGAAGCCAATAATTAGATTAGTTCCATCTGCAAACGACGTGATTGCAAAGCTCGCCGCTGTTTTTCTCAACTGTTGTGAGGTTTTTTTCATCTGACCTTGTAGCTGCCTCTCTTATCAACCTGAAAAAAAGGTCAAGTTACCCTATATGCCATGCAAAATATCTGTCAAGTTATGCAAAACCTTGTACTGGACAACTCCAATGCAAACATTTCATATGCATCGGAAAAGATAACTACATTTCTAAAGTTAATATTTAATTTCAAAAGCTCTAAAACCCACAGGGAAATGAAATCTTAAACTGCTGGATTGGGATATTTAACTTTGGGAAAGTATAAGTAAGCAAACAAGGGTCAATATTTAAGCCAGTGATTCCCTTTGACACGGAATAGGGATTTTGTTACCTGCTCTGTGTAGTCACGCTGTTATTTAAAACACTGTACAATCCGTAGATATCGAAGGATATTTATTTAAGACCCACAACTCTGATATTGTATTTTAAGTTATTCTCAGTGTGTGTATTCTCCCTGTGTTCAGATGTTGACGTCCATATGTGCTGGAAGGTTGGAGGAGGGACTTGTACAGGTGAAAACAAACCATAACTGGTTTCAAGTGGGGTGAAAAAACTAAACGTTGCATCAATAAATGTAAAAAACAAAAGAAGGGTAGCCTTGACTGTTATTGAAATCCATATAATCACAAGAAGCTGGTTTGTTGGACAGTAGCTGGTTGGACAGAGCGGTTAATTGCTTCTAAGTAAATAAATAATAGGGAGTAGCCTTAGTCGAAGTCTTTCAACAATCTAAAACAAATCTACAAACAACTAAATAAGGATGTATTTCCTCTGCTGTCATGACTCAGTCAAATACCCACACACTGTTTTTGGACTTGTGCCAAACACAACCTGTCTCTCTAAAAGGGGAAATCCCCCAAAATAGCAGCTGTTTTTCCTCAGAAGATCCATTCTTTCTCTATATTACCAAGTTTTTTCTTTGCCTGGCTGAAGGTTTACATAAACTGAATCTGCTAAGAAGAAGTGACCAAACTAAATGCACACACCAGGGTCAAATTTCTCCTGTGCTACATTTGATACCTTTATTTTGAAACTGACATCAGCCCCACCTCAGTAATTCGTCAACCAGGAAGTTGTTCCAGGTGCGGGACATTTTATGTGGCAGTTGTTCCTCATTTCTGATCTTGCGGTGACAAGCTCAAAGGTGGAAAGTGTTGAGCCAGTCGTATGTGTTATTACACCCTGTCATCAACGTCTCATTGCACTTTGCTGACAGACGTCTTGACTTTCAGGTGTGTGGGAGAGGAAAAAACGTCAGTTGAGTGTTAATGAATGACACCTTAAACATGCTGGACTCAGGGTGGAATGAAACCAGAGGACACCAGTTCGCTTCAGGGGGCACCAGCTTCAATCAGGACACTAACGGTCAGTTTTCATATGATGGATTCTTCTTGAGTATTTGATTTCACTCATACTGTTTGTCAAGGCATATGGGAATGAGCATGTCCGCCCGTGTATTTCCCTGTGTCACGCTCCTGACATTGTTTCAACTTAACTTACAAAACTTTCTGCTTTATTATGAATGCAAAATTAATCTGTTAAGTAATAATTAACCTTCTGTAAACACTATTCGTGAATATTAACTTATTCTGCTGTAGCTGTTAGACAAAAATTTCAAACATGTTCATATTTGTTTTGTTATAGTAATGTCTTTATCTATATGTAGTAATCAATGTTACAAATATGTTTTAGTAAATGTATTTTACTTTACTTAAAAGTTATGTGATATTACTTATAAATTTATGTCCATTTAACTACGTGGTTTTATTTTAATAAAAAAAGTGTGTTTACCGTTTTTTTTCCAGGCAGTCTTATCGCTGATCTCAGGCAATCGGGTTTCATTCAAGTTATGCACAAGAAAAACACAGTGAAGCAACTCCTCATGATGAGACGCCAGGTACGTACAGTACAGTCCATGAACATGATGAGACACGACAAGATGTTGCAATCAATTCCATGACATAAAATGTGGGAGCCACTGCTTTCTTACTAAGTGAAAAAAATATCTAGTGCCTAGTGTTGTTTGTTTGTTAGAATAGAGGGAAAGTATGAGGAAGAAGTCGAACATTCCGCGACTGCTGGGACAAACGGTGAGGTAACCCTAGTTACGCGCGCTGTTTCTCTTTCAGAAATGGAACTGCTCACATGAAGACAACAACTCGGAGCCAAAAAGTAAATACGCTAAATGCGAAACCTTCGCCAATGATGTGACGCAGGCTCCGGCACCAGTGAACCCATACGTCACAGACTTCCCTCCAGTTCAAAGTGGTCCACCACAATTCGCCCCAACTCCTGAAGTCAAAATGACTTTATTTCATTGGCAATTACAACAAGAGGCCCGGAGAATAGAGAGTGTTTCTCCGGAGCTGCTGAACATGCAGGACGCAGATGGTGACACGTATGTGCTTATGAAGAAAGGGTTCTTACAAGTGGAAAACGTCCAACGTATACTTCAGTGTTGTCTTTCTTTTCTTCACATTCAGATTTCTTCACATAGCAGTGGCACAAGGTAGACGGGCCCTGGCTTATGTGCTGGCTGGGAAAATGGCCAGCTGGGGTTCTCTGGATGTTAAAGAACACAATGAGCAGGTATGAACAAAAGCAAGGTCATCCAACATTGCAAATACTTAAAAATGTTCTCATGCTATATGTTTTTCACACAGACAGCTCTTCAGATAGCAGCTGCCACCAACCAGTATTTGATTGTCCAAGACCTACTCACACATGGAGCACAAGTCAACACTCGAGACTTCTGGGGGCGCTCTCCTTTGCATGTCTGTGCAGAGAAAGGCTTCTTTCTTACTCTTGAGGTAGCAAGTCATTGTTAATGCATCACCACAGGTGCAATTTAACATGTGCTGTTCCCGTGCCTGTACTAGTGCCAACCTGCCTGAGAGTTTCACCTCTAACTTAAGTCCCGAGGACTTGAGCAGCCAAAGTGAGAAGTCACATGTGAACTTGTTCGCATCCCTAAATTGTCACCAACAATCTGGCCCTCCTTCGTGTGTATTGTACAAACACTCGTAGACTTCTGGGGGGGCTGCTGCACATCTGTGCACTTACTTTGCGCGGCGCCAAGCCCCTTTCGCATTGGAACCTCTTCTCCGTGCTCATTTGACTTTTCACTTTGGTTATTTCAAAACTCAATGAGCCTTTATAAGGTTTGAGCCCATGTACTCAGGACGCCAAACGTGTCCTCTAACTCCCTGAGCTATATGTCTAGACACTGATCTATTCCTGTGGACATTGTCCTGCAAAATTCACTGACACTTCATTAGGATTGAACCTGCATCCACAGCACCTCCAAGCAAAGGGCCACATTTGTGCCTTCTAACTCTCTGAGCTATCTAGCTTAGGGTTAGGGTCCCATCACTTATCTAAATTTATACATATATGAACCATGAAGAACATTTGTAGTTACAGTTTTCGATTATTGTTCACTTTTGTTTTCTGTACTCCTTATTCCCCCACATCTATTTCCACAGAGCATCTGGAAGACTCTTAGTATTAGCGGGCAGTTGATTGATGTTGAAATGTTTAATTACGATGGTGAGTATTTCGAATTGAAGTGAAATGTCCCTGCTCACGTCAAATGTCGTTGTGATAAATCACCAGTCTTCTCTGTTTGGAGGTTTTACTCCACTCCATGTAGCAGTGAGGTCTCACAATGCTGTCATTAAAGAGATGAGAACACTTAAAAATCCTTGTTCATTTGTGGCGGCGGAGCTCGCACAGAGGGGACAGATGTACGTTGAATGTATTAAGACTCTGCTGTTCATGGGTGCCTCGTATGGGACAAAGGTATTTACTTTACAGCTTATGTATCATTTACAGCCTCGGGTTTCCTTTGTTTTTTTATTTCATATTGTAACAGAGAACTTTCCTTTCTGTTCATGTAGAAAGCCACCGTCTCAAGTTTAAAAAAGATTAAAAGTCCACATTAGGCACACTGTCGTGTCATCAGCTAACATGAAAAAGCTGCAAACACCTTGCAGTCGTGCAAGTCTCATTTATTGTTCCCTCAGGATCTGAAAAGTGGGCGAACTTGTCTTCACATGGCTTCTGAGGAGGCGAACGTAGAGCTCTTCCAACTCTTCCTTGACGATTCATCCTCACTGTCTGTTGTAAATGTTAAGGTTAGTTTTGATCACACTGAAGGTCGCAGCATGTTGTGGCACTGCCACAAACAGCATGTAATGTGTAGCTCTGTGTATATTTCAGTCGTTCAGCGGAAACACTGCCCTGCACATTGTCAGCTCTTTGCAAAATCAAAAAAATCAAGTGGAGGCAGTGAGACTGCTGATGAGAAAAGGAGCCGACCCTGGCAGCAGAAACTTTGAAAACGAGCTGCCGTCTCAGCTCGTGCCGGAAGGACCCACTGGTGAAAAGGTAGGGTGTGAATTTACACAGCATGTAGTGGCTATTGAGTGTGAATTAAAATGTACGTTTTTATCTTTTCCCAGATACGACAGATCCTGAAAGGGAAAAACGTTCACGCTTAAGTGAAGCTCAAAAACACTGTCAGTCAGACAGTCCACGTTATGATATTATTTGCCAGTAACAAGGCAGATGCTCGTTGTTTCAGTGAAACATGCCAATTTGTTCATTACCATGTAATGCTCAAAATAGAGTGAGGCTGTGACTTGTGTGTAGTTTTTTGTTGGGTAATTCTTATTGTTTTAATGTTATTGTTGACATGTGTTTGATATTTACTGAGGAATTGTAGGTTGGTTCAGATGGTTGAAAAGAAGAAATAGATAATGTTTCATAAATTTATGATATATAAGGTTTTTTGTTTATAATGTCAGAATTTTCATTACCACATTTTATTGTGAAACGATTGTTGTGTAATATCATGAAAATCATTTTGTATGGTTAAGATTTTCTTATGTAGAAAACTTGGAAACATTCCTACTTTGTAATATTTGTGTGAAATATACAATGTGCACGAATATTTTCTTTTCTCTGGGGCAGTGGCACAGTAGGTAGGGTAGTTGGCAATTCCTAACCTGGATAATTGGGGAGGATTGCATTAGAAAGGGCATCAAATAAAATACCAATTAACATTTAATGTCACTGTTAAGGCGAGCAACCTGAGAGCCAAAGAATGCAGGGCCGGGAAAGAGGAATCCCAGGTTCGAATCCCAGTCACAGCAAATAAGGAAAGGACACACTGGAATATCCAACCGATAAAATGAACCACCACTCAGTCGCATTTAACTTTCTGCACATTTATTTTAGCACACACACACTACCAATCAATTTATCTCTAGCACGTATGAGCTCATAGATCCTGAAAAGGATAAGACCCACAGAAGACAGCATACATTGGATTTGAATTGACACACATACAACTTAGGATTTAACAGCCCTCCATGCTACCAACCCCAAGTTGCCTTCATCACCATCACACTCATTTATTAATGAAAATACAGACTAGTAGATTAAAGTGACTTCCATCGATTGTTATAGTAATTCTGATAACCTCCTTGTCTCTTCTCATAGCCTTAACATAAACGTCTCACCCGTCATAGAGAGGCTGACAAGGACAACATTTGTCTGTCTCTTTGTGTCAAGAAAGAATGTGAGAGGAAAAACCTACGCAGAGACTAAAGAAGTTTGCACAGAATTTTTACGACAAAGCATCTAAGTCGAATTAACGTGCAGAATAATAAAAAGAAAAACTAGACTTAGCAATTTCAGAAGAAATCGCGGGGGGGAGCATGACTGTCACCGAAAGACGCCGATCGGCGTCTTTTTGGCAAATTAAAAAAGTTTGCACAAAGCTACAACATGGACAAAAAGTTGACAAAGTGGAAAAGTTGACGCCTGTGTCTGTGTGAAATTACCATCAGTTATCAAAATCCCACTTATTTTTAATCTTTTCATGATTTTTCACTAAAAGACTCTTAT
>JAUMHF010000012.1:3548567-3640621 GCA_032359275.1 Microctenopoma steveboyesi | reverse complement strand
ACACAGTGTGTGTGTCTGCACGATAAATTACCAGAAAGATAAAATGCACACATTTGTTCTTTTATACCCAGTTGCATCCTGCTGTCAGTGAAGAATCTGAGCCTGGATGTGTATTTTTAAATAACAGCAAACACCTGGTACAAGTTCACAGCATTCGTCTTTCCACTGGGACGTCACTTCTGAGTGCCTCTCGCATGTGAAAGCAAAAGCTGTTCACTACGCTGTAGCTGCCAATTTACTTTGAAGAGAGAGGCTCTGATTAGAGAACCATATCCATATCATCAGTCATCTCTTGGTTTCCAGACTTTGTAATGGGAAAGCAATTGAGGTAACCGTGTCTGGGCCACAGACTGAAATTATCAAAAGTATTGAATTATAAGGATATTACACCGTCTTTCTGTTTAGTTTTGATACTTGAGCATCCTGCACGGCAATTATTTTAACACAACAAATAAAGTATTCTCCTAAATCATCCTGTTCTGGTTTATTTTTATCTGTGTGACAGATCCTAAAGTAAAGTTCTCACGTATCCTGTTGAGCTTTGCAAAGAAAACACTCCTTTCCTCCTCCTTTCTCTCAGATTTAACAGGTTATTTCCAGGAACCATTTTTTTCTGCCCAAACATAAGCTCTCAATTTGAACTTTTTGATCAGCAAATATATGATGATGGGTAAAAAGTCCTTTAAGTTTTATTTAACTAAAACTATTTTAAAGATCAAATATTCAGGTATGTAATTGCAGAAAATGTCTTTAGTCTTTTGTAGCGTTTTCCTGTTTGATTACTGCTCCAACCCTACACATGGATGATTAAACAATAGAATAGTGAACATCACTAATCTTGACTACACTGAATCCACTTTAACTTATATATTTTTTCTTTCTTTCATCGCATCACGAACTCAGCCTTGATGAAAACTCCTCAGACATTTCCACACCCCTCACGTGATGACAAGCCCGTGCAACAAAGTCTGCCTCCCCCCAGAAGGTTTGCAGGTTCCTCCGAACCTCTTTGCCAACACTTACAGCCGCGACCACTGGATCTGTTTGGTGATGAGCCACAATGTCTTTTATCACCTCCAGCTTGGCTTTGAAAATAATCAAATGCTCATTTCTCGTCTGTGTTCCTCTCCTGACTGATTCCAGATGGGGAAATCTACCGCTCACTGAACAAACGATGAGGAGCGGAGGCATGTCATTGCCTGCGCATATGGGTGCCAATCTTAATTGCCTGTGGTCAGGTCTGCATTTTATGTTTTAAACAGATCGCACAGTGTCTTTCCCTTCTAATAAGAGCGGGCAGCTCGCAGCGCTCCAGGACAGGCCTGACACAAAACTGTCACCAATCCACAAGGAAGACAATATGTACATGATGTAATGAATTATGGTCATATGGGGATGTGGATGAACATGGATGTTTATGACAAAAGTATTTGCATGTTTATCATTTCCCCAATTAAAACATTTGTCTGGCTCTTTTACTTTTTTGTACCATGACAGAAGTCATAATAATGCCACATGCATGTCACAGTTCCATCCGTGTAGCGTAAATGAGTTTCAACAGACACACAAACGCGAAGGAAGCTGACAGAAGCAGCCTAAGTCCAAGACAACATCTGGGAATGCATTCGAATGTGTGTGTCTTTTTGTACGCATGTGTATGTGATATGTATGTGTTTGTTGATGTGTTTAGACGAAGAACACTCCACCTCCCCAGTTGGCAACCGTTTGTGCTCGTTTCTGCGGGCGTCAGTCAAAAGAAAATGTTTTTTTTTTTAAATATTCTAAATTAAATTTCCTCTGGTTCTGGACAAAATGTTATTTTTAATCATAAGATAAAGATCAAAAGATGAGAAAATAATTAGCAGTTGAGGCAATAAATAAAGTTATATGGAAACACATCCTGCAGAGAGAGTATAACTGTAAATAAGTTTATGGATCGACAGAGGGATTTAAAAAATCCATTTGATTCCACCAATACTTGTATAAGTAATAAACACTTTTGTACTGATACTGATACTGATATTACTGGTTTTGTGCATCATAAAGACTATTCTGACAAACCCCAGGTGATACTGGGAGCACATTCTGGGCCTGGTGGCGTTTTTCTTTTCTGAATCAGCCGCCCTTCCTCTCTCCGTGCAGGTGATTTATCCGTGCTCAATCATCACGTAGCGTTTTCATTCCCCCTACGTCTGCTTATCTGTATGGGAAGCGAAAACACTGTCCTGAAAAATGAAGCCAAATGTGCGCGGCTGCTCCACCCGCTCCAACCCTTTCCTCTCCAACCTATTTTGCAGCATTCCTTCACACCTCCTCGATCTCTTTGCAGAGCAAAGGCCGCAGTCGCATTTGCAGACGTCCACAGCCTGAAATCTGACAACGCGGGGTCAGCTGACCCTCAGGCAAACAAGCATCATTTTAAGGGTGGTATAACATTTTAAGTTGATGCTCCTAGTGTCCAAGTGACCATGAGGGGGAGCAGCATCCAGACAGGCAACCACACTTTTTCCTTTGACACACACATAGATGCCCCTTACTGCACGTACATACCCCTCACACACACACACACACACACACACACACACACACACACACACACACACAGTCTGTCCGACCTCTTCACCCATCTCATTGACAGATTTTTCCTCCTACAGTTCTGGGAACCACATGTCAGCGAATGTCTGGCCACAGTTTTCATTTCGGGCAAAGATCGGAGTGGGAGGAGAATTATTTTCCTATTAGCTTTGAGTTCTGTCAAAACACAGTATCTGGTGTCAGTGAACAGCATTTAACAGCAACTCGGAGCTAAGAAGAACTTCAGGTTTTTACTTTAAAGACGTCGTTCACATGTTCAGAGAAAAGTATCAGATCATTAGTCGATCTGGAGAGATCTTACATGACATGTTTCGCTATCTTGCACAGCAGGAAGGAAACACTTTCATGCTCTTCCAGGCTTTTAGTCTTAGCAGCGGATTAATCCAAGTTTTCGCTTGAACTTCACGCGGTTTTGTCATATTGTTTTTGCTCCCTCTCATATTTGCACTGGCTCTCAGAGGTACGCTCCACCAGTGAATGATTATTTTCATAGGCAATAACAGCATTTGGCCAATAGTCAGATCTGATCACTTCTACTATGCTTAAACCACAGGCTCCAGAAGGAAATTCTGCAGTTTGCAGCTGCATAAATATATTATGTGTATGTTTTAAATCAAAAAAAGAATAGACTGCACTATGAACAAGGCCACATGTTGCCTCCCTTCTTATGTTTCTTATGTTGTGAGCATGGGTTGAAGTACATTTATTTGTTTACTGTACAAAGGTACTTTGCTGTTTTATACTTCTACCTGCTACAGTTGGCAGCTGTTACTCCGCTGGCAGAGCAGTCGTCTATGAACCCTGGGGTTGGTGGTCCCACTTCCAGTCCCCTGATTGTCTGGCCACACATTGAACCTCAGATTCACTGTTTGTTAGAAAATGCTTTTTAACTGTACATAAAGAATCTAAAAGTGAAGAAGTGTTAATATTACATTATCACACCGCCACTCCCAGCAGTGAAAACACACAAAAACACGAACTCCACCACAGACTGGCCATAAATACTTTGGAGGATTTCCAACATCCTACTATTAAGGGTTCTGCAATTAAAAAACACAGGATACTAAAAACACTGCACGAGTGCAAGTGAAACTTTCCAGATGAGCAGTCGTAGGTGAACTCGGAGGGATGGAGCAGTATTTAAAACCAAGTGGCGGTTACATGCTGCTTAGTAAGAGAGTTTCATAGGGTTTATTGCTGATAACTTCATTTTAACGGCAGCTTCCCCAGAGGATTTCTTTACTGTCTGCGGCGTCAGTCGCTCAAACTTCATCTGCGTTTTGCCAACTTTCTATTTCCTCACACCGACATCAATTCACTGTGGTCGTAAAGGCTGCATACGTACGGCTTGTGTCATCGGACTGGTGACAGTATAGAGATATGACGACCGTCTCAGGCAGCTTAATGTGAAATGCAGTGCACCGTAAAATATGCCACTCAGGGAAAAAATATGAACCTCCCTTTCCTACCGTTCAGATGTTTCTGCAGCAGCAGTATTTACGAGGGATAATAAGAAGTACGACTCTGTTTAGATAACAGATACTTTGCAGTAAATCTGCTAAATTTGAAGTTGTAACTCCAGAGTAGTGTTTTTAAAATAAGCTACAGCTAAAAGATCACTCTGGCTGCTAATGTGACAGATTCATTATTTGCAGAAAAAGGACTTTGTATTATTAATCAGACACAACAGTAAACCAAAGTGGCTTCACATTTCTAGACATCTTCTAGGCTGCACGGTAGCAACACATGGCCTCAAATCACAGAGGCTGCAGCTGCGGGATCAAGAGACACATTCCCCCGAGCTGCATACACACTTCCTGTTCAGTAGGTGAGAACTGGGAGGGACTGAGTGTGACCCTGAAAGAGAAAACACCGTCCAGAGACGCTAGAGAAAGTGGGTTACGTCCTGACAAGGTTCGCTCCGTGGCTTCTGAGTCTGTAACCTCAATGACATTTGCTGTTTCCTGGCTGAACTCGGCCGCCTCCTAGAGTTTTGTTGTCACCTTTGAGGTTATCAGGTAAAGAGCAGAGCGCTGAATTCACGTCACGTTGTTTAAGCTGTGATTCGGAGTAGCTTAGTGGAGAAAAACTGGTTGTGTCAGCCTCCGACTTCTAACTCCATGCAACGAAGTGGAATATCTGACAGTAACGAGACCCTCCACTCAGTTGAGAACAACTACAGCAAATGTCGACAATTAAATTACTGGCAGGGGCTTGTTTAACTTACAAAGACATAACGTGTTCCCCGTTTCCACTTCTCTGCTAACTTAACGGTCTGCTTACTAAATCTTCTTGTCAGATATGAGAATGAGGTATCAGCCCTTTTATCTCCACAAGTCATTTAGCCAAAAATGTCTCAGTTCGGCAGTGGTTTTGGACAAAACATTTTCCAGCCCTATGCCTTTAGCAAAATGAAAAATATTGGCAAAGGAAATTCTTTTTTTAATCACGCGGCTGAATAAAACGCCTGTAAACAATTATATGTGTAGTGATTTCCTGCCGACTGCGCCAAGGACTTCATTTGTGCTTTAAGTGAAGTTTATGGTGATAACTACACGGAGCGACAGACCTACAGAAAAAGGGTTTTCTGTAACTGGACAGCAGCAATGTGTAAAAACTTGGTGAAGTGGTGAAACCCGTCTGGCCAATAATGCAAAAGCTTCACATGAGAAGATCCAGCTACCCTCAGACTCTCACACACACAACCTAAAACAACAACCCTCACCGTGCTGCAGTGACCATATTTGCAAGGATTCAATAATGCTAAACTATAAATATTCTGACTCCAAACTGAAAATTTGAGGATTAAGTTGAGCTTCATGAAAATCTAAATCCGTATTATATAAACTCAGCTAATGAGTTGCTTTACTTCATTCAATTGCCAACGGTGTTACATGTGTTTCCACACCAACACCTCCAGTGCACCATGGATTTCACTGTGGGCTATCAAAAGCTATCAGCAAATTAATTGCATGACTGGCTTACCCTCCGCTGCTTGGGCTCCCTTTACCACATTTTCCCCTAATTAAGAGTTTTCTCTCAGAGAAAGGAAAAACACGATCACTTGAATAAGCAATCAAAAGCTGAAAGTTAGAAACAGCTGCGAAATTCACACAGGAAATCTTAAAAAAAAAAAAAAAAAAAAAGATTCTGTAAACATACTTCCTCCCTTTTTGAGACACGGTTAGCATTGCGATGTTGGGTGTAAAGAGACGGAAATTTAGTTCCTGGCAGGTGCACACACAGATACTCCGGGATCAATTCATGCTCAAAGTGTAGCGAGGTAAAACATCTGGTGAGTTTGCATGGCCAGAGGTTTGCCATTGTGAACTACCTGATATGGAAAGCTACTCTAAACCTGACTCTGGGTATGCAGACAGCGCTGAAGATGGAAAACATTCACTTCTGCATTTTTAGGGTGAAGATAGGTAGAAAAAAAAAGCCCAAACTTTCCATTTCTTCCATGTGTGGTTGGAGATCTCTAAAGCTGATTTCTAGTCCTGATTTAACTTTATCAATTAAACAATTTGCTCCACAAACACTGCACGGCAGCATTTCTGAAAAAGACATTCCAATAACTGGTGGTAAATTGTGTCAAGATGCAGGCCTGTGCATTTATTTCAACAAGCTTAAGATGAAGTTATTCTTTCCAGGTGTCTCTCCTGGATTTTCTTAGCATTTGGAAACCTGTCAGACATTTTCTGCAGAAACGTCTGTCAGCAGAGGCTTCGCAGCAGTAAGCTTGGTGAAGTAGGATGTCTTGTGAAACACTTTTGGAGTTGAGAAAACACTTTTTTATACCTCTGCATGTTCCAGTTCTTAAATCTAGCTCTGTGACTTTCCAAAAGTCGCGTGTATGGTTACAAGTATTCATAAAGCATAACAGGTTTTGACACAGTAAGAGGCACTTCGGCACCAAACCTAACCTAAGCACGGTATCGCCAAACAAAACATCATCCAGTCCTGTTGTGTTAATGTTGAAGCATCACTTACCTTTGTGAGTACTGCTGCTGCTGCTGCTGCCCGCGCTGGAAGTATCACAGAGCTTTGAGGAGTTTGGGACAGACACTGAAACGCAGTCCTGGTGAGGGTTTGGCTTTTATCTGCAGGTGGGTGGAGCTGCGCGAGTTGAGCGAGGAGAAGCTGGCTCTGTGCATGTATGGGAGAGAAAGAGGGAGAAAAACAGAAAAAGGATAACAGGAGCTGTGCGAGAGGGAAACCACTACTGGAACTACATGTTTGCAGCATTAGAGATCATTATACACAGAAACTAACCCAGCTGCACGACCATATATCACAAGGAGGAAGATTCTCGTTTGACTTGGATCTCTCTCTGCATTCTTTGCATGCAGAAAGATTTAAGGGCAGGGTCTCAATTTGGTTAGCCAGCGCTGGCTGAGGTGAAGATCTAGCTGAGAGGAGCGGTATTTGTAACACCCACAGTACACACACAAAGCAGAGGTTGTTCAGATTGTTCCAACTTTTTTCAGAGGCCATTTAAACTAACACGGATGTAAGAATGGACCATGTTGTTCCTTACCTCCTTAAACTTACTTAACACTAGTGCAAAAGAGAGAAAAGGAAGCGCTGGCGAGTTCGGAAGAGCTAGACACAGCTCCCGAGAGGAAGTCAGGGGATCACCAAAGTTGATAGAGTACATCTGTTGGAACCACAGGTATCTGTGCCAAAAGTCATGGCAATCCCACCAGAGATCTTTGCTTTCTGCAGCATCTATCTGGCAGTCAGATGCACAAAGAACGTGCACGCTTCCCCGGCCTGTTCGCGTTCACCTCTTTGACCAGAGGCAGAGGGGCGATCGCTCTGAACAGCTGGTTCGCATTTGCGGAAGCATTCTGTTTTTGTTTGTGTTGTTATTTTAGTTCAGCGTGTTCCCGACATACAGGACTCGCTCATAAAGAAAGTGTGAATGATTTCACCGTCAGTCTATTTGTGCTATTTCGGGCTTGTTGAAGCGATCTGTAATCTGCCTGCTCGGTTTCAGAGACAGCTACACCCGAAATTCCTCCTGCAACCTGAAATCTTTACTATTTCGTCCATAACCTGTTTTTCATTTTTCCTTGCTCATCTTTCAGTCGTCATGAATTCCAGAGCAGAAATCTGTTTTCCCAGCATACTGCATACAGAATATCAAGGTAGGTAGAGACGAGACTCAGGCAAAAAAGAAAAGAAGAGAATTCACAGTTGGTCCTGGCTTCAGCTGTGTCCCCGCAGATTTGAGTCTTCAGCTTCTGTTTGGATGGCCTGACTTTTTTTTCCCTTTAGCAAAACCACAGCTGTCAATGTTGGCCATGGAAAGGTTAGATCCTCTCACAAGATCTTCTTTTCTTCCTTCATCCTCTTTGTCCTGTTGGTGGCGAAAGTGCTCAGAAAAGAGTTAGGGAAGGTAAATAGGTTCGGCTTTGAAAAAGGTGGCGCCGGCCTCTGGAGAAGTGTGATGGACTCAAGTATGAGCCAAGCAGATCGATCTTTTGCTGCATTTCATTTAGTTTACTGTATATACAGTACAATTAACTCCTCCTGTTGCATTGACATTTTAAAATGCGTCCTTCGTTTTTGCTTGTCAATTTGCTACAGGTGGTATCGTGAGGTCAAAGGTCAAAACACGCAGTGTAAAGGACAATTTAATGACCCTGGGGGCCGAGATAAAACTCTTCAGAAAGAGCATTTATGTAGAATGGGTGAACTTTGACGGTAGGTGAAATTGTGCCAGAACCCTGTGAATGTACCTGAGCTGTACCTCCGGGTCCTCGTTCATAACACAGGACCTTGACTACGATGAACTCTAAAGCCTTGTAAAAGGCTTTATGAGCTCTCTCGGGATTTTCTCCTCTGCCAACGTGAGCTTTTTCAAAAGTTACGTCGAGCTTTTACAGAGGGATTTTCTTTTATCGCCCTTTCTTGGTAGTGTGCCAGAGTGGAACTGAATTCTCTAGGTAATTTGCAAATAGCTAACAGAGCTCTGTCTGATATTCTGTCCTTTATGGAGAGCACTTTAAAGATTTCTCCTTGACAAGACTTTTAGTTGTCAGCAGATGCAGCTCCTGGTTGTAGTTACATGATGTCATTACACGAAACAATGCTCACCAAATGCTAGTTACAGCTGTGGGGCGAGGAGGCTAATGGACCTGTATTAATGGGATGAGGCCGAACTGTCTTTACGTTGCCAGTCACAACGTGCACATGGTGAACAAAGTGAAGGCTATACATCATTCGACACTGTCTGCAGTGCTTCCTCGCAGAGAAACAAACAAACCTGTTCCCTGCTGGAAGCAGTTACTCTACGCACTGACGAGCTGCTGCTCTCTCACGACCACCTCTGAGTTTTTCTGTCTGGCTGTTAATCCGGTCGTCGGAGAGGCTGCGACTTGAAATGTTCCTCTCCATTTTTGGTGGATGGTTTGAGAGTTTGGCAAAGGGACAACGAGCGCAGAAAAGAAGCGTTAAGGCGCGAAAGGCCGTGTGAAAGGCACCGAGTTTGGCCCTCTCACTTTTCTTTTGAGCTACCGATTGTGTCTTTTGCCATCACTTTTAGTGTCTTTTGTTTTTTTAAGATTGGAAGTTTAGGAGTTTTAAGTTGTCCAGAGTTAAAACTGTAAGACTGACCTCGCATAATAAACCAGTCAAATAAATGTGAAAATGGAAGTGTATATCTACAATACTGCCCAGGAAAACACGTGCTACATGTCTGCTTGTAATATTCCCATTTAAGTTTTGTCAGTATAGCATCACTGACGGCGAAGCAGGCGTCATTTAAATGTTCTGGGCCTCAGCGTGTTTATTTTGTCCAATCACAGCATATTTTAGAACATCAGAAACTTAAAGGGCAGATTGCAGAATACTCTGTTCCAACAGTCTCGATCCCTTTTAATGTCAAACATTGCCACAGACGCTTTGGTTTTACAGTAGTGTATGGTGAGCTCTGTGAGAAAATAAAGAGTCCTCAACGTATAAATTACACAGAAGGCCAAATATTTTCATTCACGTCTTCCCTGCAGCATGCTACACGGCACAGCTTATGAAAACATAATGCCGGTCGCACCACTTAGCGTCAGGGAGCCGACAGAAAACTGTTAATTCTTCTTTGTCAGAGCGTGTTTTCCTTCGCTGACGTCAGGCCATTTACGGAGCGAACGCAAACGCGCCGGCTCCACGTGATCTCACAGGAAAAGGATCATTAGCTGCGGACCGCCTTTACTAACGTTTCCCGTGGCCATTAAGTCGGTAGTGAAGGCAAAAAAAATAATAGGGTTGAATAGGGGCACCCCGCCCCCAGTCTGTGCTGTAAGTCTTCATGCTGTCTCTTGCATTGTGTTGCTGCACAAGTTGCACTTAAATCTTCATGGACAACTATGACGGTTTTCGTGTTTTCCTTAGCATGGTGATATCGTTTCAGCAGCCCAGGAATAATTAATGATTTTATATTAACTTGACGGCTGAAATAAATGGCTGGATTAGCTCCAGTTCTGGAAGCATTGCACTGCACTCTTATAGGCTCCTGCGTTCATAGATAGCATCAGTTTGGGACGTAAAATGTTTCCAGATGTGTTGTTGTTATATTTTACTGGCACAGCCCAGCACTGCTGACTTCCTGCATTTCACAAAATGCAACTCATAGACAGATTTAAACATCTAAATCAGAGGGCATTTACATATCCGTCCACCTGTGTTTAAGAACACAGAGCTGACTTCAGCTTGAATAATCAGAAAGCACCCAGAAAGCTTGTTCAGTGGCCGCGACTCCTCTCCATCAACAGAACCAATGCGGCGTTTGGGGTAAGAGTGCAATGTGTTACCTACAACAGAATTATAGAAATTAGACTATGAAAATAGTGAACATGCTCCATCACTGTCTTCTTATTCTGCACGAGTAAGAGTGCTGCAGCACGTCAGTCACCAGCTTCGACACGCTGCCAAGCTGTTGTCTGATGCTTTCACGTACACGCAAATACACAAAGTGCTCCGACTGTAGGATTTCACGCATAATTGTAAACGTTTGCCAACGATATAACAACGCCGTTTGGATCACGCTTAACACAAATCCAACCAATCGCCAGGAATTCTGTGCAAGTTTCTTCATTCAGTGCAACTTTGACCAAACACACACACACACACACACACACAAAAGCAAATGAAAGGCCCACAACACAACAAACAAAACACCTAAAACATCACAATATCCAGTCCATTAAACCTGGCATCAACCTGGAGAGAGTCATTCACTGTATTAGGCAGATTAGAATACGTCGTAACACATTAAGAGTATTAAATTACTAAATATCTAATCAGAGTCTTCAAATCTGTTACTGCACTTTTATTTAGAGTCAATCTATTTAAGCTGAAGTTAAAACCCTGACGACTATCTTCTCAACAACACATGCACAGAATTATAGCCCTTTCCCCACCTCCCTCGCCACATTTTGTCAACTATGCTGTCATCTGACTCGGAGCATGCTCCACTGGCCTTGGAGTTGAAGGTAATCCCGTCCATCAAGATTACTGCATCTGTATGAGAGCATACCACAGCCTCAAGAGCGACTCCCTCTCAGATATTTTATTTATTTAAGTGTAGGTTTAAGCCAAAGGCTTTGGTTTGCATTTCTTGCTGCCCTTGGAACAGGGGCCAGATATGATTGGACTGGAAAACCCCCGGAATGTTTGACGGTGGGATGTAAATTAATAAATTTTAGGCGGATCCAGAAAAAAAAGCTTGCTCACAGCTTTAAAAGCTGAGTCACTGTCTGTTCATTTGGTTTTCAGTCTGGCCAAACTGGGTCCACTGGATCCAGGCCAGATGTTGGAGTTAGCCCCTAAAGCTTGTTGAGGTGACGGAGAACTGAACCCTTATGATCAGAGGTAGCACTCAGGGGTTTACAGAAGGTAATAGTAGTTTTATGGGAAATGTTTCTATGGTGCACTTTCTACTTATTCCTTTTTTTTATATAAAAAGTGAGTCACAAATGTCATGCTCAATGCCAGATCAGTCATTTCAAACATTCTTTACAGGCACATATATCATTCAGTCATTGTTCAGACATGCAAAAAGTCAAGTGTTAATCTTACACATTCACAAACTGCCCTTATATAGAGAGAGAAGACGTTAACTGAACATATCTGACACATAAATCAGCAGGCGGCCACGGCGTGCTCAGTACTAAAAGTTTCGACACAAAGATGTGATTCTTTCACGGTCAGAGCAGTATTTCTTTCTAATGCAATTACAAAAGGATCCAGACAGCTTGAAACAGAAGTGTACACATGGCTTTGACAGCGGCTCCTCTGGGTGTAGCGGCAGAGCAGCAAAGTGTGGATTCAGGAGTTACTGTGGGCTGCAACAAAAACCCAGGTCCAGGGGGACCAAACAAATACTGGCTTAGAACACCAGAGAGGTTCTCACACTCAGGTAACTTTAACAGGGCCCCAAATATGATGAACAACTCTTTTCAAGTGGAAGCTATTGAACTGACTGGACCGATGTGAATGAGCCCAGCAGTGGCACATGAGCGTATGAAATATCAAAGCGTGAACACGCGAGCCAAACTCCCTTTCATGCAACATGACTGTCAGACGCTGTCCAGACTAATTAAAGGATACTTTTCACATCCAATGATGGATTTCTTTTCTCCCACCTATTCCAGTTCCCGCTGTTGTGACTGGGTGAGAATTCGCAGCCACCTCCTCCACGGGTAATTTGCCGTGCACATTACAACCACAGGTATTTCAGGCCTGTGTTGTGAAACCGTTGAAAGTATCATTAGAGAGTATTGTCATGTGTTTCGGGGGAACATTTGTCAAGCCAGAGAGCGTGATGTTGAACAGAAATGCTTCTTAGTGCACGTGATCGAGGCAGAAAGCCGAATTCCTTCCCGCTTGTGTGTCAGAAGACACCGCAAAGCCCTGTTTTATTTCGGTACTGGGCAAAATATTTGCCTTAATATCTCCAAAACAGGCTCACTGTTATGCCTCGCCAAGCAAAACCAGCATGAGAGGCTGGATGTTGGTCCCAGATCCTGTCTATTAGGGGTTTACAGGCAAAGACCTGATACAGTGACGCACAACACACATCAAGTCAGCTTCCAGCCAAAGTTTCTCAGACATCGTTAAGACAAACACCAAAACCACTGTGCACTTTACGGGGTAGGACAATCAAAAACAGGACCAGGACTGTGTGTGCGCGTCCAGAAACAGCAGAACTGAGCCTTGCAGAAGCAGCACAAGCCCAAGCAGACGTCGCGAACCATTCCCAGCATTCCTCCGAGAAGCAGAGCAAACTGGCCCGGGCCTTTATTTTGCCACACAGAGTGGATGTTACTGTGTTGAGCCACGTGGTTGTGCTAGGAACACATTTCCTCTACTGCACGCCTCGTTGTATGGAAAAACGCTGTATGCGAGGTTAAAAGGAGCCAGCACAGACTGACAGTCGAAATGTAAGGCGGATATTTTGTTTACTCTATAATAATCTTGCGCCATCAGAACTGCTCAACTCTTGTTCTTGTGGCTTTATCTCCACCTCACTCATTGGGTACCGCTGGTCCAACATTTCTCTCTCAAATCACGACAAACGAAAGACAAACAGATTTTGTAAATAACTTCCACATATTAAATAACAAAAATATGTCTATAGTACTGTGGGTCACTGGCCTTTTGTGAAATAGTCATAAAGGTCGCAGTGACCATTTATTATTCTTACATAGATACGGGTTTTGCCGCTAAGTATTAAGTATTTTTTTTGTTAGAGGGTTTAAAGACTTATTTCACTCAATGAAGTGCAAATCAGCTTCTATATTTTATTTAAAAAGGTGCGAGAGAGAAAAAGGCCGAGTCAAAACAGAGACAGAATAATAAGGAGAAAAAACACGAGGCATGCGGCTACTGATGGTCTCTGCAGTGGGTCTGGGCCTCCTCAGCAGCTTGGTCCCGGACCCAGTTTGTCCAGCTTGGACGGGCTGAGCGGACTCTCTCTTCCTCTGCCAGGAGGACAAGTTTTCACTGGCTGAGTTTGGGCCACATGCAGAGAGATCACACGCCGACGTCACCGCTCAAGCATCCACGATGGAGGTTTGTTGAAGCAGGAAGGTTCTCAAAGCCAGAAGGCTCAAGTTGATCGTTTTTTACGCAGACATTTATCGGTCTGTTCTGCATTTTTAACCAACTAACTGCACCAGTGATTCACATGATGAACAAAGAGCAAAGCAACAGTCAAATGTCTCGCTCAGCAATGAGTTCAACAGTTCAAAGACAAACAGAGCCGTCGACACATTTTACACAAAGAAAACTAAATTACCTGCAAACGCACGTGAATTTAAATGCTAAGATGCAGGAGGGAGAAAGTTCATTCAAGTGAATTTCTACACGAGACACAACTGGCTCAGGGACTAATTGACTACACGTGTCAGTGTGGAGGCAGCTTGCCTCCTTTTTTATGCTCCTATTTTATAGTTTAAAGGTTTTTTTACGCGTGCAGTCGGCCTGTTGTGGGTTTCTTAATGTCTTTCAGGAGACAGCAGGACCCTCGGGCAGACCACCGAAGAAGTTCGCATACGAGAGCAAATGTTCTTGACCAGTAAAGCTCACGTGCCCATCGAAAGGTTACTCTACAGAGAGACGTTCACTAATATTTTCTTTCCTCTGCATCCTTAAGGTTCTTGCGAATACTTATGACCTCAGCATTGGCGTCCAAAGACTCCTTAATAACTTTAAAACGAGGCTCAGAGAGTGCGGTTATGCACCTCGTCAGCTCACCGACATGTTTTCGGTCATGCCAGGACAAAGCGCTGCTCTGCTGGATCCTATTCGTCATACGACCGTGCAGCTCGATCGTCTGATTCCACGTTTCTTCTAACATCACTGAAACTGCCCTTTTCACCTTCGCGAGGAGAGATTCATTGGAGTGGATGGTTGTTTGACAAAAGGGATTTTGAAGAATGTTCTCACATGTTTTCTATCCACAAATTGCTTGTGCATTGTCCAACTGTTTAGTCTAAAACATTTTAGTATGCACTTGGTTTCCGAACAAGACACCCTTCCTTCCCTTATACTTCCTATAATTATAGTCTTCTCTTTCCTGGTGGATTCTTTGCAACGGAGCAAAACAAACGACTTCAATAACAAGTGCTACGAACTGATCAAGCATTTAATAAGCTACTGAAAGAGTCTTATTTTGCACCTTCACACGAATCATTCAGCCACATTGTGCACAATATTTAGACTCTGTGCTTCAGGCCCTTCCCTCTGATGATTAAACTAATGAGTAATCATCTTTGCACCTTCCTGCGAGGTGCTCTGTCGATTTGGGATTTCAGTGCAACAGGCGCCAAGCAGCAGGATTTACACTTTGCCTCCACACTGAAACGAGTTTGCATGCGAGTTCCTGCCTTCGCGAGACTTGGCACAGCCACTCGTACATGTGTCACAGACCCTCACCTCGTCTGCTCTCAGCCCTCACTCTCACTAATACACTTTTACGGGATTTTCCTTGGCAGCAGAGGGTGGACTGTCTTGATTCGGTGTCCAAGTTAAACAGAGACGCTTCACAGGTGATTCAGGACGGCGCAGAATGTGAAGCTAAATAACTAAACAGACACTAGTTCTTTTTTGCAGCCTAATGTTTTGCAAGATTACAAGAGAAAATGTGAGGATTAAAGACCAGGTTCATGATCTTATGTCATAGTACAGCTCATCACAACCCACAGACCTTCACGCTGCTCGTCTTGTCTGAACCACCACATCCAGAATATCACGTTTTATTCTGGAGGATTATATGATTTTCATAATTGTTGCAATTTGGGTTCATGACCCTATTGACCCTCTCCATTCTGATTGGCCAGCGTGTAGTAGTGTTCTTGTGGGCTGAAATAGGCCCAGTTAGAACAACACTCTCTTTCAGCAAATACCTTCCATTTCACACACTTCAAAAGTGAATTGACAGGAGAGGCTAAGAGGATCACAACACCTCAGTGGCACTAGCAGTTTAACTCACACAACTCTGCCCTCTAGTGGCAGCAGCCACTAAAGGTCTCCACACAAAACAGTACACTTAGAAATTCACAATGTCCCATGCTACACTTCATGGAGCTTCATTTCTAGTCAGTTATTGGAAACATATTGGAAGGTAGTTTCACAAGTGCTTAAACACGGAGGAAAGTGGATCCATCCATAAGATGCACATAATCCCTGACCCACAGCTTTTTGGGCCAGGATCCTGCCGTCTGCTTGGACTCCATCTGTAAACGAGATCCGATTTCTGAAATTGACGTGTTTGAGGTAACAGCCTCATGCCTCAATTGTGAAAAGCAGTTCAGGGTTCCAGGTTTGGCAAACGTGCGCAGAGAAACTATGAGGACAGACATAACTGATCTTTCAGGATAGGTTCTTTTAGAGGGGAAACCTAGATTGATTTAGTTATTAAACTTAATATGAGGACCCATGACTCAACCATCAGACAAGTCTCGTGCGTCTCCGTGGCCCCAGGTGGAAAAATGTGAGAGATGATAGACCTTACTCCAGTTGTCTGGACAAATCTCACCGTCTATTCAAACGCAATCTGGAACAGCAGACGGTGCCTCAGAGTTTCCCTGAATGAGAGTTAATGCAGGATTAACAATGTTTAACCCAAATCGCCACTCTGCTGTCCAACAATTACTTAAGACAATTTGTAATGTCAGAGGAGTGAGAAAATGGCGTTTCAGTCACTTCAGCTCACTGAAAATATACACTGCACTACCACATACCGATAAGTGATTACATCGTGGTTAGCAATACGCAATAATAATGGGAAGGAATTTACATTTAAATTAGTTTATAATGAAGATCAGGCCTCGCGTTATGCAAAAAAAACAAAACAAAAAAAAAAAAAAAAACACACACCTCACTGAGTCCTGCCTCTAAATTTAAGATCATAATGTTTTTATTGTTGTAATTTTTACATTGGAATAGATTTTCTATTCCTAATAATAGACAAAGCAGGTACACAGCATAAAAGCAGAAACTCTGTAGGGCACCGACGTATTCACCTCCTGCTGGCGATCCTCCTGGACCGTCTCAGACCAGCGTTCTGCGCCTCCTCCACAGCATCACCTGCAGCCATGGCAACCTTTGTCCTTCCGCGCGAGGGAGCCGCCTGCTGCGATGCCGCTTGCTGTGATGCCGACTGAGCGTTGCCAGCTTTCGCCTGGGATTGCATTTTTGTTTGTGAAGCTGCAGCCTGCGTGGCTCTGGGAGGCCTCCTTCTCCCTCTTCCAGCTTGTAGAGAGGGTTGTGAATTTAATTCTTGTACGTTGGCTTTCATCCCTCGGGGTGCTTTACCCGACTTTGATGGCTTCTTTGTTGCAGCTTCAGACTCCTTTTTCGTCTGTTCTATTTCTTCTGCTGCTGCTGCTGCTGCTGCCGCCGACGACACTTTGGTCTCTTTGTGCATCTGCAGATCTTTGTAAGTCACCTGTAAAATAATTTTTTTAATAGACTGAAAACCTGAATTGCACCAAAATGTTTGAATCAGATTCTTACCTCAAGTTGCACAAGTTCAGAGGTCAAGTCAGACAGCTGGGTCATCAATCTCTGGATCTTCAGCTGGGAACAGATGACTACGGTCATAAACCACTGATCCACAATGAAATGTTACACAAGTTGGAGCCTCTTACCTGTTCCCCGGCTATTTGTTTTTCAAGCCGCCCTCTCTCTTCAGCCTCTTTCTTCCTCCTGTCACAGGAACCCACATAAAAGCTGGTAAATTCTGCACGTTCGAAGCTCACAAACGAACAAAAAGGCTGGATGCACGTGTCCTTCAAGGCACGGCAGACTGTCCTACCATCAGCTACCAAAGCTCAGTGAAAGGAAAAGACACTGACCATGTTCAGTGACTCAAAAAGCAACCCATCATTTATTCTTTATCTAGAAAAGCTGTTAATTACTCGTTTGCCAGCATGTTTTCCATCCGAGCGAGCTGGGTCTCCTTCTCGTCCATGGCGGCCTGGAGGTCTTCTTTCGTCACCAGTGCCAGCAGGGACTTTGTGTCCAGGTCTGTTAAGTCAGCCGATGGAAACGAGATTTTGAGCACAGCCTTCACCCACTCTGTGACGTCTTCACGGGACGGGAACTGACAGACAAACAAACAAAACAGAGCAGAGATGCTTTAAGCTCAGAGCTTCAAGTCACTTTCTATTGTAAACCAACGCAACTCACCTTGTTGAGTTCTGCCTCTGCCGTGTCCCTCAAAGCACATGCCAAATCCAAGGCCATGGTTTCCTTTTTCAGCAGCTTCTGCACATCTTCCAGGTCTCTCTGTGACCAGTAAAAACATCTCAAAGCATGAGGACACTGCCCTCTTAGTAAAATTAAATCGAAGCGGTGCAAAGACGATGACTGTAATCAGACAGCAACCTGGTATTTTTTAACAAGCTTCTCTTTCTTCATCTTTTCAATGAACTCCAAGTCACCAGCAGTCAACTCGTAGCCCTTCATCCCCTTCAGCATGGAGTTAGGCTCGTCGGGATCTGAAAAGTGTTTCAGAGCAAACAATGAAAAACAACTAAATTAAGTTATTTGACGCTTTGTTCCTGCAGAAAACACCACATGTGACTGAATGAATGCTCTGATTTAACTTTTTCCATGCTTTTGGACCTGTGTTCGTCTCACGAGGGCCGTGTTGGTGTCGGTGATCATGGTCCCCGCCACTGGCCTGCTGACACTGTAAGAATGAAAACAGCCCATCTGAATGCATTCACGTTGATGGTGTTAGGAAGTGATCTCTGCACGTACCTCCACATCCTGCTGCTGCTGCAGCTCCTCACACCCGTCATTCGGTGGATCAATACTAAAATCCAGGTGCCTCTTTACATCTAACAGAGGGGGAGTCCTGGGGAGCTGTCGACCCGATGGGATGCTGCCTCTCAGAGTCTGAAAATATCTGGCTGACATGTCTGAAGGGACTTTGGGAAACTGGAACGCAAACAAGCTGCAGGGCGTGTAGGAATGTCGCTGCAGCGCTCGTGATGCTGCTTTAATCATGGCTGCAACATTACTTGCACCTGTGGCAAATCTCACAAATACTTGCACCTGTGGCAAATCCTCATCTGTGTACTTCTCTCCGCCAGTAGATGGCGACAGACGCTCTTTTTTTTGCTTTGAGATGGCTGGAGATTCTCATGAAAGAAGCATTGAAGAGATTCAACTTCCAAACTAATTCAACGTAGCTCTACCTTTAACAGCTGCACCAGTGAGATGCTGACACCGCACTTTTACCTGTGTTCTTCTTTGCATCTGCTTCACTGCAGGAGGAATCACAGACGACACATTAAGGGCCACTTTTTATTGAAAGTAAGCACAGCGCGTTCTCACCTGTTTTAACTGCACACGTCAGACAGGCAGGTGTGCACACAGACAGGTGGAGCTGGATAGCCAAGCAAAACCCCGTCTATCTTTAAACTGGGGGTGTCACCGTGCCAGTCCCGCATGTTCTGTGGAGCTCCAGGAAGGGGAGAGCGCTGAGTCGTAAATACCTCTGTTTTTAAACCGCCCGCTCCCATAATGTCAAAGCCAAGAGAGAGAGAGAGGATCAGAGGGTGTGTGTAAGATAAACTGAAGCTTTACAAGACCAACCAGACAGCTAACAAATCACTCCTCTATAAAAATCTAATCAAATATTACTTTTCATACCAGTAATTCCTCTGTGGTGTAAGTGTAAGTCTGTCATGTAGCTGTTTTTTCAGAGGCAGATGGTCCACAGCTACGCTGCCGTACTGAAAACCTTATATAGCAAAATCCCTTCATTGAGAACCCAAACTTCTGTTTTACATGTACGTAATTCCCAGAAGACTCCTCAGTCTCTCAGACAGCACTCAGACCGTCTCGTGCTGCTTCAGAAAGCTCCCACCCACACGTTGGGACACACTGGTCACTGTAGTGTCCTGGAGGAGCTCCCTGGGGCCAAACAGGTGTCACCAAAAAAGGTCATTCACAGCTGCTCTGGCGTGTGGCGTATTGAACAGACGCAGCAGACGGGTCGTAAGGGGGCTGATGGAGCCAGAGGCGGGGCCTCTCTCACTGAGAGCAGCCGAGCGTGACGTAGCCGAAGGAGTTTGTGTCCGTGTTCGCTCTGGACACAAAACCACAAAATAAACTTTTGAGCAATACTGGAGTTCTGACATGCAGTATGCTGTGTGTTATGCAGTAATAAAATCTATACCTACATTTTTTGACTTCCAGGCAGATAAATATTCAGGTGTGCTTCATAAAGCTGCAGTCAGAAAGAGCTGAGTCACCTCCCATGAAAGTGTCTCTCGCCGCTGTCTCCTCACTGACTCTGCTGTTCGTCTTCTGTTCAGCTACACGTTTCATTTACCAGCCCTGAATGTGAAGCGTGGGTCACATGTTTGATGCTCTACTGTTGGAATTACTGGCCGGAAGCTGCAGCCATCACCCGATGAACCGATCACAGTTAGCTCCATAAATAATGGAATGATTTCCATTGTGATTTTTTGGGGGCTGAATCTGAGCAGAGACTACAGCCTTTACTCTGCGCTGGTGCTGACAGAACACGTTATAAATCTTAGTCCTCGTCACCTGAGGAGCGAGTAAAACACTGACGCACACCTGTGCCAAAAAGTTGGGCGGGGAATTTATGACAGTGTAGTCAAGAATAGGAGCCACTGACAGCTGGAGGACTCCAGCTGAGTCTTGATGCACACTCATTAACACTCATCCACAGGTTACAGTTAGTTGGGAATTGGTAATTCCATTACTGCTGCAGAAAAGAACATGCAATAACAATGTATGTGTGAATGAGCTGAAAACAGATAATCCAGATGTAGTGTGTAGTGATGTCAAGATGTGTTGTAGTACTTCCTCCAAAAATACAATTGGAGAAATGCATAATATATATTAGTAGCATTGAGTTCTTCATTTTTTCCACCTACAGAAAAATAAATCTTAATTTCTCTCCAAATATATGGCCTCCGATCCACCTCACTCTTTCTCTGCTCAAGGACAGTAATAGACTCCCAAGGGCTCACTCTTCTGTCAAGGACCATATGGTGCCGTCAGAGAGTGTGTGTGTGTGTGTGTGTGTGTGTGTGTGTGTGTGTGTGTGTGCGCGCCGTAGAGGGAGGGCAGCCGTGGCTCAAGGTGTCAGAAGGGAGGGTGGTTTAAATTTAACTGCAACAGGGCTGATATCTGCATGGCAGGTCCAGTCTCTCCCCCTCTGCTCTCTCTTTCTCACACACACACATACACAATCTGTCTTTGCAGTCCCCAGCCACAGACATTATCACACACACACACGCACACACACACACAGACACACTCAGCAGCAGCAGCAGCAGCAGCAGCAGCAGCAGCAGCAGCAGCAGCAGCAGCAGCACCCTTGGTCTGTCAGGAAACGCTCCTCTTCCTCCTCTTCTTTTCTCCCACCTATCAGACCACCTGGATTGTACGAGAGGCCAGCCGAGGACACGGCAGAGGACAGAAAAGGGACGCCCGCCCTCACCGCCACACAGGAGAGCAGAGCAAACATTCGCAGGGAGGATAGCGCTTCGTCTGAGCCGGCAGACTGAAGGCACAGCCGGTGCACTGCAGAGGCACAACAGCACAGACTCCCAACGCCTAGCACTTCACAGTGAGAGGTAGGACAGGAGTCAACCTTCATCTCTTTCATTTGGACTGAAATATTTACTCACATGTGTCATATTATTAAAAAAATCACTGTTAAGTCTGGTTCAGTCTATTCATCAATGACGCATTTAATTCAAAAGTTTCCTGGATTATTTTATATCTAAGTCTCTAATGTCTGGGAGGAAAAACAGGAATCTGCAATGAACATAAGCTTAAAGCACAGATTGCAGATTAGCAGTGGAATGCATATAATCTGCGTTGTGGCAGCTTTTCTGCCAGGTTGTTGCTACTTAGACAGATCTAGAGATTAGAGAGCAGAGGAGGAAGACTCCCACAGGCTCTGGGGGTCACAGGGACTGCTGGCTGATCTTTATTTCATCTAAGTGGATTGAATCTGCTCTAATTGTATTGAATTTATTTGGCTACCTTTAGCACGGTTGGTCCTTCTTTTTTTTTTACTTTCATTTTTGCAAACACACAGTGAATCACCCCGAGTGAATCTGCAGATGAGGGCAAAACACGATATCGCCCTGCGAGCGGTAAAACGCCCTGTGGTCGATTCGCCCGCCGCATCAAAGCCTCTGTGATAAGTCATCTGCCTCTGTGCAGCGATGCTGAGTGGACGACGGCGTGTTGCATGACGAGTCATATTGGTTGCAGCAAAGGGAATTTCCAAAGGGCAGCGTGTCCATGAGAACCTGCGGCACTGTCATACAGTATCTGAGTGCGGGGCGGATGGGCGAGGAAGGCCGGGGGCTCGAGTTACCAAGCCTGGACTCGAGTCTCAGTTTGGAAACAGACGAAGAGAGAGAGAGAGAGAGAGAGGGACAGACGCTCAAATGTCAGCACAGTAAAGCACTCTCACAGTAAAACTCACACAGACGTTATTGATTTTCAGTTTGGCTTAAAAAATACCTCAGGTCTTATCACAGGCTCAGACATGTTAACCTGGCATCTGGAGTCTGGTGATGTGTGTGTGTTATGGTCAGCACAGACCAACTCCAGTTAATCTATGTATTTTATAAAACCTTTCGCTGCTTCTCTCTGACTTTATGCTGTGTGACTGTGACAGAAGGAGGGGCGTTCTGGCGCGTGGCTCGCAGTGACTAGAGGTTAATCTGTTTAAGTATGTATGATAAAACTGTAACCTTCTGGTGCTGGTAATCTGCCATGAGACCACAAGGATGCGGCCGCCAAACAGACTGATCGGCGAGTTTAAGGTGACGAAGCTTAAGTGTAATGTTTATTTTTTTAGGCACGCTAGTGGCTCAGGTGGTGTCTGAGTCAATCCACCACTTTGGTCCAGAATGAGTGAAGTATCTCGTCCTCTAATTAGAGATGTTCCTCTTACATTTACATATATCCATGTTTACCTCTTGGCTGACACATTTAGGCTTTGCTGTACATTTAGGATGTCTAAAATTATATAGCAAACCATTTTTCTGCAGCAGACCATCGTGCTACGAACTCCTTCTCCTCCCAACGTGATTGACAGTTTGAGGGTAGTGGGCCAGAGATCATTAAAAAGAAAGGCCTGCATTAAGGCAAACCTCCTGGCACCTTGAGCTTCACCAGCTGCATGTGGGATTACGAGGCCTGGCTCAGCGGCTTTATTGAAGGTGTTTTAGTCATCAATGAGGAGAGCTCCTGGGCGCACGCCACGCTGTGAGCATGTGGACGAGTCAAAGCAAATCTCGGTTAGTCTTTAAAGAAACAGACTAAACGTGCTGAATGCATTTTCATCGAGTGTTTTCACACGCAGAAACAAAGGCAGCTGGGTTTCGAGCAAAGATATTTCTCATGCATTAAATGCAGATTAACAGAGTTTTCAGTGGACGGCGGGTGAGACGTTCATGGGCCGTCACCGCCAGTGTGACGGTGGCCACGGGCGGCTCCTCATTACCACCAAATGGCTGCTGAAGTGTCCCCGAATCTGTTCGTGAGCTGTCGTTGTTTTTTCAGGTCTCTAAGTTGCTGATTTGTAAAACAGAGAGAGCTCACACAGAAAAGGATGGAAAATGGTGTAAAGTGTGACCGGTCAACGTAGACACCACATGTTGACAAGCACATCTGTCCTTGTGAACATAAACTATATTACCCATATCTAAATCAGTGAATCCAGAGCACAAAGCCACCTGTGTCCAGCAGACACACTTAGATGAAATGCACAACCCTGGTTTCACTTGCTCGGTTTAGTTTTTTGCAGATTAGTGAGACAACTTTTAGAACTGATTGTGGCTTTTTAGCACTGAAGTGGGGTCAACAAGTGCAGGGACAGCGTGCACTGAGGGACACATGACGCTTGGCTGCGGGAACAGTGACTCGTTTCAGTCGTGGAGATCCTGTTTCTCTCACAGAATACCAGCTACTCGCAGCTCTGGGAAAAGAGGACTATATATATCAAGAGAGAAACGCCAATGTTGTCCACCATTAGTCAGTCTCTCTCTGTCGCGGCTTGACCTGCAGCCTTCGGCTGTCAAGTGAAGTCAAAATAAGTCGGCTGAGCTGAGTTTGTAAAACAGTGAAAGATCAGCTGGGCGGTGCTTTCGCAGAAACTGTTCTCATGAGGGAGAGAGTGAAGCGCATGGACAGATGAAATTAAGTGCACTAAAGAAATGTGTGTGAGCCGTTCTGTTATCTCCACGATGCATTTTACTGCTGACACGTTATTTCAGCGAACCCTTTTCCTCTAGGTGCACGACCACAGACGCCGCTTGACTCCAGGTGCATTAATAATTCACGTATACATCTTTAGGCCTGCGCTGGACAGAGCAGTTACAGTGTGTTGGTACCGCGCACATGTTCACTGCTCGTCGCTGTGGTACAGTAAAAGTGGGTAATGTCCGTGCTGCATCGCTACACCGTGAAGCATTAGTGATGGGTGAGTGTCTGTGCTGCATTAAAAACTCTCAGCAGGGAGTGATAGCTGGAGGCTCCAATTTTATGTGTGAATGGTGAAATTTAAAAGGAGCAAGAACGACATATGAGTCAGTGTTTCTCTTTGAAGTTTACCTGCTGAGCTCGAATCCGCTGTGTCCTGTCTGTGACTTTGTTATCGTCAGATAAACACAGTCATCATCTGTGTTTTCTGCTTTCACGCATCACAAACAAACCAACAAACCAACAGGAGAGTATCAGTAGTCGAGCAAATCAAACTGTGCTCGCGTTCATGTGCTTTGAAGGAGCACTGGGAATAATACGTGAGAAAGTCAGGCTCTTGTTTATCAAACTGCATTTTGGAAACAACATCGCAAAAGTTAATTTTATGCCTTTGAGCATTAACTATAAAAAAGAAAGCACTTGACACCGTGGTGGAATTCTAACCCCGGCTGTCTTTTTCATTTCCTGATGCTATTAACGTTAGTGATATGCACTGCACAGACCTGTCAGTGCATCATCACCTTTACTCTATTTAGTGCCTGTGTTCTATGTTAAATATACGACTAGGGCCCACTGAACTCAGATGCCTCTGCTAGATGTTTATCTCGCAGAGAGGGTCAGTGTTTTCCATCACGCAGCAGAAACCAGCCACAGGTGCTGTGGTGCACGTTGGTCAGATTAGAAAATAGTACCACGGTCCATAGCTTGTAACGACACATTATGTACGTGGAGCCTTTACAGACCTCTGCATGAAAACACTCACATCTTGCTGCTATTTCTGCCTTGTACTCCCAGCGGGGACTCGGCTTTGGTCGACTGTGACATTCCTGGCATATGCAACGTGATTGGATAAAGTACCACAGGTGGCCGCCTGAGAAAAAAAAAACCAAACTAACAAGAAGCCCTGCTGTTAACGCTCCTCTTTGAGGATAAGACTCGATTGTTGCCCCTCTCTGTGTTTGCTGTTGCTATAGGAATGGACCCAGCTGAGACGAGAGGGCTTATCATAGATCTGTGACTTTGCGTGGCTTTTGCATTCACTAAAAGATGGGGTCAATTATCGGGCTATTTTCATATGACCCACTAACATTTCCCCTGCTGCCTCTTACTTAAGAAGATTGAGGCACGTTGGAAGTCCAGTGATGCACAGACTTTTCTTAAATGACAGGGGTTTGTGCACACTGTGTTGGCAGGAGTGCTGCAGTGTCAGAGTGGGACGAGCAGCACATAGCGACAGCGAGGTGAAGGAGAGCCCTCCTTGCAATTCTAACGCAACCTGCGTCGCTGCACTTCTACCTGAATCAGAGGTTCGGCATGGTGCAACTCTACTGCGGAGGCTGATCTGAAGGAGCTCAGCTGTAGGAAATAACTTTTACCGCTGCAGTGATGACTCATAGCACAATTCAGCGTGCGACAACAACGCTAATACAGAATCACAGCCACTGCTCGGTACACCTGAAGCACACAGACGTTTAAAAAAACAAAACACAGATCACTGGGAAAAGCTGGAGCAGGAGTCAGAGGACTGCACGATCATCCTCTATTTGCACATGCTGGGAACAACGTGCATCAGCAGTACTGGGATAATCTGTCTCTGGAGCTACAGCGCCACGCAGCAGTCTCATAGCTGGACATATTCAAGGATCTGACTTTGTATTCCTCACTACTGAGTTTAGTTTTGATTGGATTCGATGTTTGTCTCCAAACGTCTTTCTCGGCAGAGACTGAAAAACAGTAAATATTGGACTTCAATTCACCAGGTGGCTCGAAACGTGTAAAAAAAAAAAGACTATTAGGCCCCAGATGAATTAAAATCACTGGCCAGGGCAGGTAATATTCACATGCTGCTAAATAATGAGATACTGTTGAGAGACGTCTCATAATAAGGACAAAAAAACAATCAGTGAGGACGTGTGGAATAAACAAACCACATCTACCCGTTTGTTTGGAAATCAGATAAACCTCAAGTGATCTGCTGATTTGCATGATCCTGAAGACAGAGGCCCCCAGCAGGCCGTCGTAATGTCGATGCTCTGATTACAGCGCAGACATTTGACTTGTAAATAGCTCCTTGGACAGATGTTGACAAGGTTGCTGGGCAACTGGGCTGAAGCCAGCGCTGCAGGAACAGATTCATACACTGACATATTATTTTTAATGTTTTTTTTTGGATTAAATAGACCCGTTGCTGTTTCCCTGGTGAACTGAATGGTGTAGATTCCATGTATGCGAACTACATATGACAGTATCTACTGTATATAAAGTGGTTCGTGTTGTTGTGCTGATGACGGTCTTTCCTGCTGGCAGGTGCACGTCATGCGGCTTTAGGACTTTAGCGTAAAGCTAATAAACTAACCCTTAACCCTCAATGATGCAGCTGCACCGCTGACCTACAACCACTCACCCAGCCACTGACACGTCTTAACACGTGGCGGCAGCACACGTCACATAACTTCTGTACCCGGAGATCACACTAGTTGCTGCAGAGGATGAAGAGACTCTCTTGCTGATGTTCATTCAAACTTTAAAAATCAAATACAAATCTTCTTTGTGATTTAGTCTAAATGTATGATAAATTCACCAAAATGCTGATGTTTCTGTCTGAGTGCATTGCTGAATAATTGGTCTGAACTATGAGCTTTTCTACCTCGTTGGCATTCAGAACACTTCAACACTGCTTCTCATTCAGCCGATCGTGCACACGAGCTGACACTACCAAACAAAACCAGCTGCATAAAAGTACTGCACAGACATTGTGATGGGGTGGAGCAGCACCATTCAGAGAAAATACACCACTCACAAAGATAAAAGCGCACTGCCCTCTGCTGGCTGAGCAGAGCTAGGGGTCCCAGTGAGGAGATAAGGCATGCGTTTGGGGTTTTTGCTGCAAAAATAAACAGTTTCCGACTCATATCAAAGATGTTGATGCGACATGCATGTGTTTATCTGTACGTCTGGAATGAGGCAGAGGGGATCGTGGTGTCCAGGTGACGCGTCTTCTTCCTTGGTGGCCCTCGTGGTGACATTTCAGCTATTCACACCTTCCCGCCACCGGATCTGTGCGGAGCTGCTCGGTCATGCTGGGCGCACAGGGCCCTCACAGGGGGGCCAAACGGAAGCCGATGTTACCCCAGGCAATAAATTAGCGGTTTAAAGGCGAATCAGATATTTTAACAGCAGGAAAAATTGGTTTGCATGGTTTGCATCCGAAACACTGAGACTGCCACCCAAATGTTTGTTCAGTGTGACGTCCCATGTGGTGATAATATAACGCCCAGGAAGCTCCTGACCAGCTCAAAGCTGGCTTCTCTTTCTCATAATCACCTGCTCTATAACAGACAAGGTTACAGTCTGATGACACTGAGCATGGAGCGCCCGCCAACACGTGAAAGCCGATACAGGATAATAAATATATTGGGCTTAGATTCTGCATTGAGAGAGTCCACTTGGCTAAACATAGAGCTCCTGCGGCTCTGAAGGGGATCAGTAAGAGAAAGAGGTGTCATGTTCTGTTGCGCTGGTGTTTGAGTCAAAACAGCACGACTGGCCCCATTAAAAAGTTATTTCGTCTCAGTTATGGTTAAGAGGTCGATGGACTTTGGAACTGCTGTCCGTCGTTTATTTCCTGCAGTGAGACCCTGTCTAATTATTTGGCGTGAGCTTGCACAAGAAATCTCAGATTTAAAACAAAGACATCTCTCTCTCACACACACACACACACACACACACACACACACACACACACAGCGAAACTGTCCCTGTGCTTGGAGCCAAGCATGAGGTCATTAGAAAGACACCATCTCTTAGCAACGCCGCTGCAAAAACGCACACAAACAGTCGGCCAGCGAGTGTGCGTTGACACATTCAGAACAGTCAGACTAATTCTTGTTAAATATCTGACCTGGCTCCGAGCAGACTGAAAACTCGTTTAAATGTGAACTTGGCAGAGGAAGCGCGACTCCACAGACGGATCACCTATGTTGTCCTTCGCGGACGACACAAAGCTTTGTGTCCTGTTACTAAGATGAGCTAAGACATCAGAAACAGATTCATTCCTTTGTTTCGGCTCTGTTCATCTCATGGTTAATCTGCCAGTTCACATATGACATACATTCCTAATGAAAATCCTTTCAGTGAGGTGGGCGATACCTGTCTGTAAATCATCGCTGCCACTTCGTGTGAATTGTAATGACTACACATACAGCTCCTTTATTAATGGACAGAAAACTTTACTGGCAATGTGGCGCCCCCTGGTGTTCAGACACCCCTTTGGGAGCAGTGCCTTGTTATTAGTCCTCCTGAAGCTGATGTCCAGAAAGATCTGCGTGATCGATGCTCCCCAGGATACTCACACCACTGTAGCCTAAAACAAATGCTCGCCTATAGGAAATGTTTGCTGCATAAATCAACGTAGTTTGTGGCCGGTCCAAAGATTTCCTCTGGTTGCATCATGCAGCAGAGAGGAGGCCTGCGTGTGAGGAATGTGCAGCAGCTTTCTTTATCACCGGAGCCGTATGTGTAACAGCTATGAGCCCCTCTGCAGACGTCATTGCCGTACATCGCGCGGCTTCAGACAACAGCTGAAACATCTCCGTTTGTCTGCCTGAACTGCTGCCGAGCGTTCCTCCGCGCTGTGCACGACTTCAGCTCAGAGGAATTCCCTCGTTGCTCCACAGACCAGCAGCAGGAAACATCTCCTACGGTTTTATGACACCTCATCCAACCTCCAGGCCGGGATGCTGATTGCTACCCGTTGCCACGGCAACCAGAGCACTGTTTGTAAATGCTTCACTCTCGATGATGAAAACCCCACCAGCACAGCATGCAACTCACTGACAGCCATTCGTTCAGCACTGCGAGTGGAGCAAAACTAGTAGAAACACTGGAAGTATTTATATTTTACAGTGAAAAATTAACCTCAAATGACCCCATACCTTTTCCGAGGGGTCATCTAAACCTGTCCTCGTGCTCTCTAGGGGCACGTATTACAGAGGCTATTCACATAAAGAAGCTCTAACTGAATATATATTCACTTAACAGAGGACGGCAACATATAAAGTAGAAAATGCACAGGATGATTTATATTTAAAAGTCTTATCGAGCCTATTTCAAGATGTTTTTACTCTGCTCTGCCGAATACATTTGAACCTCCCACGGAGCCAAAAGAAAAACGGGTGACTTGGACCTCAAAGCGTTCTGACCTCCTGCGACTCTGTGAGTTTGCAGTTTAATCATCACTGACGCTGAATTTCACTTCACTTACTTCTGAACTTTCACTGTAAACCCTTGCATACAAGTAATTATGATCATGAATAACGATGTGCCTGGATGAGAATGAAGATGCAGTGATATTATTCACCAGGAATGTGTAAAGAATTATGGGTAAATAATGGCTTCAATTAATAACCAGTCTAATTCACAGACTTACGCACAGAAACATTTACTGAGGGGTGAACAAGTACGTAGCAGACGTTGCAGAAAAGGCCTGGATTAAACTGCTCACTGTCAGTGACTTAACAGCACCTTTTAGTTGTTAGCTTAGCACAAACTGCTAGCACTCAAACTGCACTGTAAACGATTTCATGTGTAAACTAAGCTCCAGACCGTCTCTGCGAAGGATATACCGCCGCTCTCACATCTCTCCCACCCATATTTACCCTTCTCTCTTCTCTTTTGATCTGCGTTTCTCTTCCCCTCAATCATATTGACAGCAGCGTGAGGTCAGGCTGCAGGAATTTACTCTGGAGCTTGCGTGTGCCTGCGTGCACGCGTGCATGTGCTCCGTGTGTTTCTGCTGTTTGCATGTGCATGTGCATGTGTGTTTCCTCTCACAGTAGAGGTGGGGGGGTGGGGGGGCTTTTGGAGCACACCTGCTTCCTCACCTTTCACCTTTCACCCTCCTCGCTTCCCTCTGCTTTGCTTCCAGCGCACATGCAAAGTGAAGTCATTCCTGGAAAGTCACCTTTTTTTTTTCTCCAGCTTTCTGGGACAGAAAGTGTTCTCTGAAAAATACCCGGACATGCTGTGAGAGTGCAGTCAAACATGTATTAATGTCTTGGTAATATCTGGGAAAGGCTTTTTATATGTATGCGGAGAGGGTGTGGTGGTGGTTTAGATTGAGCGTCCAGGCAGTCAGAGAAAAAGATCCAAAGTCATAAACCTCCAAAATAATAAGCCTAATAATCCTTCTAAATGTTCAAATATCTAATAAAATGACTGGCTTTATGAGGGTGTATGAATTAGTGACTGGCTGCTTTGCTTGGTGAGTTTATTGCGTGAATGAATGAGCCTTTTGACCTGGTAGCTAACTGGAGGAACCTCGGTGGTCCTGCCTAGCCAACAGTTTCCAGTAACAGCTTTGCTTTTGGCTCCGGACATTGTCCTCGCTGCTTGTTAGACAACAACCTATTGGACGTTTCTCAAGAAATGAAGGGGAAAATGAAAAAAAGGAAACTGAATTTATGAATGAATAACTGAGTTCTGTTTATTAACATTGCTAATTTTGGGCCCTGTTAGCAGCGTGGCTCTCAGTGTTGGTTTGTCTCAAACTGCTCCGGGCTGAAACACGTCAGAGTGTAGCGCATGGAATCAAATTAAGTAAATATTTGAAATGTGTCTAATATTTTGGTTCATGACTAGAACGTACACTCTGCATGCATCGTGACTGATGTGCAAACCACCCACCCTGATTCACATGCAAATATTCCTTCCTGTGGACCCACCAAGTAGCCAAGACTGTTCTGAGCACCTGTTCGGCACAATATCACCTTCTGGCACTGATCCCTGCTCACAAAATAAAAAACGACTTCAGTCAAGGTACGCTGACGAAAACGCCTGACACTGGCCGGATTGGATTAGTAAGAGGACAAAACCCGGTGAAGTAATCTCTGTGTGTCACACGCTTGTTCATTCATGTGGTTATTGTCAGGGAGTGATAGCAGATCAGGTACAAACACGAAAACTGTGGGTAACCCTGCGTCTTAATCTGAAAATACTAACGGGTTTACTTCTCTTTAACGAAATGTATTCAGAGATCCATTTAATAATGATAATAATTATGATTAAATCTAATGAAAAACGGTCCGACTGGGTGACGTAGGATCGCCGGCCACAGATGGTGGCTAATTAACCTGTTTTGGCACTTTTCTCTTCACACCTTCTTCAAGCTGACAAAACGGGCAGCACAACGTGCTCGTGGAGAAAATATGTGTGCACGCAGCGTGCGGAGGCATTTTAAGAGGCAGTGATTTTACCGAGTGAAGAATGGGCAAAAGGAAATTTCCAAACTCCACCTTTTTTTACACTGTGCTTTCATTTGGTACCGCTGCCTTTCAAAGTGTTAGACTGTGAAACCGATAGCAGGTGAGGAGGCTTTGAAGCTAAACGCCTGATAATGAAGGAAAATTGAATTAAACTTGTGTTAGTCTAATCATTTCGGTACTTCCCGATGTGTAATGTGGGCTTTGGAGTCCAATAAATGACCTTCACATCAGCCCATGAACACAAATCATCCATTGCAGCGTTTTCAAATCGACCAGTTTCTTCCAAGTTTCCAGTGACCTGTAACACAGTTCACAAAAACGAGGGCGATCACTCAGCTACAGCACAACACCCATCTCCAAACTCATCTATTCAACTCCCACCTCGGCCGTAACGCACTGATTCATGTGTGCATCAGCTCAAATGCTCTTTTCGCGTCCGCTCGGTGAACCTTTTTATGAACAACGTGATAGATTTCTAATCCGTCTTGGAGATTTTGCAGATATGTGATATTTGCACATGTAGGAATCCCAGCGGTGCTGCTGTACATGTCCGTGACCCCCTGGACTTGTTACACAACCTCAGATTGACTTGACTCGAGTGTGTTTTTGTGCTTTTCATGCAACTGTGTGTCACTGGGAGCCTTAGATAGGATCTAATGATGCTGAGGGTAAAGTTACAAACTGTACAGGCACGAAAGATAAATCTATACGAGCGCACACGTCTCTCGCCTGTAGTCCAGATCTCGGAGTAGGTAGATGTGGAGTCTGTGTTCAGACTGCAGGGAATTACCTCAGCTCTGAATCATGTGGCACCGTGCCTGGAGTGTGAACAATACGATCACGCAGCCATCTCTCTTACTCATAAACTGTCGGAGGGCCTCACACAGAGGCTGGACGCACACAACAAATTATTTCAAAGCTCCAATTAGGTCAAATTCACTTAGAGAGGTGAGGTTTTCATTTGGTCTCAGCAGCACCTCTCCTGGTTTATTAACTTCATTTTCTTTCACTACTGGAAACACAATAAAATAAAAAGATGGGTGGAACATGAAACTATATCATGAAACGACCATGTAAATGATAACGAGTTACCGAAAATCTCCTTTTACATCCAAGTAGACGTCATTATATCAGTTACTCTCTAACAATTTAAAAATAAACCCGTGGTCTGCAGACTAAAGCATCACTCATTATCAGAAGTACCAGGTTAAAGTTGACATAATTATTTTGCGTTGCCCAGTTACAACTGAACCAAAGTAAAATTAAGTGAGTACATTGTTGTGAAATATCGTCTTTTGCTGGAACAGAAACCTCTGATCTCAGTTAGTTGGAAAGATTTCGATGATGATGTAATGCCTTTGGGCAGATTTCGCTCTCTCACTTCAAACGCTCAGAAATGAGCCTCAGCATGTTTTTGCTTTAGTTCAAGTTTGTCTTTTGTATATATTTACTTTAGCTGAGCGTACTGCTGAAAAAGTAATAAATTACTTGGCAAAGGAGCTTACAGTCTCTTTTTTCTCTAAGTCAGAAGCTTACAGGATCTATTTATCATGGTTCCATTTATCACAGTGAGTCACTGAATGGCCCATTCATAAACCAGATGTCAAGAAGAAGCTGTACACGCTAAACAGACTTCGTTAGGCAGCCACGATGCTTTTTATTCATAGCTCACTAAGTCATGTACGCTGATGATCTACCCTCAATCGCCCGCTGGGCCCAAACACATCAGCCCAGCTATCAACATCTGCACAACAGACAATGCTGGTACACAACGGGTTGTATCTGCACCCTCTGACATGCAGCAAACAAAAATGATGGTTCCAGGAACACTGGAACAAAAGTCCAGACTACATTTCCTACTGCTTGCATTTCAAAGATGAATAAAGACACACAAAGATGCTAGTAATGATGTTCAGGTGTAAGAGACAACATAACTGAATATGTGATCACATGATCCTTCTTTTATCAGTTCATTCAACAGGTAGAGGAACATGCGATCCCGCAGCAACAGTCTGGAAGACATGACCAAGACCAAGCCTGTGCAGCAGCAGCAGCAGCAGCAGGTGGAGGCCAAACCCAGGCAATCTGTGGAGCGAGAGGAGCCCTCAGGAAGGGCCGAGCACCGCCGCAGACACCGTGAGCCGCCAGATGACACTGGCACTGTTCAGAGGAATCACAGCACGCCAAAGAACAGCACCTGTGCCAGCGGGAGCGGCAGCGCCACCGGGGCCGCGAAGGCTGTCCGGAGAGAGAAAGGCCGGGACCTTTCTCGCGATGACCTCGTCTTTCTGCTAAGCTTGTTGGAGGGAGAGCTACAGGTACGTGTTGATGTGAACGAGCAAACCGCGTGTTGGGTCTGGGAACATGTGTTCATTACAACAGCAGACAGGCCTGGAGACCTGGCACTGACCCCAGTTGGACATATAGTCAGACGCGGTTGATTACGGGGCAGTGGGTACAAGTTGGACTAAAAGCCGGTGTTAATGGACAGCTAACAGCTGAGGCTACTTCCTGTCAGTCCAGCACTGGGTCCAGGAATCCCTTTGGCAGGGTGGTTGTGTTGTTGTAACAAAGCAACGTCTGCCTTATTGCTGAGGTTAAAGGAGCTAGACAGAAGAAAACAAACACCCTTATTTGGTATTATTTCAACAGCACATAAGCCAACCTACAAAAACAACAGTTACTCAACAATTTACATCGGAAGCTAACCTAAGTCACCCTCCGCTCTAACTGCAGGCCAGGGATGAGGTGATAACCGTGCTGAAGGCGGAGAAAATCGACTTGGCCCTGCTGGAGGCCAAATACGGCTTCGTCACACCACAAAAGGTACTTCAGGCCCTGCAGAGAGATGCCATACAGAACAAGGCTGACATCTTCCAGGACGACATTTACGAGAGGCCCATGGTAGAGGTAACATCAACTCTCAATCACACCGAGACACACAACTGCTGCTGCGATCGACCAGCACTGGAGTCTAGACGCGTGTCGCCTGTGTGCTCCCCCCACAGCTCGATAAGTTGGTCGAGAAGCAGAAGGAGACGCACCGGCGGATGCTGGAGCAGCTGTTGATGGTGGAGCAGTCGCACAAACAGGCCCTGTACAAGCTGGAGGACGAGAAGAGGAATCACGGCGAGTTCATGAAGAAGAGCGACGAGTTCACCAACCTGCTGGAGCAGGAGCGCGAGAGGTCAGTGTTGCTAACGCAAGACCTCAGGTGGCTGTGGGGTCGATGGGTACATGGTCTCGATGACCGCCATGTTGGCATCGATCCCTAGCCCAACGACGCACACCGCATGCTCAATTAGGTTCCACACACACACACTGCAGCTTAGAGTCTCTGAGTGCAGGAGCGAACGAAAGCCAGCATTACTGATGCCACTTTCATATTTCAGCCATATCTGTCATCTCTAATCTCCTCACAAGTGTCTTCATGATCTTCAGAGTTAATGGGCCTTTTGAATCATTGCAGCAGACACGGGCGAAGTGGGGCACCCGCATTTTTTGTCTTGTTCTTAGATCTTTGGAAGGTCATCGAATGACGTCAAGACTTGGGTGAGATGCTCAAAAGCAGTTAATCAGCTATGAGAACGCGGCGACAAACTCCAGTTGCTCAGCGCTGCCAAAGTAGATCTTAATAATCTTAAGTTCAGTCAAATTTTTACTTCCCCCTAAAGAATTCCACTGTTGTTTTTCCAGTGATCCGGCTCAGAACTATTATCACCTTTTTTTTTGTTTTACTCTGCGCAAACTTTGAGCAAACCAAAGGTTTTTTCTGGAGATGATTCAGCAGCTGAGAGTAGGGAAGCGAGACCGGTAATTTAGGTTTGAGTTTAAATGCATAAATAAGCTTTACATTTATAGTTGTGCTTTATAGTAGCACTGCAGATATTTGTGAACCTGGGTGAAAAACCACATCCCTGGAAGACTCCGTCTCATACGACTACGCTTAGTCTGCACTTCACAGCATTCCAGGGAAGTTCAGAGGCAGCAGCTCGGAACAAGACACGCTTAAAGATCAATTTGTTTATGCTGCACTTTCTAAACATGCTGTGATGTGGTGATTCCCCTCATGTCGCAAGTTCATAAAAATATATTGAAATGACCATCCTGCACACTCACAGCAGCTTTCCTGTCTTTACTCTAGGCGTTGTTAGACTGTGCGCCAGGATGTGACATTTACAAACTACTGGACAGAGCATTCAGAAGCTCTGTTAACACTCAGAGCTTCTAGCACGCACTAACCCTGACCCTAACGCACGGCTCTCTTTATGCAGCTTCATTTGTAATTTCCATCTTTGCCACGTTAGGACGATTAAACTGCTCAAGTGCTGGATTTCCAGACATTTCCAGTATTTCGGATTCCTGTAAACTGTGACCTGTGACATGCTGTTCAGACCTCTGCTTCTTCAGCAGTATCACGTATCGTACGCGCAGAGAGGGCACGTGCACCAAGCCAGAAACTCGTCTAGAACAACACACATGCAACCTCAGCATTTACTTACACAGAGGAAATGCAGCTGGACATCAGCCCAAAACCTCTTTTTAGACACGCACGTCTTCATACTGTACCAGAGTGTTTGACTTGGAACGGACGGTGGTGTGACGACAGTCTGTGCTTTGACACCGAGAATGTCAGGAAGGACAGCCGGCCATGAAAAATAGGCTCCCGTCCACAGTCGGGCTAGTTACAATGTGAGCAAAGGCGAAAGATTTATATGTCTGAGAGGAGCCGAACATGAAAAATAAAACTGGCCTAATGGCTCAGAGAAGAATCAGTCACACGGTGCCAGAAACATGGACACAGACCATGAGGGCGTATTTTTCAGCCTTGGGTTCGCCAGTAGTCTTACAGTAGTGTTACAGTTGTATACACTATACAGTACTGCTTAAAAAAAACATCTGCCGTTGCCATTCGTCTTCAGTGGTTGGACATAGCATTATTCATGTAGCCGAGGACTCTTTTGAGGTCATATGTGAGTTTATGTGACCCTATTAGTCAAATGTGTGAGTGCTCAGAGGTGTCCTCTTACCCTATTCCTTTCCAAAGTTGTTTGTCCAGACAATCCTCACATGAAACATCATAGTTTTCAGTGCAGCCACATGCATAATTACGAGTTACACTATACAGTAATGCTGTAAGTGTAAGCACATGAGGGAATGTAAATGCAGGGGTTTGTATCCTGAGCTGGAGCTACTACATATGGTTGTGAAGGTCGTGAAACACGGGCACTATCATTTCTGCTGGCCATGATAACGCACTAATCACAGAGTGGGGCAGGCCAAGAAAGGCAAACAAACAGACTGGGTTGGAACAAATTCTCAGGCCTGTCACAAGAGAAAATGAAGGTCAGCTGTAAAATTATTATCCAAACCATATCCTGTCTAGTGAAAACTCTTGATTACAGCTAAAATACCTACATGCTGAATAATCTATAACCCAAAATATGAACCTCGCGGCGTTGTCTTCCTGTACGACTACACGTTCACTCACACTCGACTGTGTTTCTGATTAAAACAAACACAAACCACGTCGATTAATGAGCTTTACAGGTCCGAGAAGGAGCGTTTTATTATCTTTAGGCAGCGCCAAAGCTGGTTCCAGCCATTATGCTAAGCTAACTGGCTCCTGGCACACATACATCAGAGGAAGGTCAAACTGCTTAATGAACTCTCTGTGAGAAAGAGGAAAAACACGTTAGCATGGTCCCTGCGTTCACAGACTGCAGTAATTACCTTGATGAGTATAATGTTATCACAACTGATGGTGAACACAGCAATGTTGGACGCGAGCTGAAATAAACCAGAAGCATCCTGCAATGAGGAAAGTCGAGAATGCACCGTTGAATTCTCCTGTGGCCAACGCGACTATGTTTTAACAAGATGTGGAGGAGATATTTTTGTCAGCTGGCCCTGTAAAGATGTAGAGGAAGACATGTCATCGAGACTGCCTCGAGCATGGAGAGACGGAGAATCCCCACGGAGCTTAAATAAACGCCACTCACCCAGGCACCAAACCCAGAGTTTGCTCAGCAGCTTCTGTTCTGCTCTGCACGATCTCTAAATCATTATTACAGAGGGTCCCCCCCCCACACACACACAGACACACACACAGACACAAAGGTGTGGATTTCTGAAAGAAAACGCCACTTATCACTCGCTTGACTAGAGCTGAAACAGTTCTCCGTGCTTTGAGGGCAGCTGCCATGTTTACACGCCGACATGTACAACACGAGTCTCACTGGGCTTTCAATTCACTCTTGTTGTGCGATACATTTTAGCTGGATGCAATCATTTCCTTTTACTAGTCCCGAGCAGCAGCACGTTGTGATTACATCCTCTGCTAATGTGTAGCAGGGTTCGGAGAAGTACACAACCTTTTATTTTCTTCCTCTTAATGCATACACACTCATTCGATTAACTTTTTTCTTGATCTTTTCGTAGCGGGAAGCATGTGACTGGTGAAGAAAGCTAAAAGCATGTAAATTCGAGCGGGGGGGTTGGGGATGAACCCGGTTCCCCTCTGATTAATCGTCGATATGAGTGATTACCTCATTGCGCGCTGGGTACTGCAGGAGCAGCAGGGGTGTGAGAGCGGGAGCGGCATCCTAACCAGCAACAGATGTTACTTTAAACATGACTTCAGCTCGGAGATATATGCACACGCACCGCGACAGACCCCTCGTTTCATGCATTCAAAAAAAAAAAAAAAACCTAAACTAACTGACACTGGAGCGAGGAGTTCAGCACTGAACCCAACATGGAAACATCCTGCTATTGTTACCATTTAAAGCTGCACCAGGCAGCTTCACATGCTGATCTGTCTCCACACGACAGCATGAAACATGACCTCTGAATACCTGCAACTCCTATGATGTAATGTCAGTGAAATGCGCACAGCATCCTGATGTCTGGAGGGAGAGGGGGGACAAGGTCTTGTGTAACTGAACACTGAAGATTTGTCTTTAGTTATGTTTTTAATAATTGACCACTGCTTTAAGTGAGTGATCATGAGCACATAGTTACATGCTACAGACACTATCGTAAAAAGAGAACCTGCGTCATTTAAAGCTACAACGTTGGATTCGACCTCTGGGAATGAAGCTAGATGTTTCACGAGACACGAATGCGCCCAACCCATTAAATACTTCACAGCCTCACAGATAACGCGCACGGTGCCTTCACGCGTCAGCATGTGACACACACGCAATTAAAGGGACAGTTACGAAGCAAATCTCTACTATGAAAAAATAGTACAATGCTAATACAAGCTCACATTAGCAGAGTATTCTAAAAAAAACGACTCTATTTTATGAATATAGTGTGAATATAGCATAGCATTAGCAGAATACACAGTTAATACGCATACAACCTAAATCATTTCATGATTCACACTAACGAGATGAGACTTTCCCATGAAAATCTAACAGTAATATTCTGCATTTTATTTGCTAAATGCATCCAGGTACTCATAGGAAGGTTAAATAGTGAGTTAAATTGTGAGTTTGCCATAAAAACCAGCTCTGCGAAGGGAAAACCGCTCCCAGATGGTATGAAATAAAGTGTATTGATGTAACTTGCTGGCCCAATAAGTGATAATCGCTGTTACAGAGCATTTTGACGACAGTTTCAAAGCACAGTAGCTGCAAGCATGACACCACATGACCTTTCCCCACATCATATATCGTCATGCCATCTGGTTGACTTAGGGTTACATCACTCACGGGGTTCTGATCGAGAACATTCCTCGGCGGTGCTCTCATCTTCGCTGAGATGCTTATTATCCAGACCTGCCCTGTTCTTTAAAACACAGCGTAACGTTTTTGATGTTTTACAATCTGGGAAATTTGATTATCAATGATCATTGTTCTTGCCTCTAAAGGTTAATGTTGGCGGTTCCGTCTGCATGTTTGAGGAAGTTTTCAAGCAGCTGCTCACAGCTTGTGCTGTACGGTCACATATTCCGCTGCACGCATGAGCGGGAACCATCTTCACGATGTGCTGCTGATTGAATTTATCACTATGTGAGGACTCTGAGGAGAAGCACACCTGTATTCCTCCCCAAAATGTTTAAGCTCGGTGCATATTGCACATTCCCGTTCAAAGCCAGGTTCAAGCTTTGATATAACGGATGACAGGATGAGATATGCGATAGCTAAAGTTGTCTGGTCAAGATCAAACTATCATATATTGCGGGAAAAAATGATATCTTGTTTATGAAATGATGGTATGTGGAAGAACACGTCTCTGTGATACCCTTTTTTTTGAGGTACTCTGTCAAACATTTCCTTTTACGGGCAGGAAAAAGCGGTTCCTGGTGCTGCCTCCTGCACGTATGTGACGTTGCTCAGACAGTTGCAGTCGCCACCAGCGTGTTCCCGTGTTGAGGTCAGGACTCACACAGATACGACACATTCAGTGACACGCTCTAAACACACATGACATGCTGCGTCTGCAGAAAACACACATTCGGCCTCGTCTCCAAACGCGTCAGTACATGGGCAGGGGTCATTTCCAGGAAAATGGACAACACATGGGTTCACTGAAGGAATTATCAGCATTTTGCTTAGTGGGAGTTTGTGTTTTTATGCTTCAGCTTCTCTACATTTAGGTGAAATAGACAGCTATAATCTATATTAAATTAAGTAAGCGACATGACAGGAAGTGAGAAGGCTAAGTGAAGCAGGTAACGGTTGCTGGTTTGAGTGAGAAGAGCCCCACACCCTGTTGCATTTGTTTTCCTGCTTCAAATCACCTTCATTTGTGTATCTAGACTCTAGACTGTAGGAAAAACTGAGCGCCTACTGACCTAATTCAGGCTGGTCAACACTCCCTTTTCTGCTTTGGCTAGATAACGAACAGATTGCTCCTCGGTCTCCCTGACCCCAGGCTCATTTGTCTAAATCTAAATCTACTGTAATGAGGTTGATTGTATTAACACGAGGCAACGTAGCCTCCTTTTCTTATCTAGACACACCAACTGTCTATGATCAATTTTAGTTTAATTTTAGTTAATTAAGTTTAGTTTAGTTGAGAGTGAAAAATTATATTCTGATAACAATTTGGGGGTTATGGTTAGGGACTTTTTTTTTTAACTGTACGTCAAAATCATAGTGCTGCAAGCATTTTTGTTCTTGTTTGGAAGAAGGATCAACAGCGGATAAAGATTGGTGTGCCCATGAGTCTAGTGCTTCTGTCTGATAGAAAGGAAAGAACAAGGTGTAAAGCAGCTTGTTTTGTTTTAGCTTGTGAACGAAGCATTGACAGTCACTCAGTGCTTGCTTTTGTTTTATTGGGGAGATATGTCAGCGGTAAAACACGAAGATAACCTTTAATAGTATAGAGACAAGGTGCATAAATGCACTCATTCATCAATGACGTCAAAATATTGTTCTACTACATCTGTAAAGGGGGTAGTAATTAGGCCCAGAAACTTGTCATTGCATGGCGTAATGCAATTACATCTCTCTACACAGAATGCAGCCACTAGACCTCACTAACCACAAGGATGCAGGACTCGTTGCTTGTACCTTTTTTTTTTAATAGGGTTGAAAAATTAACTCTAATAAAGAAAACACATTCTGAATGTTACTGTTGATGTTGAGAATCCTGGAGCTTCTAGATCTGCACAACGGGCTAAATCATAAAATGAAATTATAGTGGTAATGTTAAACTATTTATGATATTTATGATTTATGAGTTTTCTTTAAAAGGAAACATTTGATGGTGAATACCTCAAGGGCTTACGTATGGAGTTGGACGACGTTAACAGACTGCCCGGCGCCTCTGCAGCGTTCGTATTTCCACCAAACTGGAAACTGGAACAATTAGCGGCACAAACATAAATAACACCAACTGACACGGTGCTTTCTGCAAGACGACAACAACAAGTTTGACTCAATCCAATGCGCTGAGCGGAATTAGCCAAACAGCAGTGCAAACAGACGTATTCCAAAGCTAATGTGTCAGGGTCGAACAAAGAGAAGAAACAACTGGCGGGTCATCTGAATAGAGTTTGACAAATGATTACGGCGACTGGGAATCTGCAGGAGTGATGTATGACTTAATCTTCTATTTGTGAAAGGAAATAGCACCGAGGGTGGGGAGACGGGGTCAGGGACGGAAAAATGCAGCTGACGTAGGGTTAGCATGACACTTCTATGCTTGCTGTGAACCGCGCGTGGCCTCTGCAAGTGCTGGAGACAGTGACGGATGGCGAGACTCAAACCGCAACGGGCAACAGTGAAAATACAAAGAAGAGCTTGACACTGTAGAGGACGCGTTTATCTGCCTGAAAGGCCAAATCTCTCCGATTTACCCTTCTTTTACGTTTGTTCTGGAGGACGCCATCTTGGCACAACGCGGCAAAGGGAAGCAATGTTTCGCTCCTGTCCTGTTGGGCTGGAAGAAAACTTGCACAGTACGTCCTGGTAGGTGGCAGCTGCGGCGTGTGAGTGTGTTCCTCACCTCCGGGTCGAGTCAGTGTAGAGATAGAGAGTGAAATATGGAGGGAGGAAAGAGCCTCAAGCTAAATGTCTCATTGTGGGGATGTGTCAATATTAGAACATCTTCTTCTAAGACTCATGCATGGTTGTTAGATCGGAGCACTTGCTCTAATCAGGTTTAAAGCTCTTCCAAATACACTATAGTGCACTATAAACAATTATGATTCTAAGCATAGGGGCCAAAATCAATGGACAACGATCAAATATTAGGCTGTAACAATCGGAAAAGCAACGAGGCGGGAGGGAAAATGTTTTGTCACTCATCCCGTTTCTTGAGTCACAGCGTCAGTAGCCACTGTTGGGACTTTATGGGATTTGTGTAAAGCTGCAAATAGCTCTTAGCAAATGATTTGGAGGTAGCAACGGTTAATTAGGGATGTTTATAGGGAATGTGGTTCAATTTACTTTTCCTTGACTAGGTTTATCCAACAGAAACAAACAAACAAACAAACAAAGGTTCGGAGCGACGTGAATGCAGCTCATGTAATCCTAAAACAGTGAGGCTTATCTTAAATATCGGGTTTCCTACATTTTCTCGGTTAGGACCCGTCAGGACTGTGGCGCTCCTGTGTCAGGTTGTGATACGGAAACCTAAATGTAAAACTTTCTAAACTCTTTGGCAAGGAACAACAGCAAGCCGTCAGAGGGACCACCCTGTCCCAGTGCATCCTGGGCTTTGACCAGACGCTCGTGAAATCAGGAAATAAGAGCCACGGTTGGGTTTTAAATTCCCTCTTTCCACAGCCAACACAAGGTGCTGGAGGTGATTGATGAGAACGTTTTCCTGTAAGGTTACGAGACCGGGGAGTAGCTGGCACTGGGCTGTCCTAGGGCTGAGATATGAGCGTAAACATTATCTTTTCAGACACACCTTTCCCCCCAGTTGTAATTACTGTTTTCATACCTATTTGAAGGAAATTAATAAATGCGAGTAATGTGCTGAGAAATATCCGTTTTTTTATGAAAGAATGTGGAAGCACCACCAAACCTCTGCAGAAATGTAATCTAACTCTCAGTTACAGGCATGACTTAAGAGAAAAACGTTTCTGGCACAAGACCAGATTGCTGCCAAACTCATTAATACAGCAGTGCAACATGATGGCTTCTATGGTTGATCGTTTATATTTGTGGACTGCGAAATGTGTGGTAGAGAAAACAAACACTACCTTCCTCCACCCGAAACTCTGAACCACACTCTTCCAAGAAATCATTTCCAGAATAGAACCTCTTTTGATCGGAGCCCAAACCCTCAAGTGCACTGTATTTTTTCCAAGATTAAATTATGCAGTCAATTTAGTTTTAGTCAATCTCGTATCGTGATTGCTGCACTGACCTGGTGACGACTGCAGCCTCAGTGAGCCATAAACAGCTGGCACTTACTTTGATACCCTCGTACCACTGAAGGATAAAGATGTCCGGTGGATAATAGTCTGATGGGTTCGCAGCGGGATTTAAGATTGCTTGTGCACGCCGCCATAAAAGATTAGAGTGTGATGAAATAAGGTTTTTGGCAAAGCCAAACTGGCTGAGGTCTCAGGACAAATGTTTGCGGGCTTCAAACAGGGCAAATCCTCCAACCAGCGACAGAGGTGGGGAAGGGTGGGTGCGTGGGGAGTATGACTAAAGGGTGGAAAAACGGTTTAAAGGGTTTATCCAGTTTCAGGAGCCTCTCGTAGCTCAGCACAGTGGAAGAGCAAGTATCGGTGCAGCGCGGAGACAAGGAAGGCTGGATACTAGATCCTTCTGCACAGAGCAACGTGTGACATCAGGTGTTTTATGCTTCAGTTATTATGGTTAACTACAGCGTTGCTTATCAGACTCCCTCAGAAAGACACACATATTTTGCTTCTTTATCAGTCCACATGGAGCCAAAGCAATGAATGTCACCTCTAATGTGATTAAAATCCTCCAACAGTTCTCGCACAGTTTAAACATGTCAGAGAGGAGGCACGGCATCTGTGGTTTGGCCCACGAGCAAACACAAGCCAGAATAAATGCTATGCCTGGATCTCTCTAATTTAATCTAAGTATAGCATGAGCTCATTCCTTGAGTTTTTGTTGTTGTTTTTTTCAAACAAAGAAAATTATAAGCTCACATTTTCAAACGCTGTATATTATAACCAGTTTTATGTTCAACCCAAAATAACTAAAACAAATAAATACAAAATGATTTTTCTCTTCTGTCAGAGCAGAGCTGTGTTTCGAGCCTGACCTGAAACATATTCCATATTAACCAGACAACAGTTAGCTGCATTTCGTCATCGGGTTCCCCTAAGTCCAGGGATTGGCGTAGCTTTGGGAGGCAAAGAGCTGAAAAGTATTCCCAGACAGCGTTCCTTTGGGCAACTTTTGGGAGCTTGATTCCAGTTAAGCCGCAGCCACTCAAGTGGTCAACAATACTAAATTGCCGTTGCATTCATTAATTCCCAGGTGGATTTGTGCACTAAGTGCTGCAGAAAATGAATATGTTTAGTATAAAATGAAAGAATAATCATTCACTGAAAAAAATGACCCAGGTTTGACTTCTTACTGTTCTTCACTAAAATCAGGAACCAGCGCATTTAGAAAACATCTGACAGGACGACTTGGTTCTAGGCAATGTGCTTTTTATTTGTGCTGATCTGAAATCTGTTTGCTTTTATGAACCTGTAAACAGAAATAAACACTTGTTAAACTTTCTGTCAATGTAGAAAAAATAAAACACACAACACTATATGCACAGATTTTGAATATGTTGTGAAACCTCTCAGGGCTCGGCACAGCGCCAGAGTTCACTGCACTGAAAGAGAAGAAAATCACCATCAATCCTTCTCATCAGTAGAGGCAAAAACCTCACAACCCTCAGTGCTAAAATGCCTCCCTGGAATCCATCCAGATGTGAGCCATCTGTTGTGTTCAGTCACTGAGGTGAGACTGGTCGTGTCTATCCAGACGGTGACCTCACCCAGAGCAGACACGGGCTTAAGCCCAACATTCGGGCCTGTCGTTAATAACGCTGCTGATCCGAGTCTTTCAGGCAGCCCCTCGACACACTCTGGTGTACGTCATCAGCTGCCACAGAGAGCAGCCAAGAGGCCCAAAAACACCAGCGTTGTACCTAAGTTCTCCCTCATTTTCTGGACTGGCATGGCACAAAGATGGATAAAAAAAACTCTTAAAAAAGTGTGGAGACCTGACATGTTTGAACAAGGCTGCAGGACGTGACGGTGAAGTTTAATACGTATGAACACTAAAACATCTGGAAGGAGCCACTGTGTGGTATCAACTTGGCAAGAAAAAGCTTGCAAGATACGCAAATGATGCACTTATGAGGCGTTTGGGAAGGTAACTGGTCGCTTAAAAATACAATTCAGACAAAGAGTACCACGCCTTTTCAATATCGCACTGTTTCAGCAGTTAATTACCTGTAACAACCTACTTTGCCAGTTTTTCCGCAGGCCTAGCGCCAATCAGATGTACTGGAAGTATCATTAGAAAAACCTCGTTGTAACTACTAATCGGACTTTAATGGGATTCACGAGCGGGAACACAGAGGAAATACGGCCACTCGAGTATGACGACGCCGACTGAGTCACTGGGAGCTCTTAGAAAATGAGCATTCATACAGTCGAGTTCAACATTAATGCCGAGATCTTCCCAGCAAAACCGATAATAACACGCTTCTTCCTCGCGCCTGTTTAAATTCCCAGAAACAACAGTTATTACAGTCACATCGCAGATACAAATAGCACTGGCCTGCTGCTTCCATAAAGCCACATAATCCATTTAAATGCAGAGGAACTGAATCCGATGGCTGTAATGAACAGAGTGGAACAGCATGGATACTGAAGACATTTGGTTTCAGACCACACAAAAATACACATATATAAAGGTGAGAGAAATATCTATGCACATAATATAATAAGACATGAACTCTCCCAAAGCGGAAAAACTATTCGCATCAGCCGACACATACGAGACAATGTGACAAACCGCTGAGAAAAACATGTCTTTTAATGCATCAAAAACATGAAACAAGGAGCACAGATGTGGGACGACATCCAATAATCCACGAAATCAAGCCGATGATGTGGCACTTAAGTCTCCTTACTCTATTTCCAAGTGAAAGACAATCTGTGGTTGGCTGCCAAGTAACAACAACAACAATAATAATAATCACAATAATGAAAGTTTGAACAGGAAGCGAGCAGTAACAACAGAAAGAGATGGTGTCCCACAGCGTCGCCGGGAAAGTTTCTTATCCCCTTTAAGTGCTCTGGTAGGGAGTGATGTCACCCTAGACACACACACACACACACACACACTCACTCAGGCTCACAGTCCATTACAGCACCGCCTTGATAAAGCAAATTCCAGCGTCACACCCCGAATCACTATCATTTGCATTCCTCCTGAACACAAAGAGGTGAGCAGCGAGTGGGAGTATCCGCAGTGAGCAAGCAGCTGGCTGACTGTGATGGAAACGCTGAGGGAACAGCAGAAAAAAAGAGCGCAGGACATGTGAGGGAAAAGGAAGGGAAGAGGGGAAGATGATCCCGCACTATCAAAAAGCATTTTACAAGCGGGATTAACTTTTCCCAGTCGTTTCTGAAAAATGATGTGTGCCATCTGAGGCCTTGCTCGTCCGTGCGGCCGAGGAATCACAACAGAGTTCAGATGGCGAGTCTCCTGTGTGTGTGTGTGTGTGTGTGTGTGTGTGTGTGTGCGTGTAGCTGACGGAGAGCATGTGGAGGCGCAGACAGAAAGCAGAGACGGCGGGAGAAAGATTCAGGCATCAGGGATTAGATAGGGAGAAAACCTAGTGAGAAAACGCACTTCAGACTACAAGCTTTCCCCGCATCACCTTTTACATTTCTGGTTAAGCTGGGACGAGTGGATCACACATGTGGCCTTAAGTTGGCAATGTTAACAGGAAATAGATGTTTACTGGCAGACTAATTCCCATTTCTCATTTTTAAGATACTTTGGTCTGTTTTACTCTCATCTTTTGTAGTTCACCTCCTCTGATCCAACCTGGTTTCTCTCTTCTTTCACATAGGATTTTGGAATTTTTTTTCCATTCTGATATTCTGAAAGGATGAGCGGATTAGGAAATCCACTCTTCCGTGTTTAAAGATGCTGGACAGTATTTGTAGATGGGTCAGAGCATGAGTAAGTGAGACAAATATCTGCAAACTTGAGAGTTTCCTCTTACTAATTCTTAACAGAGCTTTGTTTGGCCCCGGCTGTTGGGAAAGCGTAGGCGGTGAAACCATATTGGCTCACAGAGATGTTGAGCAGTTTTCTTTAAGTGGAACACACAAACATGGCGCGCACGGCCCCCCACTCGGGTGGTCACGCCGTATTTTCTCCAGCATTTAGACGCTGTATGCATGTGCTCTCTGAAACATCGTCTCAGCACTCGAGGCTTTGAAGTGCGGTTATCTTAAACTGCGTAAATAAGGTCCTTTGTTTAGGTGCAGGCTGAGGGACTGATGAGCACAGACGTGAGGCTCGGATGTAGATACTGCCTCTGGGAAGGCAAACATTAAGAGATTAGCAAGGTAGTGGTTGCACCGGCCGCTTCCCCTACTTATTAATTACTTTGCAGCCCCATGCAGAAGTTGGTATTTGTGAGACAGACGTGAAAATACAGCTTTTACAGCAAATAAGTTAAGGGGCGCGCAGGAGGGAAATCAAACATTTAAGGCTTTAGGACTTGACAGCTCCCTGAAATCTGATTAGAGCACAACTTTTGTCCGCCCCCACGGACCGTTTGAGATCAATGCTAATTCATCAGGAAACCATCAAAGAGTCTCTGGAGGCAGCTACGCCCTGCTCACCTGACAGCTGGACAGATTAGTGCGAGACTTTGTGGATCACTTCCCTCCTTCCTGTGAATTCTCTGCCAAGCTCCGTGTTCTATTGTTCAGCTTTGGTCGATAGAAGAGAAGGGCGTGAAGCCCAGCGCAGTCGCCGCCATGGCACAGCACTGGTCGCTTCTAAAGCTCAAATTGCTCTAATGGATCCTGTAGGGCAGTGATTTTTCAAACAAGGGTAGTTCAACTCTTGGAGGCAGCACACATCCGCACACAAAACGAATCCACATTTGTGTCTGGCTGGGTCTTAGCAAGCTGTTCTTCCGTCTATACCTGTCCAGGGTGCAGCCCACCTGCTCCCCCTAAGAGGACAGGCAGTCAGTGATGACTTGTATATAACATACAGGCGATAATAAACTCCAAACTAATGTAACGACCTCTGGGTTTGCTGGGTATGATAATGAATATGAATAATCTCAGGGGATATAACGACACTTTATGTAATACCAGCTGGAGCCACCTCCTCGCCGTAATGCACATGTAATGGCTGGTGCTAGTTGTGTAGCCCCCCGGGGGGTTTTCAGATCCTCCGCGTTTGTGCAAACAGCTATTGAAACTTCCTCCTTAAATGTTTGCGATTTACATCAAAGTTCACAGCGCTGGAGGCGTAATGATTATCAGCTGCACCAATTGAGGGCAACAGACACACGCCTGCCCTGTTGACTACACACAAACACTACACACCTTTCTTAATTCCTCACAACTGTGATCCTTTGTGCATCAATAGCTGTTGTTAGTCTGTAAATTACAGCCTGTCTGTCTGGCCCAGCCCTTCAATCTGAAGCTTCATGATTGAGTCCTGCCCACAGTCTTATATCACTTCATGGCAGGATGACGTGTTCCATTCGTTCTGCTGCGGGGTTTAGGGAACTGTTCGTTCCCATCGCTGAAGCTTAGAAGTAAAAATGAAAGGTTATTCTCTCAAGAAGAGAAATGCTGCTGAACCTTTACCACAGAGAGTATTTATCCTAATTACTTGGCGAATTAGTACGTTTGAACTCTCATTCTTTAAAGACAGAAGTGATTTTACAAACATTTTGATACTGGTTTATCACCATTCAGACCGCTTTCGTTTTATAGGAATTGCACCAGAGGTCAGAAAATCTGGACAGAAAAGAGATTATTTACAGGAAAAGTGAGTTATGGAGAAAAAGGAAAGACAGCTCAAGTAAACAGACGCAATTATTCCTTTAGTCAAATAATAACAGTTCTCCAAAAATATGAAATACCCCATTAACAAGAAAACTTTAACTTATGTCAGAGACTAGTATGTGGAGAAAAAAACTGACATCCTCTAAAGATCCGTTACAAATAGTATTACTGGGTTACAGCTGGAATAAAGAAGAGGTGAAAGGTCAATGTCATTGGCCATCCTCGCCTTTTTTTCAAGAAAGATTCAAGCCAGAAAGTCTGAAGGGATCAAATGCCAAAATATCTTAATAAAATATAAAAGGTCAGGTAAATTAGCAGAACCGCGGGAAGATGATGTGAAAATCATGAACACAATTCATTAAAAAATAACGCAGGGAATGCAATTTGAGGAAGGAGAACAGGGACACAGTTGAGTCACATCCACGTCTAACCACAAATCACAACTAATTACACTGAACAACGCGTCATCACAGCAGTGAACAGAAGGTCTTCAGCCAGAGAGCAGCAGTAAAAGCTGGGTTTGGCCATAAAAGGCCGGTAAAAGGCTGCATTCGAGCTTTTTAACCTGGCAATCAAAATCACATTCCACTTTAACAGTGGAGCCCAGGCTGAGATCAGAAGCAAAAAAAAAGAGAAATGTTGCGGAGGAAAGAGAGAGAGAGGGGTACAAAATAGGTGTAGACAAAGCGAGGGGTGAACGAGACTCAAGAGACTCAGAGAGAGAGAGCGAGATAAGAGCAGACATGTGGATTTGATTACAAGCCGATGATGTCATGAATGTATGTCAGGTAATCAGCCCTTGAGCTGAGTGTGTGTGTGTTGCACAAGCGTGTGTGTGTGTGTCAGACAGCGCTGGGCGAGACCAGGCCTCGCCTGCGCCGGATTCAGAGATGCAACGGAGCTGACATCAAACGCATGCTCACACTCCAAGCGGGAGAGTGAGTGTGAGCCTGTGTCTGGTTCTGCGGCCTGATACCACAGGCACTGGCGAGATGCGGACACACAATCAACGAAGTGTAGTTTGAGTACGGTCGGGTTTCAATCCAAACGTAGCTCAACTCCACCTGATGAACAGCTGGTGGTGCTGATTTTCCAGCTGCTGGAGTGGCAGCTTCAGTGATGTTTAAGTCACATACTGTCCCACAACAAGGACAACTTAACCACTAGGCCACAAGAAGAATGCCACGCGGCGGTTTTTATTGCACACACTACAGTAATAATGTCATGAACGAAGGTGAAGGTTGGGGATCAGCGTCTTCCATCACAAGCCAACAGACAAACCCATCCAGCTATCGGTGGATCTTCTGCTTTGTCACTCGTAGACTCTTGGAGTTCCCAGAAAGTTTTAGCTCCGAGGAACCAGCGGCGATCGAACCTCTGGATTTAACAGCCGCCTTGCTCAACCGCACATGCCGTTCATCCAAACCAAACCCCAGACCTCTACGTTTTTCTGCGCACCGTCAGAGCTGGAGTCATCCCACGGAGGTTACATAACACATCTTCGTCTCCGCGCTATTTAACATTTGGCACAGGCTTGTCACAGCAAACATGTTTGCGCGGCCTGCTCTCGCGTTTGATCCCTCACATCTGTTTCATGTGTACAGCACTCGGAGCCCTCAATACGTTCACATCCAGAAATAGAATCTAATTTTGGATGACCGAACTGTTTGTTTCCAGAGCAAACAGTTACTTACAGGGAAAAAACCAGAATGCATCATAGTTTAGAGCTGCAGCTCGCTGGGAATCTGTTGATTGTGAAATACTGTGTTTTGAATTCCCTGAAATCAGCCGCGATTTGCTGAAACGTGCACCGCAGCAGGATATAGTCTCTCCTTGCTATTAAATGAACGTGAGTGGAGAGTCTCAGCAGGAAGCTCAACCACGTCATTCTGGCTGTGAGTCCAAATCCTCCATCATCCGATGCCCTGGCCTCGCACTGTGTGCATCCCAGCGTTCGCACATCGCCTCATTCGCCGTCCTCCAACAGCGGTCTCCTCCGATCGGTTGAAAGACGCTGTGATTAATTGCCATTTATTACACAAGTCATTGTGCCACGTGTTTTCAGTTTACTTCTTTTCAGGAATTTGCGAGTCGTGTCTGGCTCCTGCTGAGACTCACGCACGCCGCCCCGGCCAATGAACAGACCTCGAGTCACGGCGTGCATGCTGGCATCTGTTGCATTCATCAGCAGTTTGGGAACACACCAAATTAAATTTTACTTGGAGGGGAGGTTGCCGTTTTCCATTGCTGAACAGTAAATGTGTTTTAACTGAACCTAAAGGTGAGTCGAACCATTTACATTCACACATCGATGGTAGTACGGAGGGGATCGCGAGGGGCTGTTTGGCACATGACCTGTCGTCGTGAAGGATGACGCGCGTTAACCGACCGCCGCGTGTTTACCATGCATCACTGTGCTCACCAACAACACTTGACATGTTTGTAGTTTTAGAAAGAAAAAAAAAGTTAATGTAGCAAATCTCTGTTTACCTCAGCTTGGTTGGCAGAGCTCGTAACGTTCAGTAACAGTGACTTCAGTCATTGCAAAGCCATGACATATTTTATTTAGAAGGCAGGAGACAGGAAGAGTCTTGCCCTTGTTATTCCCTAACACTGCTGGAACCGCTTACGGCTCGAAGCACGCAGTGACACAATGCACTGTTTTTACAGACCGAAACATACATGTGTATGTGACTGATTGGCTGCCTCGCTGTACATGGAGCACTGTCATCCTACCAAACACAGGATCCCATTTGTCAGGAAGCACTTGCACCACTTGCCCTCATGTTCCTGCACCACGCAGTGTCCCCAGCCCCATTGTTTGAACGGACAGGGCACATTTTTCTGAGAACAATAAAAGACACTGATGGTTAAGCAAGAAAAATGTCTGACACAGTGTTGAGACTTGTGAAAGATGGATTAAGTTAGCAGCTAAAGACAGACGAGGGGGAATGAGTTGAGTACGAGCGGTGGAATTAGGGTAAAGACCGAGGCATTGTGTAACGAACGATGTGCCACTGATAAGGAGTAATAGGTGCTGGCTTAACGTGTGGTTACACTGCTGAGTGGAAATCCATTGTTCTCTTTGGGAAACCAATAAGATGTTTAAACATTAGTGCATTTTATAACCCTAACCCTATATCTGCCGCCTTCCCACATCACCGACCACTCGAGGAAAAACGATGCGTCAACACAGACTGGTTTGGTTGAAGCGTGATACGATGCAACGTGTTCGGTCAAGGTTGTAGTTGTGTTCGGGAAACACATTTGCATCTGTGCATAGACTGACGGGAGGAGATTGATACCACAGGCACATGAGCCCAAAGATGAAGTCATGAACGTACAAAGGTGAGGCCGGGACACGGTTAGTTTTGCTTGGCATGAAGACTGGAAACAGACAGTATAACTCTATCCAGCGGTAACAGAAAATCTGCCTCCCAACACCTCTAATGCCCAGTAATTTCTACCAATGACAGCAAAGACTTCCTGGAGTCTCTGCTGGACGCCTGGCTGTTTGAATCATGCAGATTTCGGCGCTCTTATATACTGTAGATACTTAAAAAATAAATAAATAAATAAAGTGCATCAGCATACAGATGCTGATTTAAAAAATGATCTAATTTTCATTGCAGTGCGTATTATTTTGAAGGGCTGGCTTTCCTTGGAGAGCTGCTTAGACTCAGCTAGCAGCAGCTAAAAGCCCGGCATGATTACAATCAGCACTGGCATCGCTAACAACCAATTTCAGCACAACTGTCAAAATGTCAGCCTGTCTTACGTGTGGGCTCTGAACACACATTTAACACGTCAGAGATGTGTGTTACACGTCTTGTCGTGTTCTTCAGCCCCGGTCTCATTACACGTCCTCATCCAAGAATCTCTTATTAACTTGCAAGCGGACTCTTTTTTCCTCCCTCCCTGGGTCAAACAGATGACTCAAACTGACAACAACCAGAGGGAAATGTTGTAACTCGAACCCCCTCGTCTCTCCTCGCCTACTGCCTGGCCATCGGAGCAGCAGACATTTCACATGTTACACGTGTCAACAAAAACTTTTCCCTCCTGCCTGTCACATCCTTCAGTGAAACAGTTGCTCCGGGAGACTCGCTCGAACACTCAGACCAGGAACACACCACACGCTCACACATACGAGCAAGCACACCCCCTTCTTGCGAGACTCTGCAATGCAAAGCTCCATATAAGGACATGCTGATGATGTAATGGGCCATAGGCAGGGAGCACATCCCTTATTGTTTGGTCTGACTGCAGGAATGCCCTCATTACAGCTACTAAGACAGTGAGACACACACACAGAGCGAGGCTTGGTGTTGTACGGCGAGATAATGACCTTATGGCAGTGAGACCGGGAGAGACTTTGGCACAGGTAGGCACAAGGAACCTTACTCTGAAACTCTCAACTTCTCATCTTAAAACTTATCGTTGGCTTGGAGAGAGACGGCTGCTCAGCGTGGCATCAGTTCAACCTGGTTATTTTTGTTTACTTACTGCGTAAGTAGGTTGTAACCTACTGTAGACGCATTTAAAACAAACAGTATATAAAAATGTATAAAACATATCACATGCAGCAAAATGTATCTAAAAGTTTTCATCTAAACAATTCTAAACTGAACTACATCATTAATGTGTCACTAGTCACACTAGTGTAACTTCACACTGATTGAGTTGTGCTTATTCTTTAGGAAGAATCTGAACAACTGCTGATCACTTATTAATAAAACGAGGAAGCATATATTACAAAATGCTAAAGAGTCAGTCACATCATCGCAAAGCTGTTATTAACCATGTGTTGCAGATTTGAGAATAAATTGTGATCTTGTGGGAAGATCATGTCACATTACTGAGAATTTGTGAACATGAATTTAGAAATAGTGACAACCTAGATAACAAAAAAGAGCATAATGAAGATCTTTGTTACCAAATGGTTGCAGCTAATTCCACATAGGTTTGAATCTGGCTGGAGACCTTGGCTACATGTCAAACCTCGTTCTCTTCTCCCATGTTTCCCGACATTTAATTGTGTACTACTAATAGTGTTTTATAAAAGTAAGACAAAAAAGTCTTAATTTGACTATCGCATGTGAACAGTAGTGCAAAAAGAGACACAGTTACAAATACTCTTCTGCTAAAATGCGATAATTTAAATAAACATTATGGAGTGTTTTTATCCCTGCACATTGTTCGTTTTATTTTACGTGTTAGCTGAGGGAGAACAGTGGATTTCAACAATAGATATTTTATAACTGTCAAAATGTATGAATTCAAAAAAGTTCTCTTCGGGTAATTTTTCCCTCCACTACACATATTACCACCGGCCGGAAGTTAATAAATATCAGTGCTACATATTTCGCACATGTTGATTGCACTCTGGGGGCATATCACTTAGCCTGGTGTGGACATTAAACACAGTGCATGAACTGCATCAGTCAGCGTCCTCTCATCGAGCTCTGACGCACGTGAGTGTCTGCTAAAGCGGAGGCGCTTGGGTGTGTATGCAAGGACGTACCAGTCTATACATGCATGACCTAATCGCTTGTCATTCGGACACATGGGACGCGTAACAACGCTTTGAGCAGCGGGTGAGCCACACTTTCCAGCTTTGGACGCCACGCAAAGAGAGGGAAGCCCTCTGTAAAGTTGTAATGCGTGCTGGTGTGGCTAGCGGTGACTCCCCTGCAGGCTGGGCTGACTGCTGCCAACTGAACTGAAGGTTTCCTTTTTTTTTATAGCATTGATATTAAGTTAGATTTGTAATCTTTATAACACGCACACTTTCTCTCTAAATTATACCTCACAACACTGACGGTCTCACATGTGCGTCTGCTGGTCAAATACTTCTCAGTGTGTGTGTCCTTGATGAGAAAGAGTTAAGGAATGACTGGTCTGACTGGTGCCACGAAATACACCACGAATTAAAGAAAAAAAAACTCCCATTTGGACTTTTGGACTTTGACAGATACCGTTTCCTCTCGAAAGAATTGCAATTTCTAATGCAATGTGCCCTGGCATGCAGCACACACGATTAGCATGCACTTTAGTTCCAGTCCAGCCAGAGAACAAAGTGCATTTCTTTCTATTTCGGCTGATGACCTCACTAGAAAAACAGCGGTGACTGAGATAAGACGTTGAATAAACAGTGATTACAGGAAACGGATTAGTTTGATAAATGCATGTTTTGAGCTTTGCTTAGCAACTTAATGTTTTCTCATACACAATCCATTCAAAGATCATGTCATTTTACAACAGACTTGAACACTGTAATCCAGAGAATTTTGGAAGACTACGCTTCTAACAGACATGGTATAAAAAGTGCAAACTTTAAACTTACAAAGCTGGAGCTAGGAAACTTAGATGTTAATAAAAAAGAGTTTTGATTTTTTTTTTTATTATTTAATTTTGGGATTGATGCCGACAGAACTAAACAGCACCACTGTAATACAAAATATCAGTAGTGGAAGAAGTACTTGGATTTCCTATCGGGTCAAAGTAGCAAAACCAAGAATTAGAAATACTTTTAAAAATTATTTCAAAATCACTTGATTTTAGTATTTATGATAGTTAAAATACCAACATTACAAGTGTCTTGCAGAAAATCTCAATCTCTATATCATTGGATTACAATTAATGGCACATTAACATGTTGAGAACACTTTAATGTAGTAGCTTTTTACCCAGAGAAACTATTTCCTATAGTCCTCGGAAGCTGTATTTATAATAATATGTCGGAATATTTTAGTCGGATTGTATTTTTATGTTTTATTATTTAATTACTAAATGAAGCTGTGAAACAACTGTACCGGAGTGAAAGAGTTAAAAAATAGTTGTAAGCACATGCATTTCTTGATAGTTGATGGTAAAAACTCACATGTGTGACATATGTGAAAGAAGTGTAAATTCTGTTTGAACATAAAACACCTTTACAAAATTATTCTTAATGACTAATAGATTTTTCCTTCTGGAAATATGGCTACAAAACCCAACATCCCCTGATGCCCCCAAACCACATGATAATGAGGATTTTTTTTTTAGTATGCATATCCTCCTATAATATTTGTTGTGAGTGTTTGTTGGTCTTGCTGTAATTGGACACATGGATTCAGTTACATGTGTCCCCCAACCCGTCCACACCCTTAAGCAGCTACTGAAGAAAGAAATGACATACGCTCTGCTGCTGAGAAGTGACCCGCCCTACCACACTTACATCATGGCCCACAACCCAAGTGTACAAGAGGAATTAGTGATCCCCGAGAGTGCATTTGTGTATGTGTGTGTGTGTGTGTGTGTGTGTGTGTGTGTGGCGAACACTGTATAAACACTGTGGGACTGTAATTACCTTTGGAAGCGGGGGGAATTCCTTCTAATGTATAAAAAAAAAATGGGGAGGGTAGGTGCTGGTGGTTTTGGTAGTAGAGGAACCCCTTAATTAAAGGATTGTTCCATGCCAGTGGGCCATCTGTGTGGAAACGCCTGGCAGTTGCACACATGGCAGTCATAACATCCCTTCCCCCGGGGCTGTAGGCACTATGACCGGGTGACATATGCATGTGCCAGACACACCAATCCTGGCTGTAATGGCTCACTTTGTCACACGTGCAAAGCACTTTCAGACGTCCGAGTACAACAGAGACCTGTGTTTTACGCAGAAACAAATATTAAAATTCAATTTGATCAGAGACATCCGTGTATTTTTTTTAATTGTCTGCTGAGTCTGTTGAGAGAGGTCAACATGTGGCTGTGTGTCAGTCTCGTTTCTTAATTTCCCAGTGGACCTAATAGTTCTTTTACTTTTCCCTCAAATGTCATGGAAACTTTTTATAAATTCACTGATTGTTAAACTCAAGACACACTATTTACAGTGGTTACTCAGGTTTCCAGATCATATGAGAATTACTTGGAAACAAGGGAATGAAAAAAAAATGTAACCACAGGTATTTTAGACTACCAACCTAAGAGGGTTAAAGTATTGCTTTTATGATGTGTTAAAGTTTCCATGACATAAAACCTTTAGTCCTCTCCAGAAACGTAGGGAAAATAACAGTGGTTATGATGTGTGAGTGCTTGGAGACATGGACTCAAGGGTGAATGACATGTGGTACTATGGAGTTTGAGGATATTCAGTATATAACATAAGCAGGGAAAAAGAATTGCCTAAAAATGTAGTGGAAAGATAAAGAATAAATACTAAAAACATGCAATTGTAGAGGAAAAATTAAGATTTCTTGCAAATTCTTTGCACCTTTTACATGTTACTAACTTACTCTAAATTGGATTGCATGACAATCATACTTGTCCTGTTTTGTTTTTTCCAGGTTGAAGCTGTTAATTGATCAGGAAAAGGCCTACCAAGAGCGAAAGGACGAAGAGAACAACAAAAAGATCACCAGCCTGAAGGAGGAGTTGACAAAACTCAAGTCATTTGCGTTGATGGTTGTGGATGAACAGCAGCGTCTCACAGAGCAGCTAAATCAACAAATAGCTAAGGTCCAAGAACTAAGTGTCAGTGCTTCACAAGCCCAGGAGGAGCTGATCTCAGCTAATGTCCGTCTGCAGGAAGGGGAGCAAAAAGTCAATCGCTTGGAAGCTAAGCTGCGTGACCAAGCTGGGCGATATCATCAGGAACAAGAGGCCATGACTGCTAAATTGACCAGCGAGGACGCCCAAAACAGGCAGCTGCGCCAGAAACTGTCCACTCTCAGCAGGCAGCTAGATGAGCTGGAGGAGACGAATAAGACCCTGCGCAGAGCTGAGGAGGAACTGCTGGAGCTTCGGGACAAAATTAGCCGAGGTGAATGTGGAAACTCTAGCCTAATGTCTGAGCTTGAAGAGTTACGGAAAAGGGTACTTGAAATGGAGGGAAAGGATGAAGAGTTGATCAGAATGGAGGACCAATGCAGGGACCTCAACAAGAAACTGGAGAAAGAGGCCAGTCAAAGCCGAAGCCTGAAAGCTGAAGTCGATAAACTGAACCACAGAATTATGGACTTGGAAAAATTGGAGGATGCATTCAGCAAGAGTAAACAGGAATGCAACTCGCTTAAAAGTAACCTGGAGAGGGAGAGGACAGTGTCCAAGGTTCTCACCAATGAGCTAGAAGTCCTGAAAGTCAGGGTCAGAGAGCTGGAGGCAGCTGAAAACCAAATGGGAAAGACAGAGCTGATATTGAAGGAGGATCTAACCAAACTAAAGACTCTGACAGTCATGCTGGTTGACGAGCGGAAGGCGATGGCAGAGAAGCTAAAACAAATGGAGAACAAGGTCCAAAACAGCACAGGCAAACTTCAGGCTGAGCAGGACAAAGTTACGTCAGTCACAGAGAAACTTATTGAGGAGAGCAAGAAAGCTCTGAGGTCAAAGGCTGAGCTGGAGGAGAAGATGCGTAATGCTACAAAGGAGAGGGACGACTTGAAAGCCAAGTTAAGGGCTGAGGAGGAAAAGAGCAACGATTTGGACTCTAAGATCAGTATGATGAAGAAAAGGTTGCAATCTCTGGAGAACATAGAGAGAGAATACCTGAGAAACAAAGCTAAAGAGGACCAAATCAAAACACCAATCACTAACTGCTTTCAACAAGACAACAAAGTCAAAGATCTGACAGAGGAGGTTGAACGTCTCAGATGCAAAGTGAAAGATATGAAGGTGGCAGAAGGTGATTTACTAAAAACAGAGGAGTTTGAATCACTGGAGAAAAGATTTACCAATGAACAAGAGAAAGCTAACGCATTGATGGAGGAGCTGGAAATATCCAGAAAAGATCTCTCGAAGTACCAACTGGCTGAAAAGAAAGAGTGCAACCAAGAGAATGTTCTGTATAAACGCTTAAAGGAGGAGGAGGCAAAGTCAAGTCATCTGACCAGAGAGGTGGCCGCTCTGAAAGAGAAGATTCATGAATACATGGGAACTGAGGACTCCATTTGCCGCATGAAAACGGACCACTCTACGCTGCAAAGAAAACTGACCCAGCAAGAGGTGAGGAACAAAGAACTGGCCAGAGAAATGGAGACGCTCACGCGGGAACTTGAGAGATACAGGCGCTTCAGCAAAAGTCTTCGTCCCAGCATGAATGGAAGACGGTTTTCAGACCTGCACGTTTCCACCAAAGAAGTTCAGACGGAGCCACTTGACCTCATGTCTCCCACCTGCATGACAATGGCACCGCTGGAACGCGCCGTGGTGAATGGGAAGCTGTACGACGAGAGCGAACCTGAGGAGAATGCAAACTACAGCAATGAGCTTCAGCTCACCAAATGCAGCCCCTCGCTTATCAACAATGTTAATAACCTGAACAACAACATTAGAAGGGCACGAGTGCCATTCCTTAAAAACAAAGATACACCTCATCAGGTGAATGGCAAAGTGCAACCGCGACAGAACGGAAACCACATCCAACCCGGGGATGTTGTGTTGACCCACAGTCCTGGGCAGCCTCTGCACATTAAAGTGACTCCTGATCACGGACACAACACAGCGACACTGGAGATCACCAGCCCGACCGCCGAAAATGCCCAGTCGTTCACTAGTACTGCTGTCATACCCACAAGTGGAGGTCCACCCAAGCAGAGAATTACTATCATCCAGAATGCATCTATATCCCCTACTGCAAAGTCCATTTCCCCAAGTACAAAATCGAAAGGTTCCCCCATCTCGGACGAACTCTGTTCACCAGACAGGGCCCTCTCACCTTTCACTATGGCTACGTACTCCAGAGCAATGACCCCAGACTCCTGTGGCTCTGTAACTCCAGACAGAGCTATGTCACCAATACAAATAGTTTCAGTCACAACGGGCACCCCGGATCGCTCCCTCTCTACAGAACCAGTGGAGGTTGTCGGAGGGCACGCCGTCTTCCGCGTGACTCCTGACAGGCAGAGCAGCTGGCAGGTCCAGAGGTCCAACAGCTCGGGGTCAAACGTCATCACCACAGAGGACAACAAAATCCACATTCACTTAGGGAGCCCCTTCCTTCAGAGCATCAGCACTCCGACACAAGCGCTGAGTCCATGCCACACGCCTGGATGCCAGGAGCAAAGGACTCAGGCGCTCGCAAACTGCAGTAGTCCTACTGCCAAAGGCGGCAGCAAAATCACAAGTAGCATCATGATTAAGCCCACCTCCACCCCAATCCAAAGGCCATCACAAATTACAGTAAGTAATGCCTACGACTGACCAGATAACCCCGAAATCCTCCATCCCATCCTTCGTTACTGAGTCCTGCCCATGAGCTCCAATACATCCTTAGAGCCTTTCACCCAAATAACAACAATGCACCCTGATCCATTTCTATGTCTGTTTTACTTGATTCATGAGCTTCAACTGTGGTTTGAAAGTTGGCTTGGTTCTGTGTGAATAAGTTCAAACAATTGTTTGCTTGCATGCGACAACATACCATTTGAAAGCACTAGGAATTTTTATTTCATTTGACATAACACCAGGTTTTAACTTATGTGCACTTACTGTATTGTACTCAGTGGAAAAATGTGCCGTGTAGTCAGACTATTCACACTAATGTATCATACCAGTTTTTATACTTCATATAACACATACTGCATTATGATTTAAGTTGTTTGACTTTTCTGAGAATTAAAGTGTGCAAAACGAAGTGTTATGTTTTAGTTTGTCACCCATGCTTGCAAAAGTCATCCAGCATGTTTTGAATGTAAAATGAAAAATAATTAGAGGAATATGGGTTAAGATAGAAATTAATTTTTCGATGCATGCACAGTAACCTTTTAACATTAGATAGTGTGCAATTAAACTGTACAGTCGACTTTCTCTTTGTTAGATCTAATTAATCGGTGTGTAAGTGGAGAGTCGTTTGAAATACATTTGTGCTCATACATGATCCGATTACAAGACAAAAATCCTTCTGGGATTCTCAAACTGGCTTGCTTGAGTGAAAATCATTAGTCTGATGGCATAGGTTCTTCTTACATCTAAAGCAGAGAAACACAGGGTCAGAGGATGAAAACCACCACGACGTGATCACTGAGTTCTCTTTAATGATACAATGGAACCTTAAAACCTTTAAACCTTAGAGTTTTACAGGGGAACTCAAGTACGAGATAATGTACAACCACAGAGGTAGTGTACTACTCACAGACAACAGCTTTAACATACCTGTGTAAAGTCTGACTATTCTGTAAAATCACTCATAAACTAAATGTGTGCAATTTATTATGCTTATTTCCATGAAGTGCGACCTAAAAATGTTTCATGTATATCTCACTGTCACTTGGACGGAGCAAGACTTTCAGCAAAGTGGAAATCGTAAACCAAGCTAAACACGAAACAAAGACAAAGCGGTGTGACAGTGAGAAGATGCTGAATCCAGAATTAAATTGAATGAGTGGAAAGGAGCGCAGCTGGAGGGACCGAATCCAAAAGTGCGATGAAATGAAGGTGACTAAACAAGACGCTATTCATTAGACAACTCCTTGAGAAAGCATCCAGCAGCTGGGATTTCTGTCTGTGACCTCAATTACCCCTCGACTTACTTTAGACTTAGCTGATTCATGCACTGAGCTCATCTGCTTGAGCCAAGAAAGACAGATCTGTGCAGCATGTCCCTGCCAGACTGATAACTGAATAACTATCAAGTGACACACTAATCCAAATGGTATTTTACTGAAAAGCCCACAGTTGCTGCCGCTGGCTCACAATCAAGACACCAAACAGCGTGATGATACTGATTAACAGCAGCATTACTGGGATGATCTTCAACATAAAAACAAAAATCACTAAACAAAAAAAGTGCACAAAAGAAACACAAGGTGAGAATAACACGGCAGGCGAGAGCGGACTTCCTTGTTTTAGTCGGCAGTGATTCTAATCACAGAGGAATTCGCCTGCCTTACCTAACAAGAACAATAAAACCAGGGGAGGACGACAAACAGACGTACGGGGGCTTTCTTTAAACAAAAGCTCTCATACTGCATGTACGTGTGAGAGTGTAGACGCTGTGAGAGGAGCCTCTATACCCACCGCTGCACAAGCACCAAAACAAACCTCGTGTTTGGTTGCTGTGGAAACAGCCGTGCCAATACTGCAGAGTGCCGGGCAGAGGAAGCACTTAGTTGAACTCCTGCTGCACCACCAATACACGAGAGAACAAAGCCGCACATTAAGGTATCTCTCCACGTAAAACCAACAACACTCCTCACTCATTCTGAAATGTATACCCTGTATGAATATTCAGGGATGTGGCTCACTGCAAAGACGAAAATGTGCATCTCCAAGAGCTCCCCTTGAGTCGCAGTGAAACGTTGTGCTGCTCAGGAACTGATAAAAATCCACGGAAATAACGGAAAGTTTCAGCACCTGACTCTAATTAACACCCCTGCACGAACTTTATGAGTCGTCCTGAAGCTGAAGATTGTGCACAAGAACCTCTGACTTCCTGTATGAGCCGTTTTATATATAATCACTGGATCCTGCCCGTGAATTTACGAGAAGCCGCGAAAGCATCAAACAAATGAATGAACGCGAGTTCCTCACAACTCTGGAAACATCTTATCATAGTTGCCGTAAACAGGATATGGTTATTACTGTACAAACATCATTCCAAGAGTGACGTATCTCAGAGTCCTGGCGCGTTGGCGCTCACGTAAACACGCTGATTAAAAAGTGGCTGCACAGTAAGTGGAGCGGTGAGTTGTTTAAGAACCCGAGTAACGTGACGTTTCTCACGGTATATTTCCATTTCTCGCTGTGCCACAAAAACACAAACACGCTGGTTTCCGAGCAACAAACGATTCGGGATGAACCGAAGCTATTTTAGGAACAACAATGAAAAGTTCTTTAGACAAAACGGTGCGAGTACAAAAAGGAGGCAGAGCAGCTGAAGATGCATCTCGTACACAGAACACGTAGGATTATACAGCACACTGAAACATATTGTTACCCACATTTCTACCATCCGTAAAATATGATTTGATATCATCTAGTGGTTATTATCAGTAGTGCATCAGATCATAGATGAGCATCTTGGTTTGCTGCGTCTTCTAAACTAACTTTACTTCACTGTTTGCGTCTGTTGTCCCCACAGATAGAAGCATTCCGACGTCCGGGACCTACAAGAATTCCCAAACCGAAGGGCTACAGCTCCCAAAAAGGAGCCAACAGTGCGAATCTGGGACTCCAGAACAGGAGTCAAGCCGCACAGACCCATGTAACCAGTGGGAAGGAGCAGCCCGCAGCACACAACAACAACCCCAACCTGGTGAACCGCAGACTGTGACGTCACTCTTTGTGTCGATGGTGCTTCACCTGCTCCGAAATATTCGCCATAGTTGCGTCAGAATGTCACAAACTGTGCATTGAAAATAAAACTCAGTACTGCTTCGTTGCTTCTTATAGATTTCATGAAAAGAACTGATCCCGTGGTAAGTAACTGTGATCTGTGGTGCTCTGAACATTGCAGCCGTTTCTTGTGTCGGTTTTGTGTTTCACGTGTATAGTACGCATAAAAACAAGAACGCTTTTAGAAAGTCAACCATTGACAGTCACAGACTTGAGGGAAAAACAAATGAAGCCGAAGAGTAATAGCAGAATGCTAATTTATGGTCTATTAAAATGAATGTCTGTATGTTTTATCCATTTCTAGAGATGGTTTGTTTTTTTTAAATAACTGGCATTAATGTACATAAGTGATGTGCTGTAATGTAGCTCGTTAATAGTGTATCATCAAATGTGACATCTGTGTTACTTTTGCTTATCAATAAAGATTTTTTTATACTTAATAATTTTTTTAACAAGAAAAAGTTCTCAGATCTGATTATTAAAATATTGTAATTAACAATGAATGTAATAAAGACGAACGAGTTACTAATTGTTACATTAAGAAACAGGTGTTGACAGAAAAATTAAAACCGATTTTAATTTCTACTGAGATTAACACATTTAAAAAAAATCAACAGTTACTGTTTCACACTACAGAAAAAAAACAGCGTTTAAATGAATAACATCCATCAGAACGTCTAAAATAAACTAATCTGATTTACTAGTTCATCTAGTAAAGTACTTTGTTCAGACTTTACATAAATCCAAACATTACGATATAAAAGTAATGTTTTCAGTATCAGCAAGTTGTGATGATGTACAAATGTATACTTTTAAATCACTTTTAAATACCTTCCATCACTGTAATAAATTATAAATATCGATTTCCTTTTTGAAAGTGATGTCCAAACCTCCTTTGTCTTGTTTTGCTGGAGCATCACTGATGTCCCGACGCGCTCAGAGCAGCGTCCATGGCCGAACGCAGCACACACAGGAAGTGATCTCTCTCCTCCCCTCTTTCTGTGGCACAGACCCAGGAACGAAAAGGCCCCTCCAGCACAAAGGCATGACGCACATCTATGGAAAAAGACTGTTTCATTTAATCCCTGGAATTAAATTAAATTATATCCAATTAATGAACAATAAGTTTGAGAACCTGCTGCATACTCACAGCGTGTGTGTAGGATCTCTCTGACCGTCAGGCTGGTGAGAGCCACAGAGGCCAGGAAAGTGTGTGTGCAGCGGTGAGCCAGCGTGAAAGGTGTGTGAAGCACGTTTCGCTGTGTCAACACCAAAGCGTCGGTAAAGAGGAAGAGGCCCACGTCAGACACGTGCTCGTAGATTCTAACGACGCATGGACACACACAGACGCACGTTATGACATCATTTTACAGTTTGCTTTCAGACTGAAGGAACGTTTATGGATAGAATAGAAATAAAAATCATCAAAAGCTATTTTAATGGAATAATACAAATATTTTTACCTGAGAGAGTCTGGAATCTGTTCGTCAGGACTCCTGAGCAAAGCAGCACCCTGTGTTATCATCAGCTGTCTGCTTCCTTCACTGAGGTTCTTCACACACACACACACACACGCACACACACACACACACACACACACACACAAACGTTAAAAACACCTATACCTCGCCACAATTGTCCCAGAGTGTGAGAAGAAATACAATTAGGCAGAATGTGTGTGTTTACTGGACAGCCGTTGATCATCTGCTGCGTCTCCTCCATCTGCGTGTCTCTCTCTGAGTTACGCTTCAACTGAACAGAGACAAATATTGATGAACATTTAAGAAATCCTTCGACAATCAATTCATGCATTCATCCAAGTGCTGACTCTGTGTGGGTGTTTTTTACCTTTTCAGTGAGTTGTCTGTAGCTTAGCAGAGTGGTCAGGGCAGAGGAGAGGTGTGTGTGGTCAGGATGACCAGGGTGTGTGTGCAAAGACAAAGCCTGAAGCAGAGTCACGTACTCCTGTATCCTCCACACTGGATGCAGCAGCAGCTCCTGCAGGCTGCACAAAGACACGCCGCTGCATTTCTCTGCTCTACCACAGGGGAGAAAGAAGTGCTGGATGTGTACGTATGTTCACCTCAGCATGCGTGTTGCAAGAGTTCTGTCCGCTCTCTTCAGGAAAGCCCTGAACGTAGGTTTCGTTTCCCTGCACTGTCACAATATTGTACAGAACGAAAGCTGGTTAGTCTAGTTACCGTGTGGTAAATCTAGTATAAACCACTTACAAAACACATGGTGGCGTTACCTTGTCAATAGCACTGAGAGCAGTGGTGTAATTATTGAGGTAGTTGGTGTAGACTCGGAGGTTTGAGCACAGTTTTACAAACACGTCTCCAACACACTGCTCTGCGCTCCACTGCTGCAGCCTGGCCTGCAGGTCGACCTGAAACACACTGCAGCACGCACACCCGCTGTGTCATGTCCACAAAAAGCAATAACAAGACGGTCATGCAAATGTGTGTGTGTGTGTGTGTGTGTGTGTGTGTGCGCGCACCTGTTGAGCGCCAGTATTTGTATAACGGGGCTGAAGATAATCTGGATGTCAGCGCAGCTGAGGATTGCTCTGTTGGAGTTCATCGCTGCTGTAAGAGGCTCCTCGTACACCTTCAGCACAGCACCCAGACTCCTCAAATACAGACACTCGCTGTAGTGCAGATCTCTGGCAATCACACCTCTCCAATCCAAGACAATCTACACAAAGACGGAAAGAGCAGCAGTTAAAACGAAGTCTGTTCGTACTGAAACTTTTTTAAATAAATCTTAGAGACACACACACACCTGTGGCAGCTCAGGTATCAGACTGGAGCATCTCTCTGAGTTGTCCGCCTCTTTGTTTGCTCGACTACTTCCTCCTTTCTCGATCCATTCAGTCAGAAAGACAACCAGGAAATCTAAAGGTCTGGTCTAAAGAAGGAAAGGAACTGAATATTGGCAGCATGTGACTCGCTTTGTGTTAACGGCGCTTTATTAAGACTCCTGTGCAGGCGTTCCCACCTCATCCTGTCTGCTCAGAGCCGTGATTCCTTCCGTCAAAGCTTCACTCAGATCTTTGGACACAGAAAGCTCCTCAAGGCAGATGATCTCACGCAGAAAATGACCTTTGAACGTATTAACAGATTACACAGCGTTTACTTTTTACACTTTACTATTATACGTTTAAAACAGACGCGGATGCAAAACCGACCCAGAGCTCGGCCCCGAGCTTGGAGGCTGACCCGCTGTAGACGTGTCCCAAAACAGCCCCTCAGGTCCCTCAGAGCCTCCTCCATCCACTGGGCCTGCGTGCACCAGCCCAGCAAGGCGCTCTCACAGACGTACTCCAGCGCTGGTGCTGCTGGTTTCCGGGTCGGTAGCCCGGTCTGAGCACTGCCATCGGTCCACTCACTCAGGACTAGCGGTGGTAAAAATGTTCCCGTATAATTAGTGACACTGAACATAGTGAACTACAGGAGCAACGCAGCTGCGCGGGAGACTCACTGTTCTGGAAACCGCCACTGGCAAAACCCGTGGGAGTCCGAACCTCCAGACCCGTTAGTTGTGAGAGATTCTGGATGAAAGCGACTCCCGATGCTGTGAGAGATGAAAACACACAGTGGAAGTTAGAGAGACAGCAGCAGGTGACGGAGAAGTGTGTGCATGCGCTAACATCCTACCAGATGTAGCCAGAGGGCAGAAGATGTCGATCCCTCCTCCTTCCTCAGCTGGTACCAACAAGCTGCACAGGTTTTCCCAGAATTCCCTGTGTTCGGGGGTCAGCAGAGTGCTCTCCGACAGGCTGCTTCCTGAATCACGTTAGAAGGGGAAGGATCATTTTCACAATCATGTTTCATTTAAGACACACAGGATTATTAATACTCACTGTGAAATAGATGGATCTCCTCTGTTCCCCCCGGCGCGAGCAGGCCCAGCCTCTGAGCGCTCGGCTCAGACACGGCTCCCTTCACCTGGGCCAACAGTGCCGAGAGGGTCCCTCTGTGGTCGTACAGAACCACGCTCACTCCTGCTTTCACTCCGCTCAGCAGCAACTGGAAAGAGCAGAGAGACATCTCATCCTCCCAGCAACGCTCACACCCTCGTCTCTGCTTTCTCCCACAGCTGCTCCTACAAAAGAGCCTAAAACCTGGCCTGTACGTTCACCTCACCTCATACGCAGGAATCCTGTTGGAGATGAGCAGCAGGAGGGCAGGACTGGTGCAGTGGGTGGAGGAGACTCCGTGCTGTGCTGCAGGTCTGTGGATGAAACCACAATGTAATACGATAGAAATGCTTATGAAGACACTGCTGAGTCAAATCTAAATGCAACGTGTTGACCATCACCTGAGGGGACTGGAGGCCTGGACTCTGTCCGCGCCCTCAGCTGGACTCATGGACTGTCCCCTGTCCAGGCTGAGATTGAGGCTTGAGGACCAGGAGAGAGAAGGCAGAGAGCTGAGCATCAGTTCAGCGCTGGTCCTTCCTGTTTGCACACTCCTGCTTCTGGCTTCTTCCGGCCGTGTGTAGCTGCCCCAAGCTCTCCTCGTTCTCATGGACTGTCCTGCAGATATCACAGACAGAAGAACAGACCACTTAGGATTATTTTATTTGTTTGATTTGATTTGTGTCCCCCCTCACTCACTCTTCTCCTCCTGGAGTTTGTCCCTGATCATCTGCCTGATACTTCTCTCCTTCCTCCTCTCTTCCTCCTCTGCAGTCCCTGTATGTTGTTGGTTGAGGGTCCCGTACTGCTCCGCTGCCTCCCGGGGAGTAAGCCAGTCCAGCGTGGAGATACAGGCGACATAGTGGTTCTTCCACGCTCCAAACTCTTTCTCTGCTGGAGTATAAGGAAGGAACCAGCCTCTCCTGATGCACCGGCCTGCCCAGAGACAGTCCTGAGGGTGGCATCAGAACTTTTTGTCAACATCCAATCAATGGCTCACAACCTAAAGCTCAAATATTTCCTTATATGGGGCTTTCACCTGCTCAGCCAAGATCCTCCAGTGCCAGCTGACTTGGGCCGCATTGCAGAGGTCACGAGGGGTGAGATATGACATCACATGCAGGGACAGAAACCGAGGCAGCGCCACAGCGAAGTCCGCGTGAGTCACAGGAACCGTCTCCATCAGCAGATCCCTACAGTACCTGCTCAGACGATCAGAACTTTTACTTTAAATCCCGTAGATCTGTCAAGAAACAAGCCATGAAAAAACAAAATAGTAAGATCAAATAGAAACTTACTTGAGCTGTGAATTGGTGCAACGTGTGAGCAGAGTGTGTAGTAACTGTTTTCTCTGCCTGTCAGACCACAGGTCGAACCAGTGGGACACAAGGTTGATCCTCTCCTCATACAACTGGGAGCAAATGGGGAAAAAACACAGAGAAACTTTATTAGTAAAGACCCTAAAGAAGATGCTTCTCACTGCACGACAGCTACAAACTGGCTTCCAAAGCCCTGTGTGTGAAAATGCTCTATTATTAAACGAACTGGGTCAAGTCTTACTTTGCATTTTATATAAATGGAGGCTGCAACATCTTTTAAATACAGTGAGAAAAACAGCTTTAGTGGCTGAACAACATCTACATTTACTGTATTTCCTATAAACTGATGTAGATATCGACTCATCACGTTTACTCACACAAATAATGCAGAGCGGTGAGTTTCATATATAGGCAGCTGTAAACTCTGTTTCTAATGTACCACCTAATTAAAGTCGTTTAATCGTTTAAGAATCGATATCCAAGAAATCAGGAAATCAGTGGAGCCAGCTGTGTGTTGCTCTGACCCGCATGTTGCTGGTCCTGTGGTTCAGCGGGGTCCAGCTGCTGAAGAGCGTCTCGGAGCGCGCGTGGTCTGCGCCGCCGAGCTGCCACCGCTTCCCCGAGGGAGGGCTCGACTCCTGCCTCGTCTCCATCTACTCGCTCTGCGTCCGAACTCACTTTGAGAAAACTCCCCAACTCGTGTGTTAAGTCAGATTGAGTCTAGGACCGGGGACTTGTCCAACACTGTGCTGCCAGTCTCCTTAGAGACGCGTCAACACGAGGACGAGCGCGCATTCCTCCACACAGCCATCAGGCGTCACTCCTGCGCATCCATAATTAATTCACTCATCACTCTCCTGTCCCGCAATAAGGGTGGAATGCCAATGAATAACAAACAATTACCTATTCTCTGTCTGTTATTATTTTAGCATTCCATAGTTTTTAAATAACATGAGCTCTGTTGTTTAAAGTAATGTTGATTACTTAGATAAAGTACATTACGACACTATGTTTGTGCATTTGATAATCAAAAAAAGAAAACCTTCAGAGAGTTCTCTGTTTTAGTGTTACAGCTACGATAGTTTGTTGAGAATGAGGCATGTTTCATATTTTTATATACTTTGTATAATTTGTGTCGAAAATGAATCTGAAACCTAATTTGTAGTTATTAGAGGCACAGTTGTGGTATATGTTGTGAAAATGCAAATAACAGGGCTAAATTGTCTTACTAAGCAGAAAAAATGTTAAAAAAAAAGGTTAATTTATTTCTAAATAAGAATTTAACTCTTCATTAAGACCTGGTGTGACAAATATGTAACATTTCAGATCCTTGAGATGAAAAAAAAAACATCACAAATGTTTTTGTGTGGGCCTCTTAGTCTTTTGTATAGCCCCCATCATTTTCCTGTAAGAAAAAACGGGTCCGGGTTCTTATGGGTTAAAACATGCAGCCAGTAGAGTCAGATCACAATTTTTAATAAGTCAATAACAATAAAATCACTCGTCAACATATTAAAAACATACAATTATCCCACATCTCCAAACAACACTTGTTAGAATAGGAACTGACAAAATGAAGTAGGATGTAGTACAATCAAAGCAGCGTCACATGATTATCTTAAAACACAATCCTGCTAAAGCTAAAGTCTGGACGTCCCGTGGAAGTCAGAGTCTACTATTAGAACCGAGAAGGCAAACACAGTTAAATAAAAGATTAAGGCATGACTGTGATGTCCACATTTGGATTACGCGTGTCTATTCACGTATTGCACGTTGCGTAGATATGTGCAAATACCAGGCCACTCACATGTAGCAAGAAATCATATGTTGTGTTTTTTTGTCTATTTATGACATATTTCATGAATTTTATTGGCTCACACATAAAAGCTAAAGCTGGGGTTCAGGCTATACTCTATATAGAGAATATATTTCTGAATCTATATTTTAAAATGTTCGTTTTTGTGATATAATATTGACAAAAAAACAAACACTGAAGACAACACAATGTGAGCGCTTTATATTAATATCACTTTGGTTAGCCGTGTATTGCAAATCCAAACTATTTGGAAAACAGTGAACTAAATATAACTTATGAGGCCCTCACTCTGTCTCTTATGTTCTGGCTTAAAGAGAAAATACAATATACTGAATATGATTAATCAAACAGAGCTGGAGAGATACAATCATGTCTCAGCACTAATTAATAATTATTATCATCTTCCTGTTTAATAAGATAAGATTAGCACTATTTTCTACTCAGTAAAAGCCACTTACTGTACGTGGTGAACTGGTTCATTCCTGTTGGGGCATCTTACTAAACATTCACCCCCCCCACCCGTGCAGACAGGAAACACTGGTGAACACCTTTGTTGTGATAATACTCAAAGAGAAAAATAACCTACAATCGTGCTTGAACTCCATCTCATCCACTGCCGTCTCTTGAAGTGGTACAAAACAAACAGCTGACATATGAGGTTGAGGAGAGAAGGTAGGAATCACACGTTGGCGGCCTTCTTGGCCTCTTGGTTGTCAGCTAGGTTCAGTTTCTGACTGTAGAAGAAGGGTCAAGTGAAAACACGTGCACAAACCTGAAGATCACGACATGACTGACAGTGGGCATAAAGTTTAACTTTCAATTTCCCGAGACTAATATGAAGACTGGTTAATACATCAAAAGGATACATAGATGAACTCAGCTCCTCGAGCTGTGAACAAGAAGCATATTTGACCTCATTAAACACGTCAGCAGTTTGTGTGGTCATTATACAAATTATACTTCAACAATCTTACATTTAGAAGTAATTTGTCCATGTTGGTGTCACAGGCCACTTTCCTCTGGTCCTCTGGCATTTCATCCACCTCGCCGTTGAGGTCAAAGTGCAAACGTGCCAGCTTCTCCTGCATCTCCCTCACATGCTCCATCTGATCGATGGAGCACTTATTGCCTGAAACGTCACACACTGGAGGTTCAGTGGGTATAATGTGTATAACGCCACCTGGAACCATGACAACTTAAAGACTCTGTAAAGATGTAAACGGTTGTTTTGCTGACATTTGTCTGACTGTGTATGCTCTGGTGAAGTTTAAATTACCAAATGCTTGTAGTTTTCCTGAGTGAAAGTCATTGAGAAGACTGAGCAGGCCATTCTCCATCTCTTGTACATCTGAAACATCAGTCAGAAAGGAGTGCTGGACAATAGGAGCTGCCTGGCCCTGGTTCTGGTTTGCTTTAGCACCCGAACCCACCTGAGATCTGGATTTGTCTCCTCTAGAAAAAAAAACATGGTAAAATATACATCAAAAGGTAATTACAGTCCCAAGATAAACTCCGTTTACTTTAAGTAATTAAATAAATAACTAATAATAGACATTTGATACCTCTTAGTCTTGCTCTTTTGGCTGGAGTGAGTCCCCATGTTGTGACTGTACCCGAGGTGCCGTGCCCCGGCGGAAGAGCTGTTCTTCCGTGCAGAGCCACCGGTGGGAGCCGCCGTATTGGTGGAGCTCCTGGGGTTTTTTCTCTTTAGCTTTCGCTCCTCCATAACTTCATGTTACGGCATTGTCTGGTTTGAGGGTAAAACACGAAAACATGACACCAGCCACCACGGCCAAACCCTACAGCTACATCCTGACAGAAGTGAGTTTGTTCCGTGGGCAAGCTAACGTTAGCTCACCAGCTAGCTAGCGGGCTCATCTTCACATTTGAAGTGTCCGTGTGAGTTATATGCCATAAACATAAGCCGACAATCACATTTACTCACAGTTACAGCTGGGCAAATCCTACGTGACCCGTCACCCCGACAGGTTGTCCACAAACGTACAGTATTGACAAAGCAGCAGGCTACTTAGTTAGCCTAAAAACAAACTCTAAAAACTTCCTGTTTTGGTAGAAAAGCAACGGAACCCAGTAAGGGCCAAATTACACGCCCCTGCTACAAACGCAGTTACTGAATTGTTAACTCACTATAGGGTAATTAACTTAATAGTAATTAAATTACTCTATTTAAATTTAAATAATTATTAAATTAATTAACATTATTACTAGTAGAATGGCAGCAGATTATTTAATTTCCACTAAAGGTCCAGAAAAAACTCTCTTTAAACGAATTGTCTCAAACATCACGATCCACTACTTCAGCTCCTTTGATGAAGTCTGTCCTGTACTTAACTGCAATTATGTTGAATTACATACTATAATAACCAAAAGTCAAAAGTATTGAGGCCAGATTGCTACCTAGCGTTTGAGTTCATAGAAAGTTCTTAACTTTCCTCTTTACGTGTGTTTCTAAAAGTCATTTTTCTTATTTGTACTGTAATGAGCGTTTCAACTGTACAATAAAGTGATTTCTTCTTCACAGACGGATTCTTTTTCGACTTATTTTTCTTTCACCTGGTACATCTGTGACACTACTGGCACACATAAATGCAATGATTATGGCAAGCACAAAATAACAATCCACCAAAATACTGGTTTCCCCACTATGGAAACTTTTCCCGTCTGCAAATCTCTGGTGATAAAAATCTTTGTGTAATAACATAGATTAACCACAAGGGGGAGATGAATGAGCGTCTAATGATAGTCTCTCGCAGTCTTTAATTGAGTGTTATTAGACAATAATAAACATGCCAAAGAGACACTTTTTGCATATATTCATAAGCATTATTTGAACAAAATATTTTGCACTGACTGAGGATTACAGCCTGTTCCTTTAGGTGATGCTATTTCAATAATGTCAATTTGTTGTAAATGTTTTAACCAGTAAGCCCACCTCAACAAATAGTTTTCAGGTTTTTATTTGAAACGTGTCACACAATCCCTGAAATCTTTAAATAAGGGTTAGGGTTAGAGTTTGGGGAAAACCTGCAGTGGAAAATAGTTACACTCTTCTTCTCTTCTCCCCTCACACTTCTCCTGCTTTGTGGCCTCACGTGTGCGTGTGTGTGTGTGTGTGTGTGTGTGTGTGTGTGTGTGTGTGTGTGTGTGTGTGTGTGAAAGTGGCTGAGTGAGGTGAACCAGGATAAAATGTTACAGATGAACAAATTTAGACTGTCTCATCCACAGAGCCATTAACGTAGTGGATGTACACACACACACACACACCTATCTCTCATCCGTAATTGCAGTGTAGGTGCTGTTTGGAGAGCTAGCTACTAGTTACAGCCAGTTCATTCTTTCCTCATGTGCACTGCTGCTTGAATGATGCATTTGGTCGTACAAGAACGGCGACAACTTGTTTAATTACACACCCGGTGTTACTGCTAATTCTATGTTACCTGCCTTCCTAATGTAGCATTATTCCAGCGTTTTAACCGCGTTACTCTGTCTACTGAAGAATCCGAGAGTAAAAAAAAAAAAGATTCAAATAAATGAAAAAACATAAACGCATGTGAGGATAAAGCTTCACATACAACTGATATTAAATCTGTTATTTCTCTCTGTTCAACCATAATCAGTGATGAATTTTCATGTTGTGTCAATGAGGAATAAAAGCAGGAAGGCCACTCTTTTGTTTCTATTCACGCGCGTGTTCCATGCACACTCCTGTTCGATACTGTATGTCCCCCCCCGTGTGACAGGACATTTGGGGGACTCGTGGAGTAGAAACTGGGTGTGTGTCTCTGCCTCTGTTGGGAATTACGGTTAAGCAGAAGGTTGCAGTGGTATGTGTGTGTTTTCATCTCAGCAGCTGTGACCCAAAATAAGACTTGTTTTCATCCCCTCCTCTACCTCGTGCGCGCTTCATACGCGCTTCACACAAATGTGCTCACTTGACCACTGTTTCAGATGAAAAATGGCCAGATTCGTATCTTTCTCAGTCTATTGTGAGTGAAAGAGGCACACGTCTTGTCCTAGTATTTGTCCTCCGCGCAAGGACAAGGAACAGGAACAGGAACACGGACATACACGGTACATACAAAGAGTGGGGCGGGCACAGATGGATGAATGGTGGAGGTGAGCAGGAGAGAGACAGAAGATGATACAAATTAAAGAGGGAAAATACATTTTTCTACCAATATGAAACACGAAATTAGTTTTTTGTTTGCTTTGATTGGTGTCGAGACCTTATTGAAACATATTTAAACGTGTGGTTTCACAGTGAGGTGTTTCGCCAGCAGTGCACAACCACTTAGTCCATCTCTAGTTGTGATAACCGCTGTTTAATATACTGGAACAAACATCCAACGGGAAGGTCTTAGACAGTTGCGAGAGGAGAGGATGAGAAACCGCTCGAGTCTGCTCGTCTTCGCTCTGAGACGAGGAGTGAGAATTGAACGGCTCTTTATCTGTTATGGCTTCATCATTTCACAGGCCGCTGAGCATTTGCTTATTATTTAAAGCGACGCAGCCACTCACTCCTTTCATCCACCTGTCATATCAAACTCTCTCAACACTCTCCTCTAATTTCCTTTCTAACTTTTTTATCCCTCCCGTCTCCTCGCTCTCTCTCCTCCTTCCTCTTCCTCCTCCTCCTCTCCCACACCCTCCCACTCGCCTCTTACTGTCCTCTTCTCAACACTCTGTAGAGGGTCCAAGTGACATTTGGCTGTCCCCTGCCTCGAGGGGTTCCAGGAGATGCAGACGTTTTTGGCAGACAGGCACAGGGACGCCTAGGGGTCCTGATGGGGACTCCTGGACTAAGAAGAGAAAAAAAGTACACATCATAAAATGCACCCGCAGTCAGAAACACACGAACGCTCTCGGGGAGCGCATGCATAAGCAAACACTTTCCCAAACAGAGAGGAGCTAACACGGACACACACTGACACATGTAAATGTGTGCGCACACAAACGCTCATGCACCCAGCAATCAAACGCGTGTAATGAAGACACAGTGGATGGGAAATGGGAGAAGGCGCGGGAAGCTGCCCCCGCGGAAACTGTTCGGAAAACAGTAAATAAACGGGGAATGGAATTTGACTTGCTAAACCACTGGGTTTTAAAACGCTGGCTTCACTCCCTGTCCTCGTTTTTATCACAACTTTATTTATAACAGCTTTTTATGCTGATGGTGACATCAAATGTGGGACTGAGACTGGGACACAATCAAAGAGAGCGAGACGGGAATTTGCATGCGACATGCTGTATTCAGTCACAAAAGTGTACAAATGTTTAAGTAAACTTTAAATGCCCTTTTGCATCCTATGCTGCAAATCACCAAATGTTACCACAAGGTATTTTTGATTCTTGACTGACAATGATTTTGGCTCTTTTTCATGGGTTCTCAATGCTGATCCTCCAGAACCCCTGCACTGCTTGCTTCTCCCATCAGAAAAGATGCCCATGCTCTTCGTCTTCTGTCCACATCTGTGACGTTGCCTTTGAGCTTCTGATTCACTGAACACACCTGATCCAAGTAATCGGTGCGGGGGGTAGTTGAAAAACAAGCGTGGGTCCTTAAGGACCGGGATTGAGGACGCCTGCTGACTGTACAGTGAAGTCATTGTCATGTTGAAAACCAGTTTGCGTTGATGTTTTTTAGCTTTCTCATAAGCAGGGCTGGATTTTTGCATAAGAACAAGCCTGTGACTGAATGATACTTTTAAAAATAGTATTTTACAAATATAGAATACTGGCACTGTGAAAAATAAACAGAGGGTGAAGCTCTGACTTCTGCACTCCAGTAAATAAGGTAGGATTCTGTCCACCTGTAGCATCCGTTTCAACCAAAGGAGGAGGATGATAAACTTTAAAGAACAAATGTATTTGAATGGTTACAGCTACCTCTAAATGGATGAACGGTCTGAACACGACACGTTCAGATGGACACACTGTTGTGGCGCGACTGTCCTTATCTCTAACCACTGCTCCCCCTCTGAGATTACTCGTCTGTCTATTTTTCGCTCTTATCCGTCTCCCAGGTCTCTTCAGAGAGATAATACGCTGGTCATCTGGGGAGTGGCGGAGTGAGGGGAGATGGAGATGCAGGGCTAATTGCGGGGTGCTGGAGCTTGTCAGCGCGGCGCTGCCTGCTGTTTTGGCTCGGTCATAATTACCTGGTAGCCACAGATGTTTCACATCATTGTTGCACACCCAGACAGACAGGAAGGGATGGACAGATGGATGGAGAGGTGTGGATGCACAAAGAGCGGGAGACAGAGGCCAGTCTCCCAGCCAGCTGCAGACTTCTGCTCGCGCGGAAAGAAACGGCGACAGAGGCTTTCTCTCTCCATTTGTCCATCCATCCTTTTACCCATTCTTTTATTCATCTCTTTCAATCCATTATCAAACCAACCCTTTTATATTTGCACCTTGAATGTTGATGGGTAATAATAATTCTTTGTGTGTGTGTGTGTGTGTGTGTGTGTGTGCGGGGCGCAGCCTTCCCACTGAGGCAGAACAAAGTAGCGTAATAACTCCGACACTGAGCTGACCCCCTCCGCTGCTCTCAAGTACACTTAATGGAGGTGTGTGTGTGTGTGTGTGTGTGTTATCAAGCACACGCATCTATGTATGTGCCTGTCAGTCCACTCCAGTCGAATATGATGCGTGTGATGATGTGTGCATGTGCGTGTAAGTGTCCCCATGTGTATCCTGTCCTCCAGTTTCTCTAAGAGTGTGTATGCGTGTGTGTGTGTGTGTTCAAATAGCTGATCCCCTCCAGGGGTGAATTGTTATGGATGCTGTTCTGCTGAAATTACTGTTATTTGTTTCCTTTAAAACAAGCTAATTGCAGCATAGTGGATTGCTCTGTGTGTGTGTGTGTGTGTGTATACATATATTTGTGTGTGCGTCAATTTGTTTGCTTCCTTGTTTATTGTTTGTTTGTGTCACATTGCACACCCCTCTAATTTCTTTAGTATGGAAACATTTTCACTCCAGCATCAGAACTCATTTCGCTGCAGCTGCTCGGCGGCAATTTCAGCCGTCGGCCAATTTTTTTTTCTCCAGCACTAAACTCACCTCTTAGTTGAAATAAGAAAATAAGTCATTTGCACAGATAAAGTATAAAATCTCAACATTTGAAAATGAACAATTTACAGTTCATTCTCACTGCTAAAGAATGAACATGCTGGTGTTTACCAGGTTCACCTGTACAGCTAAGGCTTTTGCTCATAAATTAGAGGAACTCTGCTCCACCCTCTGCTACAGTCTGCTCTGCTACAGTCTGCTCTGCTGCGCCTCATCGAGTATTATGAAATAACAATAAATGAGAATGCAGCATAACTCACTAAACAAGAATAAATCAATTTAGATCTTTAAGGTGAGAAGTTTAAGATCTGCATCTGGGCTACGACTCGAGCCAAACTGGAAGGAACACGCGTGAAACTGTGCGATCTTTGCCAAAGTTAAGTTATGGATGGATATGTGTGGTAGTGCACGCTGAAAAAGAGAAAGCAAGACAGAAGACAGTGTTAAGCAGGTTAAGTGTGTGTGTCAGTGTTAAGTGGGACATCTCAGACAGACAGGCCACTCATGTCTGCCAGGCAGGTGAGCCAGTGTCTCTTTATCTGTGTCTCTCTCTCTCTCACACACACACACACACACACACACACACACACACACACACACACACACACCTCTGCCAGCTCCTTCACGCACCCCTGTGCCAGGTACGTCTACGTCCCGTCTTTGTGTGCGAATGAAAGCGCGGCAGATCTGACGAGGAAGAAAACAGCATTCTCACGGGGAGGAGAGGAGGGACGAGGAGAGGAGAGGGAGAAGAAGCGGTGGCCTTGCCTTCTCTCTCATCCCTCAATCCAACACTTTTCCTCCTTTCGTTTGGTTCCATTCGTTCGTCAGTTCTTTCCGTTTCGTGCCGTTCCATGCGCTGCTGCTCTGTCTGTCTGTCTGTCTCTGCCCGAGCTTCTCTCCTGTCCTCCCTTTCTTTGCTCTCCATCCCTTTTCTCCCCCATCGCATCGCTCCCTTTCTTTCCCGTCCATTCTCTTTCTCCTCGCCTCGTTCCAGTTTCCAAGTGCTTGGATGGGGGCTTACTGCTCCGGTCACTGCTCAGGGAGTACGGCGAGCTAAAGTAGGCTGGGAGTGTGAACATCACACACGGCGAGACGCAAGCACGCACGCACACACACACGGGCCATGACGAACACACACTTGAACAAACAAACAGAAACGGGCCCTTTCTCTTGCTCCAATTTCAATTGTGTCTTCTCTGCTACCTGCACATGTCTCTACCTTCTCCAGATCCCAGAGCTTATCTGCGCACACAGCCCAGAAAGCATTACGAGGACTGGTCTGACATCATACGTATCCGAGCACCAAGCGCTCAGAGATAAGCCTGCGCGCTTCTATCTCAATCAGTTTACTCGACACTCCAGGCCAAGCGAAGTTCAGCACAGGAGAACGGCGCCGACGAGCAAACCAGGCACAGGAGAAGTCGCTGCATCGTCCCTCCAAGCTGCTGCTGCCAAAACAGAGCCAGAATTATTAGCGTTGGTTTGAACGCGGCGCTTTGCTTTCATGATAGCGTCAGGCCACAGTAACTTAAACATTGGTTTGGTCGTGTTCTCTTCATATTTCTTCCTGTTATCCAGTGTCACCAGTGCGTTTCGATTTTGTCGTCGCTCTCCGGGCGCGCGCTGACCTTTCATTTGAGGTGCTCGTTCTCCGAGACTTCAAGAGGCGAGGATGATTGATGTTTAATCTCTGATATCCTCTGAAGATGCACGTGTGTGTGTGTGTGGGCTGGTTGCTCAACCCCTCCTACAGTTGAGGAACCAAAGGTCCTCAGGGTATTAGAGCAGGAGATCAGGGAGTCTGCTCGCACACGCACACACACTCACACTAGCTGCTGTCTCAGCGACCTCTTGGTGAGTTCAGTGGCACGTCGTGGTGGGTGTAGTCGTTTGAACCTGCAGATCTTAAAGATCACACACACACACACACAGAGGCCCGTAGGAAGTGAGCTTGTTGTTGAACTGTGATTTAAAAGAAGTATCTGGCCCATAAACACATCAGTACTTACTCATTGTGTCGTTCATTATGTGCCTTTGTTGTTCACCTAATGAAAATGATCCTTTTGTTCCATAACGTTTCTTCAGCGTCCAAAAAGAGACTCCTCGCGTGATCGGATCGATTTAACTTGGTCACAGCTGTTTTCCAGCTACACAACAGTATGTATCCAGCTCAAATGAAGCTGGAATGATGATTATTATGTATTACATAAAAGACACAACACATTCCACGTCTTTCTTTCTGGGGTTATTAGAAACTAATGCATTTTTATGTCTGTCATAAGCAAATCTTCCCAAAAAAAACAGAGATGTCAAATCAAAATGAGATTTAAAAGGACTAGTTAGCATAAAATTAAAGGAACATAAAGAAAGGGGAAATAATAAGGGGTTGAGAAAGAATGACAAAGTTATTTAAAACAGATGAAGACAGAGTGAGGAAGAGGGGAGAGATGAAGGAGAAGAGGAGTCTTTAATGTGTGTGGGTCTTGTAAGGTCAGACAGGAGCTGGGGAGGGGGGAAAGGTTACAGGAAAGGTTACCATGATTTATTTAATCACTGATCCATCAGACGCAGCACGCGCACACACACACACACACATGTTCCCTCACATACACACAGTTATTATCTCACCTTTATTTCCCTTTTTATTTTCATGGACACGTGCATAACGGCTCGATTTGAATAAGATAAAACAGGGAGAGAAAACACACGCAGAGGAAGGAAACGTGATGTCGAACTGTTCACGCGTCTCATTCAGACGAGAATCTTATCGAAAATAAGATGTTGTTCTTGATTTACAGCTCTAACGCTCAAATCCTGATTGTTTCCTCTGCTCTGTCTGCATTTATTGTCCACAAATTGACAGACTGACACCCAAACAGTGTCTCTACTATTAATAATAAAATAAAAAATCAGGTTTCATTGACACCAAGCTGTTTTTTACAATGTTTGTTTGGTAACTTCATCCTAATTGGCAGCTGCAGAATGGGCCATAACTCCTGCCGCTAACTCAACTGCATTTTGCGAACTTTCCAGCTATTTTTGGACCAATTCCCTGCTGGATTTCTAACCCAGCCTGATACTGACACGAGCACAGGGTTTCCTGGAATGTGTAGAGAGGCACAGGGTGACTAAAGAGAATAGGAGAGTGGTGCATTGCCTGCGCATGCAAAGGAACATTCATGAAATATGGAAGACTCTGGAATAGTCAATGTAATTAATGCTAACGTTGAAACAAAACGTCCAGCGCTGCTGTCACGCACACACACGCACACACACACACACACACACACACACACACCTTATCCAAAAGAGACAGAGGGGGGGTAGATGTACGGAAACGATGATGGGAGGATGAAAGCGCCACACTCTGCCTTTTGTGGAAGAGATCGCCCCGAGGCGAAATTTAACAGAGGGAAGAGACAGAGGAAGTGAAGGATAGAGAAAAAAAAAGGACGTTGCCAATCTCACCGCCCCCATGTCTCGCCCTCTCTGTTCTTCCTCAGTCGCCTTGCTTGAGGCCTCACTAGCCCTTTGCAGGGTGCAACCTTGGTGGTCACTGAGCTGGTGTGAACATGCAAGAAACGGGCCATATGGGTGAGGCAGAGCGAGAGAAAGACGGAGATATTCAAGGAGAGGGCTACATAATCCTTGATTTGTCTCTGTGTCTGCCCTCTCTCTCTCTCTCGCTCACACACACACACACACACACACACACACCGTCTGGGCTACATATGTGCTCCTTCACCCCTATCTCTTGGCCAAGGCCAGGGCCAGTGCCCCTGCCACCTTACCCAGGGCAAGGGCTGCATATGTTGGAAAGGTGGATACTGCAGAGGGGGGAGATGCGCTGGGTGAGCAGCAGATGGCTGAGCCCTAAGGCCTCCGCTGGTGTGGCCGGTGGTGAGCGCGTATGCATGTGGTGGGGGGTAGAAGGTAGATTTGTGTGTGTGGGTAGGTGGGAGGACTGTGTGTGTGTGTGTGTGTGTGTGCAGGCTTTCTGCTTGGAAGCTTGGATGTAGGGGCACCAGTGCAGAAGAACTTCTTCTGGTCACAGCGAGAGAACAGAGGAAGAGGAAGGAGAGCAACGGAGAGGACGGAGAAAATAGAAAACGCCGAGGAACAGCGAGAAGCACCTAATTTTTTTAATTTAAAAAAACAAATTCTACCCAATTCTTAGCAGAGCTTTGCTGGTTTAGTGTTTTTCATATTGTTCCTTACTTTAAAGCATTCATAGAAATAGAAACATCTGTTCATTTTCATTTGAAAACAGACAACTTAAAACAATAAGTTTATGTTTAGTTTTAAAGTATACACAGTGTAGATTCGCTCTCTTTAAACATGGGGACAATCTGTGTTATAGTTATCTGCCATACCTCAACAATCAGTCGTTATAAAGCTTGTTTGAGTGAAATAAAACGGTAACACAACGAGCAGAAAAGCACCATGAAGTGTGTGTATATGGCCAGTGGCACCCCGTGTCCTCTCTGGCCTCCAAAGAGGCAGGAGGACACGTCCGCGCTGCCTTTCCTCACAAGTGGGAGGGCAGCAGCGAGAGGGAAGAGGAGGGAGGGGTGGCGGAAGATATCGGTTCACCTTCATCTCTCTCTCTCACACACACACACACACACACACAGTCCCCCTCTTTTGCCCCATTACAGATGAGGCGAGTGTCCTGAAGACGCTCGCAGGTACGACACAGCTGCCACGCTCTGAATCCCACACACACACTCACACCTCGCAGGTATGGGCCAGTTGCCATGCTCTAGATAATGGGCTGCTGAAGGTGCAGCTTGTTAGCCAGCTACAGCTGACATGCCCCCCACACCTACACACACACATACACACTAGTTGCAAGACTTGCAAAACTGAGTGATCACATCTTCCGTCTCTGTCACACAGCTGGGTCGACCCGATGTGTCTATTAAAATGACATTAACAGCCATGACACCGGCGCTGGGTCGTCCAGCAGCCTCCTCATAACCATGAGTGTGTGTGTGTGTGTGTGTGTGTGTGTGTGTGTGAGACATATCAGAAGAGGATGACTGTACTTTGCTGAACCCAGACTTTCATCGCCCCCACACACACACACACACACACACACACACACACACCCCACAGACTCCCAGAAGGTCATCCCCTCTGAGAATGTCTGTTTGAAGTAAGGACCTCTGTCATGAGCTGCGTGACGCTTGATTCGCCGGCAGGTGTGTTTGTCAGTGTGTGGACGTTCAGAGATCTATGCAAATGTGTGTGTTTCAGTATATTTACACATGTTTTACTATAAATATACTTTACGCCTGCTTTTGCTCACGCTTCTGTATGTTAGCTTATGCCTGTATTTTAAGAGTTATATTACTTATGTGTAAACTTCAGTCTTTTCTGCAAGTGTGCTCATGCAAACTGGTGTGTGTGTGTGTGTGTGTGTGTGCGTGCGTGTGTGTGTGTGCGTGCGTGTGTGTGTTGTGGAGATCAAGTGCCACAGGCGGTGGTGTATCCATGCCTCCTGGTAATGGATACTAATGGCCCTGGGCAGGCCTCCATGGAGCAGGGGGGTAGATTTGTCTGTTTGACCCCATCCTGCCACTCTCAACCTGGGAGGGAGAGGGCCTGAGGGGTGGGAGGCTCTGTGGGGATCTGGGTCACCATCAGCATGCATAACACTCAATATAAATACAAACTGTTAGCCGTGTGTGTGTGTGTGACTGTGAAAGCACACAGGCTGGCGTCACACACGCTGCAAAGTGAAAACAGCTTCAGAGATTCTAGCACCGAGAAGTTTTCCTCACATGTGAGCATGTGCATCTTGCTGCGTTTCAGCCGCAGCCGAAACACGATCTGCTTCTGTAGGAGGCGAACATTACTGCAGAGGAAGAAGAGATGATGTAGCCATGTGAAAGGGTTTTCTAAAAAGCCATTGTGCACTTGTCACTGCAGCTGATTAAAGCTTCCTCTGGAAAAGTGACATTTGGTTTTTCTAAGCCTGCAAAGGTTTTGTAGAGCAAACGGCCTCCGAAGCCAAGAGCAGCTAAATTTGTTCTTCCTTTTTCCACTCCTACCTCCAAGTAGGTGAATGTCAAAAAGAGGGGAGCGGTTCAGGTAAACAGGGCTCTCAGGGGAGAGGTGACCTTTCGGGTTCGCAGTCAGGGGGACAAAGAGAGGAGGGAGAGGGAAGAAACAGAGGGAGCCTGAGTGGAAAGAACAAGGCTGAGTGCAGAGACACTGGAGAGAGGGAAAAGCAGAAAACAGGACAAGAAGGAGGAAATGAATGAGAGAAAAACCGAAAAGGAAGAAGATGAGGCTGCTCGCGGTATATTTGAAACATTCTGTGTCTCACGTCGGGTGCAGTTTTTTTAATCAAAAAAAAACTCAGTAAAGCTTTGAGCGTGTTGATGCAACCTGCACGAGGACGTGGAAATCTAACGGCCAACACTCTCCTGATGTTAGGGGAGGATCCATAGGATAAAGATCAGCAAATCCCTTATTTCCCACCTCACAGAGAAACTTTTTCCTCCTTTCCTCTGCCCTCGTTCCTTCCCCTGACTCCTGTCCGCTCTCCGCCTCTCTAGCCTGCCGTCTCCCACCGCGGTGGGCGGACATCAGTAGCCCTAGGGAAGTGCTTCGCTGTGGGAAGGAGCCTTGGCTTTAAGTGGCTCTAAGTGGCTCTCGCTGTTTGTCTCTTTAGTTGTTTATTTTCTCCTTCGCTCGCCCCGGGCAGGGAAGAGAGAGGGACACTTAGTGTCGGGGAAACCACAGTGTGGCCAGGCAGGGAGGTTTAATACCATTTAGTAGCCTGCAGAGTTTACATGTGAGGGAGGCACAGAGAGACAGAGTGTGTGGAAGTTTATTACTGCACATTGTGTGTGTGTGTGCGTGTGTGTGTGTCGTTTTGTCATTAGAAATGTTCTAAAGATGTCAGAGGGCTCGTGTGCATTTGACTATGTAATTACAGTGTGTTGGTATTGACGGAGCCAAAAGGTCCAGGTATGACCTTCTAAGATGACATTATTTGCCATTGATTTGCCTCCGTTTCATATTTCGTCTCACTGTGACTACTGCACCAACAATCGCCCTCTATTGTTCCGCTCTTAAAGACAAGCGGCGACACGCGACGTTCTCCCATGAAAAAGGTAAAACAATTGTGCGGCTGGTCAAAAACCTCAAATCAGCCCTTTAAATTTCCACCTGACCACCTGAAGGCCAAGTCAAACTATGCGCACGGAGGAGAGAAAGCATCATAGGGGAAGGCGGGTGGGCGTGATAAGCTGTAAATAAATGCAGATCACAAGTAAATAACAATTAGATTATTTAATTAGGTTGAATTCATCTGGATCATGTAGTTGCCTGTTTACAGCTAATTTCAGTCTTTACTCACATTGAGATGAAGAGAGGAAGTGTGTGTGTGTGTGTGTGTGTGTGGGGGGGGGGGGTCACGTCACCATAAGTAATTTGACATCATTTATACAGAGCTCCATTAAAACGCCTCCTATGGATCTGTCCATGGTGCGGATTTTTCTCTCACACTGTGCGAGAGGAAGTTCACAGTAACTCTTAATAATAAATATTAATCTCATGGACGTCTGATCAAATGATTATTATGCTCATTATTTGGGGAAAGAGTGTTGTTGAACCATCTAAACTTCTCCGTTTGCTCAAAGATAGAGGCAAATGGGGGCTTCATTTAATAAAAGTCCTCTGAAAGCATGAGCTCGCCGCGTGTTCACGCGCAACGCCGACGAGCATGTGTTCGCAAATGAGCGTTTCCAAGAAGTGATGCGTGCGGCGCCCGGCAGATGTACCAAGATGAATCAACGCGCAGTCGCCTCAACTCGAACACACACCTCACAAATGAACACTTCCACATGGTCACGAGGAGATTACCTGCATGGCCTCACATTGCACTTCTCTTCCTCCTGCCAGCACACGCGCACACACACACATATACACGCGCACACACACACACACACACACAAACGCGCGCACACACACACGCGCACACACACACGCACCTCTGTGTCGTTGCTCATCTGTCCTTGTTCCATCCTCCCTGTATCACTCTTTCTTGTTCTCATCCTTCTTTTCTCGCTGTCTCACATGACACACGCACACACACACACACACACACACACACACACACACCTTCAGTGTCCTAGCCGTCTCAACTTAAGCAGCAAATGAACACAATTAGCCATGGCTCCACAAACACACACTGGGGTATTGTTCTGCTCACACTCACTCAGACCTTAATCTGGTGCTCCGGAGGGACCTTATGTGCGCGTGTGTGTGTGTGTGTGTGTGTGTGTGTGCAGGCAGTCGAGGGGAAGCATCGCAGAGCCCAGCTGACAGAAGGGGCTTCCAGGCCTTTTTCCCTCAGAGGTTTCCACGATGATGATCAACTCTTCGCGCCTTAGTCCTTGCTTTGCTTGCCTCAGTACACCCCCCCCCGCCACACACACACACACACACACACTCTTTGAGCAACGGTCTGTTCAGCTTGACTGCATTCCAGCCTTCGGTCAGAGACAGATGTTACAGGGTGAGCAAAGACATCGAGGCACAAGTTACTGTTCTCGACAGCAGGTTGGGCCTCAGGTCATTATTAGCACACACACTCCTTCACACAAACAAACACACACACACGGAGCAGTGCACTTAATCTACTGACTGCTTGTTGTTTCTTCCCCTTGAGCAAGTGTGTGTGCTGCCTGCTTAATTAGACAGCAGGTATCCGCCCGCCTGACAAGATTTCTTGCAAGAACACCTACACAAGTGGCTGCCTAATGACTGCACTTTAAGATGCCTCCCAGGCTTCCCGGAGCAGGCGGGGGGGGCTTCGCCCGGTGGCTCGAGGCCCACTGCCGCAGTGGCGCCAGCAGCAGCCTGTGGCACGTAGTGTTAGAGATCACTTTAAATGATCAGAGCACATAACCTCAGCCTGGGATGAGCGCGAGTCGCACACCCGCTTCCCCCGACAACAGAAAGGACTGAGCTGATGAGGTCGGGGGTGGGGGGGTGACGCCACCGTGACCTCTGACCGCCAGAATCTAATCACTTCAGTGAGTACAGTTAGCAGCAGCTCTCAGCGGCGAGCGAGAGAAACGTGCGGCGTAATAAACCGGAGCGAATGCTGCAAACGCTCAGAGCTGTGGACCAACTTCAAAACCTTAAAAAAAAAAAGATAATGAGAATTATTTATATCATTAATGCCGTCGCGTGTGCGCGTTTCCCCGCTTTAGTCGGCCGTTCGCTGACTGGCAGAGCCCTCCTTTGTCTCAGTCATGAGAGAAAGTGACGGAGAGAGTTGTGGCACGTCTGCCAATTTGACTCGACTGTGTTTACGATGACCTTCCCTTCGGTGCGAGGTGCCTCTGTCACCATGACAACTGGACATTTTGTAGTAGCCACTTCAGTGTCTTTCTGCTTTTAATTAGCGTTTTCAGATGTTAAGGGCAACACACAGACAGCGCTTCAAAGCAAAGTGTTGTTTTGGGCAGTGTTTTATTAGCCTCGTCCTACATGTTGACTAATGTGTTGCTGATTGGTTTTTTCAACCACGCAAACGGCTGCACGCGAAGCACCTTCACCTACTTATCTGTACCCATCTGTACTCAGTAAGCGTGGTAGAAAGTGACGGATTTTACTCTACCTGCCAACTTTATTTCAGGCTGTTTTGTGAACAATGAATAAACAGTTCAGCTCCGTTCAGGCTTCAAATAACGGACTTCTGGTGGTTGCAAATAACCATAAAGCAGGAGCAGAGGTGTGGCGTCTGCACGCTTGTTTAGGTTTTTGCCACTGTAAGGATCTCGAGACACACGACGTGCCTTCTCTCTGTGTGCCCCCCCAAAAAAGAAGAATAATGAAACAAATGCAACTGTGAGATAAAAAGTCGTGAAACACCGTGGTGGCATTTGAAGTGGACGTGCGCGCGCGCCGTCATTACCATCGCTGCATCGAGCCAGAACTCGGTCTCAGAGTGCACCAGATGTGCCTGCTTGTGCAATTATTCCAGCAAAGACATTGACTCAGCTGTACTTATATTTGTGTGTGTGCGCACATACGGTTTTGTTGGAGCTGTAAATGTCTTCCATTTGAGCTGCTGGCTGACCTTCTAGCTCTCAGTTTTTCATGTTTAGCCTTTCCCAGTGTTCTCACCTTTCCTGCCAAGCCAACTGTAGTCTCTCCATCGCTCATTCAGTTGATTTTAGTCGGATTATTCCAGTTTCTATGCGCTTATTTGTCACCTTTGCTGTAAATTCTAGCTGTGCAAAGCTGTAAATGCTCGAAACTAATATTTTTATTTATCTACTTTTGGTTGACTCGCTACGGTGAGTGACAGATTAGAAAATAAACTGATTTTGTATGGGGACAAACAGGTAGTTGACTGCTTATTATTATTATTACAACAGCTACATTTATTAGATGTTGTGTCCGTGCATGTTGGTTACATGTGTTACAGGCTTTGCCTGCGTCGTCTGTAACCACAGAAGAAGGAGGTGACGTCCAGAATACACAGGGAATAATCTACATTAATAGATTAGAATAATCTAATTCATACCATCTCCAATGACCCCAGGTTCGCTCACACACACACACACACACACACACACACACACACACACACACAGTGCCCGTTAGTCACCTCCCTGTTCCCTTCACTTCACGTGGCAGTTGTGCCAGCTTTGTTTGGGTAAATTGCTGCAGAGTCATTTGCATATGTCTGTTCTGTGCTTACAACTTCACATTGTTTTTAATCTGAAAAATATGCTAATGCTTTTTTGTGTGTGTGTGTGTGTGTGTGTGTGTGTGTTTGTAATTGTGCCTTACTCCAGCGCGTTTGCGTGTGTCACGCAGGCCTCGCAATAATAGCACGAGGTGAGGGTGACAGAGGTGAGAGCATGTGTCCAATTAATACTCACTGCAACTATTAAGTCCATTTGCATGAGTTCATGTGCTGCTGCAGAGCTGAAGGGCTGACCTGAGATCAGATTATACCTCCGTATTAACCTAATATATATAGAGTGGCTGTTTTGGTGGACGGAGCGAGGAGAGCGGCGTGAAATGCTGACAGCGAGTGTGAGAGTGGCTGTGAGAAATTCCCGGAGGAGTCCTGGGCGAGGGGTTCGGGGAAGGAGCCGACCCCGCGTCTGCACGCGCCTGACCCCGTGTTAACTGGAGATTACAGTGTATTAGTGGGAATAAACAACAATTTTCCTGCCAGTCATCACCGCTGCTCATTTTTAGCAGAGACAAAGAAGACGAGAAGGATTATGTGATGAACTACACGTGGAACTGTACTGTACACATAGTAGTTTGTGTATCTGTCTACCTGGGATCACGACACCTTTGTGCTGCTTCTAACTTTGTTTATTACAGTGTAGTAAAATAAGGTTTTAGGTGTTCTCCTCTCTGATTAAGTTTTACTGTATGATATTTAACTATCTTGTCCTCTTTCTGTTGTGTTCCTGCACTAATGTGTGCACACAACACACTACATCAGGTCAAGGAGGGAGAAAACTAAACTTCCCGGATGTACAGTTAATTGTGTAGCATGAAGTGATGCGGAAACAGAGCAATGGACTTCCTGAGGACATTTCTAAATGTTGTGTACGTATTTCCATCCTCGTGCGTCTCCTTCTCCCTCTGTTAAAGTGTCTCCTTTCTCCTCGTCTGTGCTCCTGCCTCCAATTAAACGCGTAGGCGTTTTATCCTATGATTAGTATCTTGGTTGTTCGGTGGGCCGGCTCATTATCTATGCGCCCCGTTTGTAAAAGCCTTAACGACGCCTAACGAGATGTCTAATCAGACTGGTTTTAGCCACAAAGGGCTAATTGCAGCTGTTGCTTCTGTGCTCTGTCGAGGCTGAGAGAGGCAACAGGAAAACCTGTTTGGATTGTTTGATAATTTGGAAACATTTTCAAGGCGCACAGACACCGCGTTTTGTTTTTGCGTTGGTTTGATAAAGGGAATCTCTCTGCGGCCACTTGTCATCACAGAGCTGCAGGTTTGACATAATGGGATGACGAAAAGGCCTGTGAATGCCTCAGGTAGCCGCCCCCCCCCTTCACATACGTGCACGTGCGTACATGCAGACACACCTCAGCTCTAAAAGGGTTTAGCATATAAATACCTAACTGGGCAGTAGTACAAGTAAGTACAATGGACTTGTGAGTGTGTGTTTTGTGCGCATGTGTGTGGCTGTGTGCATGTGTTCAGATCTCTTTGTTGATGTTCTCTCTGATTCGGTGCCAGCATCACATCCATCTGTCCCTGCGACACTCGCACACACTCGCGCGTACAGGTAATGTGATTTATTTCTGTCCGTTTACAACTAAAACTGCTTTTTTTGTAGTTTTTTTAAGTTGCCACATTAATTCACCTTTTCTCAGGATTTTACCAAAAAATGGTCTAAACCACACACACACACACACACACACACACACACACACACACACACACACACACACACCAACCATTCTACATGTACTACACAATGAGGACAAGCCCACGGGGACATAATCAGTTGTCTGCTGAAACTGGGATTCTGACACTGTTTAATGTTTTGGATCCATAAATAAATAAATGTGTGATAAAAGAACTGTGATGATGATAAGTGGGATAAAATCTATGCATCTCAACAGACCGGATCAACTACTGTACTTCATCATATGAAAAGGAAGACGAACTCATTTTGTCGACTGACCCGGGTCACAGCAGGTGTAGTGGGATGTTCCCAAATGCGTCGCTCAGGTTGTGCTGTACCACATATAATATTTGTTGCTATTTCTTCTTATAAATATCACTAAATATATTTTAAATTATTAATCATATATCACAGTTATTGGAGGATGATTGTCTTTAAGGATTTGGATAACGCTCAATAACAAATGTGTTCATCAGGATAAACACTGTCGTCACTGAAGTTATTTGCGTTATTTAAACATTTCCAGTATTAAATCTCCTTAAATCCCATTCTAGACTATTTGTAGGAATTATCGCACACATTTGCAGGAACTAAACATTTTCACGCCATGCTCTTTGTCACCTTTGTTTCCCTACATTTCAGTGCCTGTTGATTTGCTTTGGGCTGTGCTGCAGCTGTGAGAGTCGACCAGTAGGTGGAGACACGCTCAGTCGGTCGACCACGCACAGTCTCCCCCGGGCTCCTGCTTTCATCCGACACATAAAAACTTCACGTTTTAACATCTTTATTCAAGCGACGCAAGAATACAGTTAAACACAAACATCCTTTTCTCTTATAGTCGTATTTGTGCAGTTAAATCTGACACATCTGCAAATGATCCAGAGGACAAAAAGGCTGGTCATGGCCATTTCTTATTTCTCTTGTTATTAATTAATTAATAATTTAAAGAGCAGTTAAACGTGCTAATGTTCCTTCACGTTTCCCTGTAGCGAATGAAAAGTTGTTTTCTCTCACTCCCCTCTCGCCTTTCTCTCTCCTGGAGGTTCTCCTGGAGTGGATTTTATTTGTCCTGCCTGAGAGCGCTTATCACACGGCATCTCTTTCTGTGTGTGTGTGTGTGTGTGTGTGTGCTCGCAGAGTTCAGTGAGCCCTCTTTTGTTCAGTTCAGTAAGTATGTCTGTGTGTGTGTGTGTGTGTGTGTGTGTTGACCTGATAATCTGTGTGCTTTATAGAGTGCTGTTCACACATTGGTCTCCACTCTGATCCCAAACCCAAACACAGCCTCCCCCCTCCTTTATCAACACACTCACACAGCCACTGTATCCCTCCATCCTGTGATTAACAAATCACACATTTTCTCCTCCATTTGCCTTTTTTTCTCTTTTTTGGGGGGGTGGGGGTGAAGCTAGAAACAAAAACACCTCACCACCGGATTCAATTCAACTCAACTCCCCTAAAATATGAATACACAACGACGCATCGTCCCATGTTTTGCGTTTTTAGTAAATGAGTCTTTTCAGCATTAATCTCTGCAGCTTGACTCGTCTGTTTCTCCGCCTCCGTTTCCCAGAGGCCAGCTGTGCTGATCACACACCGAATCCTGCACAGATCCCAAACTCAAACACAGATTCCTTATCAGAGGACACACTCCCACATAATCCCTGGATAACTACACCTGTGAGCGAGTGTTTGCTGCCGCGTGCGCCATCCTACGTTAATTCTCTGACTCTCACTGTCAAAACTTTGACATTTGAGGAGAAGTCTGCTGTTGCCCAGGACTCTCACACACGTGACATCATTTTAAAAGTATTAGCTCCACATTAAAGACTCGTTTGTCACTTTATCAATTTTAAATCTATCGTAACGATTTGCTCCTTCACAACAATAAACCCTTATTTAAACTTCAACTAATCAGAAAAAAGGAATGAAACGTAACGTTAGCCTTCACTTCCAGCTCTAACCAGGGGATTTTCAAATGACGTTGATGAGGCAGAGTAGCAATAACTGTTTAATGATTAAATGGGGTGCACTGAGGTTTCCTTGTTGATGTCAATTATATCTTTAATTAGTGCACGTGTAATGTAAATACAGTCTGTTTTGATTGCTCCTGTGCCTCCAGTCCCACGGTAAAACAGATTTTCTCCCTCATTAGGCAGTCACTCCTTCAAGTGCCTCCATCCCCCAGGACCTGCCCCGGACGAGCCCGCGTGTGAGAGTGACTGTGTGTGTGTGTGTGTGTGTGTGTGTGTGTGTGTGTGTGTGTGTGTGTGTGTGTGTGTGTGTGTGTGTGTG
>JAUMHF010000012.1:3517165-3543751 GCA_032359275.1 Microctenopoma steveboyesi | reverse complement strand
AATGGAGGGGCATCTGTGTGCCAAGGACTGCACCTCAAAGTCACTCACACACACACACACACACACACACACACACACACACACACACACACACACACACACAGAGGCTCACGCGCATACAAACAAGTGCACACACCTGCCCGCGCCACATACATTTCCTGTCCTTGTGTGGTTCTATTTATCATTTCTACGTTTATCTGAAAGCATTTCTAAGATGTCTCTTTCCCTCTTTCCATCTCCATCTCTCCGTCCCCCTCTCCGTCTTCCCCCGCGTTTTTCCCCGCACATCTCCTCCTCCCTCGTTCTGCTCGCGCACCTCTCTCCACTCATGTCATATCTCCCTTCAATTTCACATATCTTGAATTAGCTGCAGATAGCCTTAAGTACCCTGCAGTCCCCTTCAGATAGGCCCCTTATTCACAGATGGACAGATACGCTGTGTGTGTGGGGGGCAGTGCTTTGGAGGGCACGCACAATAATAGGGCTTAATGTGTAAAAAGGACAATAGATGGACACCACAGACTCTATCGGGATATCTCTTTACGTAGGTTACATTTCTCATTCAAGCGCCACTGCCCACACTGGAATCCGTTTTGCTGCCTCGTCTCCATTTGTCCAATCAGTCACTTCCTGTTTCTTTATAAGAAACCCTTAACATACGCAAATATTAAACCTCACGCGGAATAAATGCAGCTTACGTAATTTGTCACTCTTGGTTTAATTAGGAGACAGTGTGCATCTGTACGCGGACTGACTCCCAGAAGGTTTGTGTTAATATCAACCACAAATGTGTAAAGTTTCCGTTCTGATGTGCAGATGAAATGAGCGGCTCCCTGCCATAATCGCCCGTCTGTTGAACCGCCTCCTGTTTTTGATGCGGGTAAAATACATTTTACAGCGTGCGTCTCCGTTGGACGATGCGCTGTATGTTTATGTCCTGCCAAAGTGTTTCCAAGCACCTGCACGGCGAGGCAGTAGTCTCACTGCGGGACAGATTATCAGCCAAAGCGCAGGTTTGATTCGCTCAAATTGACTACCAGAGCTCACAATATTAGTTTTAACTGTCTAAAAAGCACATTTTTAAAGTGTTAGCAAAAGTCATTCTCTTGGTGGGCGGCGCGGCGGGAATGGATAATTCACATTCATAAGATGTTTGATGCCTAGATTTTCAACAGCGCAGCCAACAAACTGAGTTTGAGTCGGTCAAGGATGAGCAAGAATAAAACAGAGCGGTTCATCTCATCTCTTGTAAAGTTGATAATTCAGCAATTCGTGGGTTTCATCCGTGGGTTCAGCAATAAAATTGTTAGTTAGTAAAAAGAATTTTTAAAGCATCCATAGATATATATAGAAACATTTTTTTTTTTCGGAATTGCACTGTATGTGTTTGTCTGTGTGTGTGTGTGTGTGTGTGTGTGTGTGGGTGTGTGTCAGGTGGATCCACTACAGCTGCCATTATGTCTTTGCCAGTTGGATTGTCCCCAGTATGGCAATGGACAGTAAACACCTAGCTGCACGTAAACACACACACACACACACACTTCTCACCCCTCAGGTGTAGCCACTCGGTTTGGACAGGAGCCTTGAGAGGGGACTACGGGTCTCCTGAAGGGACACACATCGCTACTCTTATGATAGTAATCCAAATACGCACACAGTGGAAAGATGGCTAACGAGTAAAAATTGACAACCTATTCGTAACCGCTGCCAGCGTGTAAAACATTCAGCTTGCTTTTCTTTTTATTGCTCACTGTTCAACTGGATCTACTTAAACCTCATTTTCTCTGCACCGGCGGATACTTTAACGTCACACTTATGACGGTGCACTCATACGAACATCATTTGCTCTTTGGGTCACGTGCAGGGAGAGAGCATAAAGCTGCTGCACGTTTGCTGGTCACTGTTCCCGGAGCACACGGCTGCCATCAGCTTACAGTGACAGGCCGGCGCCTCGAGACATATTAAAGAGTAACAGCGATAACATGCACTGCATAAAATAAACTACTAGTACGCTATAGTGAGTGTAGTTGAGCAGCTGTAGAGATGTATTTTCCCCACAGGAGTTGGTAGAGAACACAAACAGAGCTTAAAAAAAGGAGCATCGGTTTCAGATTTCTTATACGCGCACGTTTGTGTGTGTCCTTTCTTTCACTACACGCTGGATCCATCCATCGTTCTCTTTAGGAGCGCTCGCTTCATGTAGGCGCCTGTGAATTGACTGTGTAGCGTATGTATTAGCTTCGGTCGCCGTCCTATAATTTACTATGTTTTCAATCCTTGCTATTATCCTTTTGCAGTTTATGGAAAAGATGCCCCGGTCACCTCGGGCCTCACTCTGCGTCTGTCTGTCAGTCTGTGCCTTTGGCTATAAGCGTGCCAGTACGAACACGTGTGTCTTTGTCTCCTCCAGAGGAGAGCAGGGTGCGTACATTAATGACTGTTTTATGTTTCTTGCTATCTGAGTCTCTTTTATTCATGACGGCCTAATATCTGCCTGTCAAACAACTTCTATTCACACGGCTAACAGACTGGAGACTGATACTTAAGACACAAAAAACACACACCTACGTGCAAGGCGTTCATACCCTCCTCGGCAGATTAGTGGGTGGTGAAGGAGCCACACTGGGCATAATGTGCTGTTCTTGCTCCAATCAATTACTATTCATTTATTCCAAAGGAGTGACCGTGCCCTGATCTGAAGAGGTTTTATAACTAGTTTGTGTGCCTTGCAGGTTATTCAGATCTTTTTAACAAAACTTTGTCTCGTTTTTTTCCCTCCACCTACCTCTCTCACCTTTGAAGTTGTGTGTTAACTTATTTCTTTTGTCTCTTTCTACGTCTCCTCCTCCTCCTCCTCCCTTTCCTTTCCTTTGATGGCGTCTTCCAATCGTCTTACCTGCACTTTGATTACTTCCCTCCCTAATTCTCCCCTCTCATCTGTGCCTCCTACTTCATTTTAACAGCTTCATCATTCGTCACCGCTGCCTTCTGCCTGCTCTCCCTTTACCTTACCTTCTTTTTCCAGGTATGTAATGCATAAACAAACAATTTAATTATTAAGGATGAGCTCATACATGCATCCACTGAAGGCAAAAAGAGTCCGAGCTCATCTTTAAGTATGCAGACATTTTTTATTTCTCCCACCACGTGCACAAACACTGCTTCTTCCAACCTGTGCACCAACGTTAAACAGTATCAAATCAATAAATCGCTGTAAGAACTAATGTGAAATGTAGAAATAATTCACATTTTAAGTTGACTAGTGTCTCTAGTGTGACTCTCCAGAAAAAAAAAACAACAACCCTGATTTTAAAATCTCATAGACTCTCACCCCTGAAGTCCAGCTGACCCATCTTTCCACTCTATTGTGTCCATGTAAAGTATGTAGTGAAGCCTTGTAGTCCTAATAACATCCAATTTTATGCCCTTCACATCCATTACCAACAATACTATTATCCCCCTCCCCTCACTGTCTGTCCATGCACACACATACTGCATTAGCCTTGGTGGAGAACAATTCGTAGTAGTGACATTGGCATAAATGGGATGTTTTTTAGTGTGTATGTGTTTGTGTTTTAAGAGGGTTTATCCAGTTAATTCATTTTTAAATCTCAATGTTGAAGAATAAGTCAGCTTTTCACACTGATCTGATTACACTGCTAGCTCATCGCTAGCGCGCAGGCGTACGCCACACGTATACGATAGTTAGATAGGAAGGTTTCTTCATGCATTATAAAACACAGTGCTGGCAGACAGTAGTGACAAATGAAGGGGAAGGATTTCCCACAAAGCATTTGAGCCATCCTAAAGCCCTGATCCAAACAATGCTACTGATACTGCAAAAGAATAAAAAAGGTCTACAAAATGTTGTCCCTGACCTGAGTACTTGGAACAATCAGACACTTTTTATTTAGAAAAATACAAATTAAAACGGTGCCAAAGGACAGACAAAGGGTAAATGTCATAAATGAACAGCGAAAGACAACGTCCCCTTAACAGGCGCGCACCACTCTGCTCTTTTGAAAAATGCTATTATTATGTTAGGGGGGTAAAATTGAGACACCAAATGGATGCATTAGTGGAATAATCCAATTAATTGCATTGTGAAGTCATTTGGTTTCAGGTGTAGAGGCTCCTGAGTGATGGTCTGATGAAGAAACATTAGTATGTGTGAAAGGGGTCAGCAACGCTTTCACTGTCTGAATTACACTTTGACATTTCAACGTAACAGATTCATTTCTGCCTTTTAAAGATGTGATAATAGGTGAATGTGTTGTCTTGAGCACGCGACAGGCACAGACTAAGACTAAAAGAATAAATTCCATTCCAGAGGACACCCAGATGTCCCAGATGTTTATCCCTAAACAGCATCACTGCATGTATGTATGTATGTATGAGCGGGACTAACCCAAGCCGTGAGAAGGCAGCGGTCACTTTCTGTATTTGATTTTTTCCCTCAGTGGATCATTGTTAATTCCTGCAAGTGAGAAGCATCATCAACCACAGTCAGCTGTTAGCCACACACCTTCTCCGCGAGGTGTTAATGTGCTCCGCTGTAGCAGCAATTAGAAAAGCTTCGTTAGAACGACGTGCATTTGTTTGGGTGGGATGCAACTGGAAATCCAGCTGCTCTTTTGTTGTATTTCTGACAAACAAGCTGCTCAGACGGCGTTTGCTGCGGTTATGTACACACCACACCAGTTAGCCACACTAGCAATTAGCATGAATAAGCACAGTTGTTGCCAAAGCAAAAAAAAAGAAAAAGAAAACTACAGCACGAGCTGCGGCGTCTTCTTAAAAGCGCACTCTCCTTTTCTCTCATTTTTAAAATCTAAATAGCATCCTCCGTCTCAGCTCTCTCTCCTTCGACCTTCCCTCCTCCGTTTCTTCGAACCCCTCTCGCTCCCTTCCTCCCCATCCCTCTGCTCCGTCTACTCCTCTCCACCCGCTTTTGTAAGAACCAACAAGTCTGCCAGGCAGAAAGAGGTCAGACTTCTTTTGCGAGCTCCATAATGGCTTCTGAAGAGCAAAGCACTGTTCATGGCAATAATTAGCAAGCCTTTGGACAATAGACGCTGCATAATCAGGAGATGTGGAGATGTATGCCGCCCGCCTGCCTGCGCCTTTCCCAAACAAACTAACACTCCACCTATTCCTGATTCCTCGGAGGATGCATTCATTTGTGGGGCTTTCGTTCTTGTTCTGTCGTGTTTCTCTTTTGCCATTTCGCCTCTCGCTACTCACTCGTGTTTCTCTTTTGCCCCTCGCACTTTCTTCTCCCGACTCGCTCCCTTGCCTTTCGCCTTCAGTGGCTTCCTACCAAACCGCTCTATCGCCCTTTCTTGTACTTTCCAAGTCGCTGAGGTGATTTAGTGAAATTGCCTGACTGGCGGACAACGCCAGGTTGCTTCAATTTACTGCAGGGTCAAGAGCAGTCTCTTCTGGTGTGTGTGTGTAATAAGTATATCTGCAGGGTCAAGAGTTTGTGCAAGTGATTTTGTGAGTCTCTGTGTGTGTGTGTGTGTGTGTGTGTGAGAGAAAAGTCTGTCTGCGTCTGCTGTGGTGCAGGGTCGAGAGCAGTACGTCTCCGCCTACTGTCCCTGAGACAGCAGCACCTACACTCTTAAACCTCTTCAACCTCAATCTTCCCCTTAAATTTCACCTTCACAGTTAGCTTTCATGCATATTCTGCATCTGTTTATTCCAACGCCGTATGGAAGACACACCACACAGCTTTCATTTCGTCGATCTCCCTGCAGTACATTCTTACTAAACAATGTTCATTAACTTCCCTTAAACTCCTGGGTGGACTGATTTCATTTGTTTCATTCTCCAATGCAAACATCTGAGAATACTGAGCTTTTCTCTCTCAGACCTAAACCCTAACTCTAAAAGAAATGCAAAGAACCACGACGGTGACCTCCGAGAGATAACGGCAACAGCAAATTTGTTCTATCTTAACGTTCCTTTGGAGGAGGGAAAGTTGGTGGATCCGTGCACCAGAGGAAACACCTGCGGGAGCTGGTTTCACACCTCTCACGCCCAGTATTTTGTCTGGCATTTCCTCTCAGGGTCAGCTCAGTGCACCGGAGCGGCGTTCGAACTTTGACGGACTTAATTTTGGGGCTCACTCGCTGCATGCGCGCTCCCAAAAGAAAGAAATTATATTTTAACCAAGAAATGATTCATTTGTCAAGTGAATTTTAAAGTGTAATTCGTTTTTTTTTTAGCATGGGAGGTTATCAAATGTATGACTATAATGTAAAATCATTGAAAAGGCTATGCTACGTGTACTTGCAATTGTATTAGGGCATGTTTTCTATTCAGGGAGAAGGACGTCGCTAAACTTAAAAGCCAAGCAACTGTGAACAAATAAAAAATTTTAAAAATCAGATACTCCTGTTTTCTTTAACTCTCCGACTACTCTCTCTCGCTTTTAGAAAACGCACAAGAGACATAATTTCCCTGTCTCTTGTGGCGCCAGAAACGAGTGCAATAAAAGATGACCTCCGTCTAAACGCGAGTTTCTTTCAAAGTGATCGAAGAGCAATTAAGGAATTTGTAAAGAAACGTCGTAAAAAAATCTGGATTCAACTATCAAAAGTTGTGCATCTTCCTTTAATTGAATCTACAGTGAGGATTAAAAAAAAATGTTAATTAGTTTTTTCTGCTATTGCTGACTTTTTTAATAGGCTGCAACAATTTGCATAAAGGCACAGCTATGTCTGTTTAGGACCAAACCAAGGTCAGCACCTTTCTATTTATCCACCGCTGCAATTTTTAAGGGATATTCACTACTCATTACTATTGTGAACCTGAAATGAGCTTGAAGTTTCCTTGAATGCTGCCACCGCTGCGAAGACGACAGGCGCATTGACGGCGCGTTCACGGGTGGAGGGCAGGGAAAATACAGATGTTATCATGCAATCCCACACTCCGACATACTGCCCATGCTTTAGTTGCGAGCCTGTTTTTTTTTTTTCCATTTTTCAATTTGCATACGAGGTCGTTAATTTTCTCAAAGCCGCAGACTTAATGAGTGGATGGCTGAGAAGCTGAACGGGATGCAAATAATAACATTTGATAATGCAGAGCCACAAAGGAGGGGGAGAGGCCTTCTATTCACCGAGATGGGACTTGAGGTAAATATGCACAGTAATTATATATCAGTGCACTTTAATTATGAGGGGACACAGGGAGCGAGAAAGAGAAAGAAAGACAGACAGAAACACATTGAATTAGACGAAACGGCGTATAAATGAAGCATTTGAAATAAAGACACAGCGAGGGAGAGGGAGCGGAGGAGTGGGCGAGGGGAGGACTGAGTGGGAAAACCAGGACGACAGTGATGAGACGTGGACACGCGGATACATTTCACGAGTGTGTGTGTGTGTGTGTTTCATCACCTGGATCACAGCGTAATCCCTCCAGTAAATGGTGCTTATTGTGGATGGGAATGTTGAGTAGAAGACAAATCAATAAACACAAGGAAGAGCTGTGTGTGTGTGTGTGTGCGTCACATTGTTAGGGCAACAGCATGTGAGTGTGGGTCACGCACACGCACATTTAGCTGAATACGGCGCTACTGGAATAGATCCCTTAAAAAGCACAGCGCAGTTTTTACATGAGACTGAAGACAGCGAAATGTCTCTGCTGCATGGTCTCACGTTGCCTTGCGTTAAATGCATTTCAGCGAGATCCACGCAGCGCGGTAAACCTTCACACTATAGCACATTTGGCTCCCGTCCATATTGGCGGCGTTTGGCAGGCGGCCGTCGGCCAGTGCGCCCATCATGTCATCGCCAACCAGCGCACTATCATTCTCAATATAGCAGAGCTAATGAAGAGGATGTGTGGCGGAATAAAAACAAGAGGGGAGACGTGTCATGTGATTTCTATGCTTTTTAAAATATTAAGACAATTACACATTAATTCACTGAAGAAGTGGCATGGATGGACGGATGGGTAGAGAGACAGAGAGAGGGAGAGGGAGAGAGAGGGAGGGAGAGAGAGAGCCCTCTAGGATAGGGATGAGGAGGATGAGGAGTGGGTATGGAGTGGACAGATGTGCTCTAATGTGTTTTGGCCCGATCGCTGCAAGGACAAAAACACGAGGACACACACACACACACACACACACATACATACATACATAAGTCAGTCAGCCAACATATCTATTCTGTGCTCCTTTATGTCACTTTGTGGTCTTTTCTTTTATTATTTTAGTTTTTGCTCTGCATTTCTTTATCTTTCCTCACTTTCTAACGCACCATTTGCAAATCGCTGTATTACGTGAAGCCTTCTACACACACACACACACACACACTCCCTGTTAACGCAGAGAGGAACCTAATGTGTCGTCCAACCGTCCGGCGCATCTTCTGTTGCTGATTTTAGCCAATCACACAATTAGAGCGCTGATGACCCATCTGTCCACATGATTGGCTGATGGATGTGCCTGAGTGTGTGTGTGTGCGCACCTTGACGTGAAAGGGTCTGACGAGCCCCCAAACACATCTAGCCAGTGACAATTTTCTTTTTGTTACCCAACCACCAACATTTTCAGGGAGAGACACGGAGCTAATGCAGGCCCGTGAACAACTTAATAGCACTTGAACCAGTTTGCCAACTTGGAGAAATGATTTCATTCAATTAGATAATTCTCCCCCTCTCCCTCTCCCGCTCGTTCTCTTGTTCTCCGGAATGAGTCATTTGTGATATAATAGCCACATAATGGCTTGAAAGCGGGTTCGGCATGAAAAAGACAGATGTGGGGTGAATGAAAAGTGAAATGGTGAAGGTAGAAGAGACTCGGGAGTCAACACGGACGAGCTGCGCGCGGGAATCATTTCTACACATGCATATGGAACGAAACACGCGCACACGCACACACACGCTCTATTTGCTCTCCATTAACGGTGTGTGGTGCCGAGCGATAGCAGGAGCGATAGCATCTTCTCCGATGGTATCTGTTATCGAAGTACACGCGTCCTTCAGGCGTCCACCGTGCTATCGCTCCTCCCGTCTCCCCTCTATCTCTCCTGCCATCCTCCTGCCTCACCCCCCCGCGGCTCCTCACCTTGCCTTACTCACTCCTTGGTTGTCAGTTAACTGTTTCTTTGACTCCCTTATATTCTGGTGTTTCTTTAATGCTGCTCATAATGATTTAAATAATGATTTAAATATCTGTTGTGTCCACCAGATGTGCACGGGACAAAATAAACTAAACTAAACGTGTGTGTTCATGGGAAATGATAGAATTTCATTATGACATTACGAAGCACAACAATGCTGAAAAGCAGCTGCTCTTAACGACAACTGAAAAGTTTGGAAGACAGAGGCACGGTCGCAGCTTTGACACACGTCGCCACCCCGAAGGTCCCGGCAGCTTCCTCTCCTCCTCCCTTCCCATCATGTTTTGGGAGTGTTTGGGTAAAACCTTGATCCTCAGCTCCGCTCCGTTCTTAATCACTCTTGTTCTAGCGCTAAACATCGCTTTGTTTGGGGCCACACTGGGTATTTTCTATAACTGCATTATAACTATAACTCACAACAAAATGGTTTTGAATTTTCTATGTTTGAACTCTGCTCCTCAGAGAATGTGACAGTCTTGAAACACACGTCCAAACTCACTACCTTGTCCCTCAGTGACACACAAACACAGACGCACACACGGAATTCAATTTCTAATCAATTTTAGCATTTTTCTTCAAGTGGTCTCTTCTAGTAAAGGGCTTATTTGGCTGATCGCTTCTATCAAGGATTTCTGCTGTAAGTAGAAAAGTACTGTACTCTGCTGAGAGGAGGAGGAGGAGGAGGAGGAGGAGGGTGTGAACGCAGTGGAACAAGACTCCTCTATCTACCTCTCGTCTCTCCCTGTCTTTCTCCCTTTCTTTGTCACCTTTGCCCACACGTACACACACACACACGTATGCAGCTCCTCCAGGAGGCAATCAAGCTCTTGTAGAAAGGTTGGAGTAGTTCATTCGCACGCAGCGCTCTGAGTGGTTACTCGAGTCAGGAGGTCATGTCTTAGACACCGCCCCTCTCTTGCCCCTAATCATCCTCCATTACCCTATTTGTGTGTGTGTGTGTGTGTGTGTGTTCTTTTGGATGCTCATTTGTGCGTTTTCTAGCAAACAAACATGCACAAACTTTTTTTTTTGCACGCATAATGTGCGTTTGCACGCGAGTGCTGCAGGTGCAGGTGTGTGAGCGCACGCGGGCGCGTTAGAAGAGCCTCCTCAGGAAACCGCGAGGCCACGAAGGTGACGGAGGAAATGAGAGGAGAGAGGGAGGGAGGGATTAAGAAGGTGACGGGTGAGACGGTTGATGGGGAGGAAGGAGAGGAGGTGATCAGGGGCGAGGACGGGGCGTGAAGGAGGGATGGAGAGAGTGTGGAGGAGAGCGCTCTTGAGAGGAAGAGGCTGGTAATTACTTGGATTCCTTCTCTGTCCGTCTCTTTGCACTCTGAACAAGTTTTGCAATGAATTTGCGTGATGTATTCGCCGGCGAGATGAAACCATTGGCCATTTCAGAACTGAGTGTTGTTTTAAAGACGTACGTGGACTTTGTCAATGAATCATTACGACCTTTAAGTAATGATTGAATGGTCCGGTGTAATTATGACTTTATCCTACGTCCCAGCAGTAACGTGTCAAACTGAGTGTATGTAACAAACTTTATGCACCTTTTTGGAGCCATTTTAAGACTGCAACTGACAGTAATGATGTATAGGCTGACCTGTGGCCATGCCCTTGTCAAAACATTAACACGGTACCCGCTGATGGATAGAGGGACAGAAAGAAGAAGTGAGACAAAAGAAAATGAAGGGTGAATGGATGGAGGCCGAGTTGAAAGCAAGAGATGGAGTGATTAATGGAAAGGGAGAGAGATCAGGAGGGAGCAGCGGGAGACGGTGCAAAGACAGCGCCAAGGTACAGTGAGTGAGTGTGTGTGTGTGTGTGTGTGTGTAATAATTGAGCGACAGAGATTCGCGTCCACGACAACATCTCTGACACCTGAAACCAAAACGCGCGCATTTGTGCGTACCCAGAGGTTGAGAAGACGCCGATCTCGGCGCGCCGTCTTTCTCGCAGCGATAAATCACTCTGATTCGCAGCAGGAGCATAAAAACCCCTCATCTGTCTCTCCGCCTCCGCGTCTCCCTCTTCCTGCTCGTCTTTCTCCTTTACGCCGCGGGATTCTGTTCTTTGACAAAGGGCTAAAAAATGAAGTCAAGAGGTGGCAAAGCCTCCAACTGGACGAGCATCTTGCATGGAGGCAGGGGAGGCCGAGCTGTCAGGCCACCAGGTTCTTTGTCTGTCTCGTGCAGACACACACACACACACACTACTAATCCACATACTGTCTCACCGTGTTGACAGGTTGGCTTATTCTGAGGATTTCAACATCCCGTAGTTCAAAGTAGCTTCTAAAGTTTTTGTTTGTTTGTGTTGAACAGTAAAATTGATAAAATTGTTTGTTTTTTTTAGTCCACTGATACATTGATGCTGTTTATTCACAGTTTAGCGATTCAGCCGGGGAAACATCTTGAGGGGAGCGTGCTTATCTCCACTTCATTTCTTTCCCACGGATCCCTTATGGCGTCTCCCCGGTGACCATCTCCAAATAATCATCCAGCCTGAGCATCTCCAAGACACACACTACATCCTGAGAGCGCTCTCTATCTTCCCGTCTGTCTCCGTCTCGCTCGCGCTTCCCGTCTCTCCTCGCGCGCGCGTTTCGCTCTCACTTTTCCTGTTTCCTGTGCTTCGTAAACGTAAACTCTCTCTGTTCTTTGTCACATCCTCAGTGGCCTCTCGAGTGTATTTCATTTCAGTGTGTGTGTGTGTGTGTGTGCGCGCCTGTGTTTGCTCTGCAGGGACATTCAGCGTGGCACCAGGAGTGTTACCTTTTAAAAAAGAACCTCATCAAACAGTGTGCCTCTCTTCTTCCACGTTCATCCCTCTCTCCTCCTCTTTCCAGAGGATTAACCCATTTATTTGTTCTTCTCGTCCTCTGGGACGTGTGCTTGTTCCCTGTCTTTTATCCTCTCTTTCATGTCCTTCCTTTCCCCTGTCTTAGCAGCTGCTGTGTGTGTGTGTGTCTGTCTTTTTTTGATTACAGTAAGTTATCAGTTCTTTCCCAGTGTTTGCTGAAGAGGGTTAGTGACAAAACGTGCTACAGTTTAAAGGCCACGGCAGTTTATTTCACACTTCTGGATTATATTTTTATCACTTTTGCTGCAGCAAACTGGAAAAGTTTATACTAAATGCAATAGTTTGTCCTTTAAATGATATACTTTAAAAAACATGCACGGCTCTACAAGGACTTATTGTTGTTATTTTACAACCTATTTAAACTACAAAAGGCAACAGAAAATAGGGAAAAGGTCATTTTCTGAGTGACAGAGCAAATGCACAGGATCGCCAACTCTCTGCGGATCTTTACTGAGTGCTTTTAAAACAATACCATTTCCAGGGTTTTCCATCCAATCCCCCATAAAACAATAAGAAAGGAAACTCTCCTCGTTTTCAATTTGACTTTCCAAGTCACTTGGAAGCCATTATTCCCCCGATCTTCCATTCCCAGCGAGAATCTCATTGTTCCAGCAAGTATAAATAGAAATCAAGAAAAAGTAAGTTGGAGACACAAACTTCTTTTTTTCCCTTTATAGTGAATCCACTTTTTAAAAAGCATCTTCATCCGTGGAGTCCAAAACGATAAGCCGGGGAATAAACTTCCACTAATGCTCGTCCATGTTTTCCTTCAAACAGGCCTTCAGTCGCAGTAAAAAGGACTGCTGTCTTGGCTGCCATTATGCCGTATAGACAGTATGGCACTAGAAAGAGATGTGTCACAAACCATATGCTCACTGGAACACAATGGCTGCTGCGTGGCGGAGTCTATCCTCAAGACGGCACGGGCAGTCGCACGTAAACACGCGCTCAGGTAGCGGTAAGAAAACACACGTTTTCGTCCACTAAAATGGACAAACATACATTCCCCCAGCATGAAGTGGAAGTGTGCTTCCACAAAGTCACCACTATTAAAAACATCTACTGCTACATATCATTCTTAGTCTAATTTCTCTCCTCTGCAGTAAAAAACAGGACACATGTGATGGACCAGGAGGGTCCTGGCTGTCCCTGGGCACCACGAACGAGTGCATGAGCGCGTCTCACCTCACGCGTGTGTGCGCGCGGCGGCGAGGTGGATGTGATGCAGCTGTCAGCTTAACGCTTCCTGTTGTCCCTCCACTGACCTCGCATTAACCTGGAAGTACTACTCAACACCACGGCTGAAGTTTTCCTGCTTGGAGCGGCTCCAGGGCTAAACAGCCTGCCCGTCTCTCACACACACACACACACACACAAACAAATGCAAGGATGTATCTGCTTTCGTCTGCGGACCCTCAGAGAGAGACGGGAAAAGGAAAACATGTCAAAGCAGATCAGATGCACACTTTCCTTGCCGTGCGTGCGTTCTTCAGTGCCAAACGTGACCCTTAGCCCGAGCCTGCAACACGTCACACTCTCTGCTCACGAGGACGTTAGAAACATCAATCACGCGTATTAGCACAGACAAAAGCCGTGAAATTACATCCTTTCAGCGCCGGTGGTTGTGATTCCACGTCTTCAGCATTGTCATCATCCCTCCCCCTCAACCCAACCTCCTGTAAGCAAATGAATAAAAGAGAAAGGATAAATGAATAACTAGATGTATGAATAAAAACAAAAGGTGACGGGACCGATGTGAACGACCCGCTGGATTCTGTCTGCTGCAGTGGAAACAATGCATCTCAGTGCGAGTGTGTGTCTGAGTGTGTATGCGTGTGTCCAGGGGCGAAGGTGGAGAGCAGAGCTCCACTCCAGAGGCCTTGTTGGGCGCCGCGGCCCAGGGCTCGCCTGAAGGCACAGCCCGTCTGAAGAAGCCCTTGGCAGGGCTGCAGCTGAATAAAAGATGGGAGGAAAGTGTCAGCCTGGAAGGCCAGGAGCGCTGGGAGGCCCAGCAGCCTCAGCGCGGGAGACAAACAGATGCTAGCTCCGACAGAACAGAGAGGAAGGACGAAAGAGATGATCCAAGAAAAAAAAAGAACAGAAATAAAACACGAGGACGACTTTCCAAGATGCTCTATTTATGGAAAAGAAGCCATATTCAAATAATCAGAGAAATCAATTAAACATCTCTCTACAACTCACAGGGGCCTTTGCAGGTTGTTAATATTCCAGTGATATTATGGGATTATGACAACTGATGCACGAACAAGCATCCAGTCTTTCTTTCCCTCACGTAAAACTATATAATCGCAGATTAATCAGATTGTTAAAGAAATTATAAAATATATTTGTTGAGCGTAAAACAGAATCCCTGAAGAATAAATAAACAATAAAACTAAATCACACAGATCAAAGTTCATCATCATCTGGTAGCTGGGACTTTGTGGATTATAAAATTCAAATTTAAAGGGAGTCTCGTTCAAATCTTTTGCTTCGTTCACATCCGGCGAAGTGAAACACGGAAAGGGAGAAGGAGGAGCACGTCCTGCGTTAGTTATCTCCACCTCTCAGTGTTAGCTGATAGAATTGAAGTGTTTAGCATATATGCTAATCATTTACACAGGCGCCGGATTATCACTGCTCTCTGCCAAGATTCCCAATCCCTCCATCCACTCCTCTGGCAATACCTCCCTCTCCACCTCTCACCCTCTGTATGTCCTTCCGCTCCTCGTCCCTTCCCTCACGCCTTCTACCTCGGGCCCCTCTGCTCCTTCGCCTTGCAGAGCAGCGGGACCTTTCCCACCGACAGACGCGCGCCTGCACCCACGCAGCCGCCGACTCGACGCGGGCTAATACTAGACGATTGGTCATCATGGGTGGCGAGCTGAGAAAAGCACACGCTGAGATTATAAAAGATGAAAGTATGTAAGTGTGAAAGCAATAGATGGGATGACAAAAGGGGGAAGGTGAGGTTATCTCACTCGCTCACGGTGGCCGCTGTGCAAACATTTTACTAAACGTTACATGGCACCACACACAGGCAGCTTCTCTCTGTGGCCCTGACAATCCACCAACACACACACACACACACACACACACATCCAGGCCAAGTCCTTTAGAAGCCACAGGATATTTTACGCTCCGTATCCAAACCACCCAGTCGGTGTCACGGCTCCCATTTGTGGAGGCGATTTTGGGTCCTTATCAGGATCAGTGGCCTGGGGTTTGGGTGGGAGGAGGGGGAGAGGTATTAACGGTTAGAGAGCCTGCAAACCAGCCCAGCGCTTTAGAACCGGGCTCAAATGACAGGAATGTTGTCGGGGTCCCCAAAATGTTGCGGTGGCGCCTCTGGTTCAACTGGTTTTAAGCGAAAAGGTCAATTTGCCATATTGTGTTTTTGTCATTATCCATTAAAAAGTCACGATCGAGCGACGCCTGGTGACTGATCTCTGTTCAAGTCACAGATACATTAAAGGATCATTTTACATTTTCCTCATTGCCAACGAAAAGGACCAAAACAGACCGTCTAGCCAACAACTATGGTAGCGCTTGTTGTCCAAAAACAATTAAAAGCACATTCAGCGAGCGCCAGCGCCGCACCGGGTGAAGTTCTTCATCAGCCGACGCTTCCTGCTGCTGTAAATACCGACTACTGTAATAATGCAGCGTGTTTACTCCAGTCTGTGTGATGACTGCTAAAAGCAGTCTCCAGCTGTTCACAAACCCAAGTGGAAAGGCTATTCATTAACTTTTTCTTTTTTTTTTTTAGAGCCTGACACAGGAAATGAGAGAAAAACACGATGTACGCTACACTCTACTTTTTTTAAATGAAAAGAACAGATAGATTTGCTTGCACTAAGTCAAAACGTGTACCGTGTAGTAGAAAACCTTTCCTCACAGCTTACATGCATGCGGTGACTGCATTTACACACCCATTAGTCAGTTTAGTATCTATAAAAGGTAAATGGTGTCAATGCCAGTAATGGTATGTATGCAGGCATGTAGAGAATTTAGAAATATGTGCATAAGCAAGAAACCTTTTGATGGCAGAGGACGGATCTGACACGGGAATGCAGACCGTCTTTTTTTGCTGACGATTCTTCTTTCGTTGCCCCGGAGCGATCCGCGTCTTCCGCGACACAGATTTTCCTCCACGTCAGCGGTAACGTCTCTGAGTGACGTTTGTGCGCGTGCGAGAAAAACGCAGAAAAACAAACTTTGACCCGTTACTGCCTCTCCGCATTAAACGAATCTGTCTCACGAGCTCCACACAAACGGAGATCAGCACCACGGACAGTGCTGAATTAAGAAAAACCTGGGTCATCTCATTTCTACTCAGAAACATGCAGGCTTCTTATTGGGTCTACCTCCGGTTTCTGGTTTGATCAACACGTTACGTGGTTCTGCGACAACTTCTGCTTTTACTTTTGCTACGCCTGTAATATCTACAGTATCCTCTCTCTCCCGTCTCTCGCCCTCCTTGCAGATAGCGGCAGATTACAGCAGGGCCCTGGTGTGAGGTCACAAGCAGACTTCTTGCAGCATATGGACACGTTCCCTTCCAAGAAAACCCCTGCCAGATGAGACCGCGAACACGCACACACAAGCACGCAGTAGACTCAGCAATATAAAGATACAGTAAATAGCAATAGAAAAACACCTAAATTGTAAATACAGTTCAAATCAAATAGAAACATTCACACGCTGGCAGTTGAAGCGCAAGAGATTAAGAAAAATCAAAGGCTATCTGATCTCACGTCTCATCTTCTCTGTGATCCAGGGGCTCAATCTACTTCACTTGGAGTAATCTTGGTGTTAGTACACACAAACACACACACACACACACACACACACACACACACGCTCTCCACTTAATATGCCAGTAATCCGCCGAAGACCAGCTGAAGAAGTGTGAGCGCACACACAAACACACAATCATCTGCGCAACCAGGAATATAGTGTCTAATAATCTGGCGCACTCTAAGCTCGCTGATTTCTTAAAGCATGACACACACACACACACACACGTTAAAGTTGGTGTGTGTCGCCACACACTCCCCCAGAGCTGTGTGGTTCTAAACGAGCGTCTCAAACACACATACGCAGAAGTTAAGTGGTATCGAGTAATCTTCAGCAGGCTCCAGCGGGAGCTCTTGGATGGACACAAACACACACACACACACACACACACACACACACACACACACACACACGAGCATATGCAGGAGGAGACACACACACACACACACACACACACACACACACACACAGAGCTGGTAATCTTCCAGCCAGCTGAAGTGTAATCAAGAAGGAGACAGCCATATGTCTGAGGGTGCTGAGCCTTGGCCTCTCTCCTCCTTCTCAACCGTCTCACTCTCTCAGGCTTTCGCGTTTCTATTTCATTTCTCTTTCTCCACACAGACTTCTGCTAATTTGTTCGTTCACGTCGGTTAGTTTCCTTTGCCGTCGTCTTCAACGAGCGCTAAGGTGCAGAGGGAAGTCGCCTCAGGAGCGTGGAAAGGATTTAATGGCTCGGCATAAAGCTTAAATGTCACAAAAATTATATTATTATAATTTATTATATAAATTAAACTTCACTTTTGCTCATATTTACCATACATGTTTAGCAGTTATCAAATACAACTTAGGAGCGAAGGCAGGTGAATGTGTTTGTATTTGTCGTCTCTGCAGTGTGTGTGTCCCGGTCCCCTGTGAGGAGACAGCTGGTGTGGCAGTGACCCCGGCTGGAAGGAAGCCCTGTGCTTTTTCATGTCTCCCTTCCCGTAACTCACGGGGGCCACTCGGGGTCCGCTCAGGTTTTGCGTGCAGCGAAAACGAGGGTGGCACATTTCGGGAGTGAATCAGAAAAGAAAAGAAAAAAAAAGCGCAGCACATACACGAACCAACCCCTCAGCAGTGAAGACTTAGTTCAATTCCATAAAAGCCAAAATGATTTTCCATCTCCTCCTCCAGCCTCAATCCCCTCATCTATCTCGGTTTCTTATTGTCTATTTTTTACTCTGCTCTTTCAGCCCTTTCTTAATCCTTCACCCGTCCATTCCCCCGTTCTGATGAAATGACCACATCTAATCCTTCTGTCCCCTTGGGACAGACGTAACTGTATTAAGACAGTAAATCCATGTCCTTACAACTGCTACAGATGTCTTTCTTTATTATCCCCTTTTTCTCTTTTTATCACTCTCTCCACAATCTTCTAAATCTGTCCTTTATAATCTCATGACTTTTTTCCTGAGCTCCCAGAAATGTATAATCTCACATTATGTTTTTGAGGATTTGTTTGTCTTTTTGTCCGTTTCCGAATACCTCACGGTTAATGTTCGCAACCCAAATAGCAGACGGTCTTTTTCCGGCATTAAATAAAGCTGCAGATGTCTCCTCATAGAGAGAAGCAGTGAAATATGTTCAGCACTGTCTGCTCAACGTGTGTCTGCAGCTCACGCTAATTATCTCTCTGTCAATTTGGGGACACAACAGCACTAAGCTGAACCTCTAGTGCACCAGGACTCCCCTAAAAAAGGCCTAAGTGTAAAACTACAGAACATTTAAAAACCTTTTACGTGTCATGACTAAAACTATAAAATAGATCTTATTCCTTTTCTTTATGATGAGGAGGAAGATAACATTTTGAAATGCCTGATGCACACACTGCATCAGGCATTTCATTATTCTTTCTTCCTGTTTCCCTATCTCTCTCTCTCGCGCTCAGCTGTGTGCAGATGTGCCTTTTCTTCTTCATTACACATTAGCCACTCATTCTAGCAGACACTAAGGGTGGTGTGTGTGTGTGTGTGTGTGTTTGCCTTTGGAGTCCTTCCAGGTGTCTCGGTGCCACCCTGCTGATCAGACATGCATAAGAAAAGCTCAGTGTTTTTCTGCCCCATCAGCTGCAGCCGCCGCTTCACTCCTGTAAGCAGGTGCCACAGATGCAGAGAGACGACGGAGTCTGGTCATTTTATATGTCGGCTTTTATCTCAGGGCGCCGTTTAACAGATCTTCAGTGTGTTTCAAGAGATGCACCCGGAGTTTCTAATATAATAATACACATATTCCAATGTTACTCATTTAAATATGTGTGTGTGTGTGTGTGTGTGTGTGTGTGTGTGTGTGTGTGTGTGTGTGTGTGTGTGTGTCTGCCCATCTTGTCATGCTTGTTGGCTACACCGATGCCTCAGTGCCTTGGGCAGGCGCGCACACACACACACACACACACTTGCAAAGGGTGACAAAGGTTAAAGAAGGAGGAAGGACCAGCTGCTAGCTTTCTAATGTTCAACAGCGTATGAGGGGACGTTTAGAGCGGGGAATAGATGGGAGGGACAGAGGTAAAAAGGACAGAAGAAATAAAGAAAGGAGCAGTTAAAGGATGAGGAAATATGATGAAGAAGAAAATGTGAGGTATAAAATAAAGAAACGTGTCTAGTTTCAAACCAAACCGAGCTTCACAACATTTTAAAAAAAGGTAAATATCTTTTTTTATTCTAGTTATTAATGACAAAGCAAACCAAACAAGGGAAAGTCCTTCAGAAAGTCCTTTATGGATGAAAACACAAGCTGATCTTCTCCAGCGGTGCGCCCAAGTCACCGATACACACAGGCACTTATTAGGCGAACCTGGTCATTTCTAAGATGCAGGGACGGGAATCAGGCTTTTCAGATCAATCGGGCATCAAACACAGCTCAGTGTGTGACCTCCTGTCCAATCGAAGGCACAGAGAAGCGTACCACACACGGGGACACAGGACAACAGACGAGGGAGGGACAGCACATTTCTAAGCTAAATAATAATAATAATAAATACTTTATTGATCCCTAGGGGGAAATTCTGCCCCTGTGAGGCGCCTAGGGTCAGGGTATTGGTGTCAGGTCCAAGGACAAGACTGCGAATCAAAGCGCTCGCGCCTGGGTTTAAAGTCCACCCTCTGAGCTCATGCCCGAATACTAGAAAACCACAAAGATAAACAAACTAAGGGAGAAATCTGGCCTCCTTCAGTTATAAAGTATATGTGACAGTGTTCATAGTCCACGGTGAACCAGTGGGAACAGCTCAACGAGGTGTGCCCGTGTTCCATTTTTAATTTGAGGAAGATCGTGTGCGTCAGTGACTAATGACACAGGAAACTCCTGGTGAGTCGCCAGTGGGTCTGTTCAGAGCAGCTGAACTCTGGTTCACCTTTGGCCTATTGACAGAAATATTTGAGCAAAAAGCTATCGAGCAGACAAAATGACGATGACGGTGATGATGTTTAGCGACATGTTCGGTTTGTGCTGTAGGTACGATCGTGTGGTTTATACCGACGTTGTTCTGTGGTGCTTTTTTATTTTCAGATGGTTTGTTAAACAGACGAGTAGGAGCTGCCACGGACACACTGGCCCTATGATTTCCTCACATTAGATGTGCATAATGGGTGCTGACAGATTTACTCTTCCTGATATTTTAACAAAAGTGTAAGAATGTACGCCACACCTACCGTGTGTGGGTGTGCTCGCCCCAACGCACTCAGACCCACAATCTACAAAGTCACGTATAAGTCGTCAGCCGCCATCACCTCAGCGCCGGAAGCACAAGGCTTGTCTTAGAAGCTACATGAAGGTTGGTTAGCCCCATGGGTAAAAGCTCTTTTTGTTTTACGCAGTATTTGTGTAACGGGATTGTTCAGTTGAAGTTCAGGATCCAGTTGAGATGATTGTGCAACGTAAGCAAAAGAACAGAGAGTCGCAGCGCGTCTGCTTCACTGCAGAGACAGACTCCTACTAAAACTTCTAATACAAAGTGTAAAAAAGATCATGCACGTGATCAGTGTCGGGTGGTTAAACATCCTGCAGTGATTCCTTTTTCTTCATAGGTCCAAGGTCATGGACAGGTGTAGCTCTTGCTGCAGCTGCATCCATAAGGATATGAAGAAAAAAAAAGAAGCTTGTGTCTGTTTCGTGTTTTTGCAACCTCACAGTCGCTTCTTCACTGGAACCAGGCTTAACCGCCGTTCACACGTGGCCCTGAGGGATGCCGCCGCCACATTCCTCATGTTGTTTGTGGAAACGCTGCCGCGCCTGTTTACACAGCATAACGAGTCTGTGGCTGGACGTTGCGCTCGTTTCTGACTGAGTTAATTGACTTTAATGTGTGCATACTGTAACGTAGCTCACTGGGTGGTGTAGAGGAATAAACAGTGTCTGTGCTCACGACAAACACACACACACACACAGACACACCTCCTACCATTGATTCAACCAATTCAATACACTCACAGACCGTGCTGGCTTGAAGCAGGAGGACAGAGCCTGTGGCAAGGTGATTGAGAGTGTGTGTGTGTGTGTGTGTCTGGCAAGAGCAACTAGTGACATCTGTATATGAGAAGCATTAGAGAAAGACGTGGACGGCACAGCTGACATACCTGTCGCTGTCTTTCTAACTACCCCCTCCACTTGTCCTCCCGTCTCAGATGTGTCGGGGTCTTCACTATTGTGATCCACAATCGCCTGCCGCTGCTCTTCGGGCTCCAAACACACAAGGCTGGATCGGCGCGCATGAAACGATCGTGTACAGGGACAAAAAGATGGAAGGAGGGAGGGAGGACGGGAAGAGAGAGGCAGAGGTGGGAGGGAGGGAATGCGAGGAAGGAGAAATATCATAGGGAGACTAGCAGCGGGACAGAATGAAAGTGTAATAATAAACAACGGTGTTTTAAATTGATGTGTGACAAATGTTTTCTCGAATCTTCAAGTTCAAGGAACCCACCAAAACTCCCTTTCAAACATTCAGCCGATTCCAGCGAGGACGGGCGAAGATCAAAACACTTTGCACGCGTCTAAGAAGCCACTGTTCTCGTCGGGACAGCTGTTTCAGCTGCGAGTTTCGCTGTTTGCCTCAGAGCAGTTGTGGCCATACTGAAGCTCTGGGCAAAGGGAAGTGAAGGGCACTGCTAGCTCAAAGCGAAGCCCAGTAGGTAGCACGACTCACAAACACACACACACACAGGCATCAGTTCACTTTAACACTACCTTTGTTGTACTTTTATTTTTAATTGTGAAGGTGTCGCCGTGCACAGTAATTGGTGTTTTAGCATCTTAAATGCTCCTTTGTCTGGGTGCACGTCCTGAAGAAAGGTCAAGAGGCTTTTATTACAATTAAAAGCAGCCACTGTAGTCACAAGTATAGAATAAACCAATTAAACGGCACTATAACAACCGGAAAAAACCCCAAAATTACCACCACGTTTAAAACTAGACTAGACTTGTCCAATCGAACGAGAACACCACGCAGCTTCTTCTTGCTCTGGTGCTTTTGTCGGTGATTTCTGATTCTGGTCTTCGGCGCTGCTGATAACTGAGATAATTATGTTAATGCTAACAGCCTTGTTAGCCTTTCTTGGTTCACAGTGTCACGCTCGCGCCAAGTGAGACACCGTGGAAATGTCAGCATCCGCCTCGTCCGTAGAAGCGTGTGTACGTACGTGTGTTGGAGAGAGATGACTTGAGATAGAGGGGAGTTGGCCACAAGTGTGCAAAGAAACGCTCGCGCACACACACCTTCACACATGCATATTTGCATACTTTAACAGACGCCAAAGCCCAGATATTAATTAAAGTTCATTGCTTCGGTAATTAGCAGCACAGGATAATACCAATATGTGACTTATTGCCCCCCCCAGGTTCAGCTCTCCCTCAAACTTTAATTGAATGAGCGACATTAAAAACTTCAGAGGCCATTTGGCAAGGTTGACTAAACAGTCGTAAACGCCAAAGGAAACACTTCAAGCGCGGACAAAAGGCTTCTTAAAAACCATAAAAAGTGTCCTCTTCCTTTAGCTTTAGGGAGGCCATAATCCAAATTAAGTAAGTTTAGGTTACATACTTTTGGATCTGAATTATGTATCACAAGCCGCCCGTTCAGGAACAAATCTGCAGCCTCACAGAATTCGCAATTTTTCATAAATTCTTTATTGTGGAGGTTTTTTTTACAGTGTCTCACAGTCGTCACTTTTCTAGACAGTCCAACGATAATTAACTCAACCTAAAGTAGACTTTTAAAGTTTCTAACCAACATTTATGTAAATTTGAGCCATAAAACTTGAATTTCAAAAGATGTCTGCATACATTATCTTCCTCAAGAGACACTCATCGCTGCAGTTAACTATAAACAAGGTTATCTCGTTAGACGGATAGTTCAGTTCCTAGTTAAACATGTTGTCTCTCAGAGCACAAAACAAAAAAGGAATAAATACAATATGTATATCTATGACGTGGCACATGCGGTTTCAAACACAACGCCTTCCTTTCTGTGCCTTTACTGCGATTTCTTTTAATCTTATGTTCATTATTCTTTTATATATTATGAGGCAACTCTGTGTCTTAATTTGTCTCTTAGTCAATCACCGTTCCTTTTGTGGCTCTGCTGTCTGGTCCCCAAATCTTACGCAGACACACACGCAGGCACATGTACGTCTAATCTACACATATACAAAAGCATGCATACAATTATCTAAACACACACACACACACACACACACGTTTCTGCTGTGCCTTTGTGCTCCTTTAACCTTGAGGTCTGCAAGCGCCCAACTGTGATAATCTCTCAAACTGCCTTCATTACTGTTATGGTACACACACACACACAGACAAGCATCAAGGAAGAGCACAAATATTCAAGCCTTAACACAACCACAGCAACACACACACACGGGCCTGGTAAGAGGTGGAACATTTAAAAGCCTTTTTTTTGTTCTCGCCATTGACTTGGATCAGCATTAGGCTCATCAGATAGTCAGAGAGGTGCTGTGTGTGTGTGTGTGTGTGTGTGTGTGTGTGTGTGTGTGTGTGTGTGTGTGCCATGTGTGTGTGTGTGTGTATTATTGGCTGTCCTCCCCCTAACTGGCTAGACGGACACAGCCTCCAGGAATGTCAAACCTCCAACCTGCATTCTGATGTGGGCACCCGCAGTCACTAGTACACCGTCACCCACCCTGTGTTAGTTTGTGTGTGTGTGTGTGTGTGTGTGTGTGTTTTACTCTTCTTTAGCGCCGGTATCTGAGCGACAGGCCCTGAGCATTGTAGCAAGCAGACAGGTACACAAACGCAGTGGAGGGGTTGGAGGCAAACTTTGGATAACACATAATTATCTAATCATCAAACAGAACACATCTGGTGATATTTTGCACAAATATTTAAGATTATGCTACTTTTAATTCTAACGGGCCACATAACACACACACACACACACACACACACACACACACACACACACACACGAACATGCTGGAAAGAGATGACAATACACTGTGTGTGTTTGCCCTTTAAGTGCCAGTGACAGCAGCTTGGCGTGCGATCTGCCCTGCCACTCAGTCACCATGCCGCTCTACCTTCCTCTTTCATTTGCACTATTCCCCTCCTTTCATCTCCACATTCCCTCTGCGACACAACCTGCGGTTTTGGAGAAAGTTTTGGATGATTGATGCCTTCTTTCTTTCTATTTTTTTATTTTAAACCTGCGTTTCTGTGTGTCAGTCCCGATCAGTCGTCCTTGACTCAGTCTGCTTCTCTATTCTTTTAATATTGACAGACAAAAAATAACTTTCCTGCTTATACGGTACAGTCCTGAACAAAAAGCTGAGGGTCATTATTAAATCTAAATGGAATACATAGAAAGGGTAATGACCTAGACATTTAAAGAGCAGCACTAGTCTCCATTTTTTGGTAAAATTTAGGAAATTCATGGTTCTGATAACTTTTAGCTTCCCAGCCGACCACAGCCTACGTCACTAGCTTGGCTCAGTCTTTACTATTGAATCCATTTGTCAATTTTGTACTGCTTCGTTTATTCTTTATACAGTTTATAATGTAAATAATATAATAGAACAAACAGCTTTTGGCTTATATCGGAACATTGAACATAAAATCTCTGCATTTACCACCATCTTTGCCACCATTTTTTCCACGTTAGACCCGTTGATGGAGGCGTGTGTTTCACAAACAAAACTAGAAACACTTTAAATGTGCTCCAGTATATATGAGCTAAAACTTGGTTTGAAATGGTCATACACACTTTTACCAGCTCAAAAATAAGCTTCACAATTCATGGCTAGATGAAAAAATAAGTTCACATTATGAAAAATAATTTCAAAAAGACATAAAAGACAAGGTAATGACCTAGACAGCTACAATTGGAGAATCTGTGAAAAAAAAAAAAGCCTCGCAGGAGAAGCGATGCGTGAGCTTGACGCCCCTGATGGGACTTTCTTAGTCTATTCTAATTTTGGACTGAAGCTATTTCAATTATATTTGAGCAAAGTTTTGATTGAGAAACCTTTTCATCTCTTCACAACAAATAATTCAGACGTCCTCACGTGTAACCACGAACCGACACGATCTTCTCCTAAGCCTTCGAAGGCAAGTTTCTCCACCTCTAGAGCAGCATTTATATCTGTGTAAATAAACCTATATCTATAAACAAAACCTAAGGAGAAGCGAGCCAGTTTAGCGTATTTAGACTCAAAGCGCCACTCTTTTTTCAATGCCCCAACAGCATCCTTGGAGAGATTTAATTTTCCCTCAAGTGCCTGCCTCCCATCTCATAGAAAAGTATGTTGTCGCTTCTCCACAAGGTTCCTCCAATCAGAGGACGCGTCTCTCTTTAGCTGTTGAGTTCAAGTGTCTAACCTTCTCTGTCTCAAGGTCAGCATCTGTATGCACTCTTAAGGGTCTTGATTCAAACAAACGAGACAAGAAAATTAATCGGAGGCAACGTACGAAGTATAAGAGAGAGAGAGAGAGAGAGAGAGAGCGTGCGCGCGAATGCAAATTGTTCTGCGTGTGTGTCCAACTGGAGTCAGAGCTTAGCCGCTCAGGTCCCGGGTCGGATGGGAGTGAGCGAGGGATGAAAGAGACAGATACAAGTTTGGTGGAGAAAAGTCACTTTGCTGGCCACAGTCCGAGCGTCGCGTGTTTATGCTCCACTGGTTCAGACACTCACTCCTAAATAGCACATTTAGCTTTAGCGCTAACTAGCCGTGACTAGGTGTTTCTAATGCTCACCACCAGTGCCTGCAAGGTCTTGATTATTAAGTGAGTCAGTCTATTTAGGTCAACTTCTCAGAAGTCAACAGATCGCTACCAGTTTGGGTTTTTTTTTCAAACTGACCCCATCTGCTAAAATCCTACATGGTTGAGTGTGCATGGCCGTGCACTTTGATCTCCGTTAGTACAACTGCGCTACTGTGGGAAACAAACACAATTGACATTATCAACTCTTTTTTGTTGCCTTTGTGTGTCTGTCAAACGAAGCACGGTTAATATCGGCTGTGATGTCTATGGTAAATGTATGCACTGGCATGTCACACACACACACACACACACACACACACACACACACACACCAGGTTTTCCCACATGTGCCGACTCCAGATGGCCTCAAAGAGAGTACGAGCACTGCCAACATCACGCACACACACATACACACCGTTACAAAGTAATGACCCACCCCTGAGACCCACCTAACCAGGTTTCATGCTGTGATCAAAAACAAAGTGTAAAAAAAAAAAAAAAAAAAAAAATAAAACTTGGGGGGTGG
>JAUMHF010000012.1:3500422-3516392 GCA_032359275.1 Microctenopoma steveboyesi | reverse complement strand
TATATATATATATATATTGTTTATCTATGTTTATAGATATAGGTTTATATAAATTGCGATGAATCACAATTAATTACGGAAAACTTTGCGATTGAATAGTTTTTAACCGATTGACAGCCCTAATATATATATACACAGTATACCAGGCAGTGTCCAGGTCACGAGCAAAATGCTGACTGATCACTTATCAGTCATAATACAAATGTCCTAATTTAGAGAAATAAATGATTATTTTGCCCCGAGGAGCGAAATGCACCTCACTACTACTACTTCAGGTTCACATATAACCCTCGTTTGAACTCACCAGGCTTTTACCATCTCTCTGCTCTGCTCTATGCCACATTACTGAGAAAAGGAAAAAAAATCCTCAAGGCACGCTGTCCCTCACTGAACTCAAACGTGAAATGACAGAGCTAATTGTTTCACCCCTCAGTCCACTCTGTCTTTCTCGTTCCTCTTTACTTCGGCCAGCCCTTTCTATCATTTCTTCTAATTTCTCTCAATTACCATCTCCTTATGCTCTTTCTCGTGGATGTGTACGTGTGGGTGGGTGACCTTCCTGAACTTTATGGCCATTTATGGAGATTAGATAAAGCTGGCCCTTGCATGACTCATTGGCATGCATTAGAGTACAACAATAACACGCGCATGCCTACAAACACACATCACACATCACACACACACACACACACGTGCACAAGAAGACCATCTTAAATCGAGGATTTAAGGCAAAATTAAAGGTAAAAGCGCTCTTGGTTTTCTTCTTTTGTGAGACATCATCTGTTTTTCAAAAAGCCATGTTCCGCGTCCTTTTCTTCCCCTCTAATGGATTTTTGATTTTTGCAGAGCATGGAACACAATTAGCTCATCTTTCTTTTTTATTAATGACACATTTACTCTTTTCTTTTTCCACGCTGTTGTTTATTCTTGCCCTAAATTGGAGAGTGAAGAGGTCTTAAAAGTGCATGCCGTGTGTCGGTGTGTGGCAGTATTTGTAATTTGAATATGCTTAGGGGTCATTATTTTTGTTTTTTTGTTTTTTATTTTCACAAAACCTATAAATTATCTGTGTTTATGTAAAAAAAACAACAAATGAAAATCTAATGAAAAGAAAAACAATGGCACAAAAGTCGAGGTACAAATCACATTTATAAAATACCATTTGCAGTCAACACACTTCTTTAAACATTCATTGTTTTAATAACCATGAGAGACTGTGGTGCATAATCAGCAGCGTATTTGCATTTACTCCACAGTTCTGTTTTGCTATTATTATAAGACTTTATTAGCAGTTTTTACAGTAAACTGAAATGAATAGTGCCTTCTTGCAGGAGGAAGCATAAAAAAATATTGAGGTAAAAATGAGTTCAAGCTATTAGAGTTGATGACGCACCCGGCTTAATAGGTGTTCATAAAAGCCAGGTAAAGAGGCAAACATATGTGGACCCGAGTCCCGAACACAGTACTGCAGACTTAATAAATGCATAATGGAAGTCAAGTGTACAGCTGCAGCGTCTTTACCCAGGATTGTGTGTGTCTGTATGGGATGGTATCGTTTTAGTTGGGGGGGTCAGGCTTAGAAATATTATGGAAGTGACCTTCCTCACCTCCCTCTAAAAAACTAGGTCACACTAGGCTGACCAGAATCAAGATCCAAGTGTGTGAACTGCTAACTGACCTGCTCTGCATCCAGCCCCACCATTCAGCTGCAGGCCTCACCATGCAGCTGTAGGCCTCCCTCTGCGTCCAGCCCCACCATGCAGCTGTAGGCCTCCCTCTGCGTCCAGCCCCACCATGCAGCTGCAGGCCTCACCATGCAGCTGTAGGCCTCCCTCTGCGTCCAGCCCCACCATGCAGCTGCAGGCCTCCCTCTGCGTCCAGCCCCACCATGCAGCTGCAGGCCTCCCTCTGCGTCCAGCCCCACCATGCAACTGCAGGCCTCACCATGCAGCTGCAGGCCTCACCATGCAGCTGCAGGCCTCACCATGCAGCTGCAGGCCTCGCTCTGCGTCCAGCCCCACCATGCAGCATTTGTGGTTTAGTAGCTCTCCTGAATGAGCACCAAGAGGAATCTTCTGGTTCTAGACTTCAATTTAAACAAAATTTGTGACGAGGCATCAATGTGATGAAAGCATGCAACAAATCCCATCACACCGAACTACGACGACATACTTACAAGTCACATGCTGGTAAACACACACATACAGAAATATTCTGAATAGGTGCAGTAATAGTTTAATTGAATAAATGAGATCCTTCACATTGATCAAACCTCTGCAAACTGAAAAAAAACCTAAACTACCAGCTTTTCCTATACGTTTCAAGTCTTCGCACCTGCTTCCCACTTGGCTCTTCAACACAATGCCTCACTTGGCCTTCGCTTTTAAGAGTTTGCCTTCATATGCTGGTTTAGAAATCATCCCCTCCAACACTCACACTTGCATCTTTTGTTCCTCTTTCCTTTATTCCTTGTTTCATTTCCACTTCTTGTCCTATCCGTCCTTCATAGTGTGTGTGTGTTGTTTTTTTTTTTACACTGCCAGGTGCAGCTCTGTGAGCGCCGCTACACAGAAATCTACTGAGAAACTCACACAAAGATACAGACACCCAAATGAAATCAAGCAGAGCCTCCCTCTAGGTCCATGTCCCGCTTCCTCGCCAAGCAGTACATGGCCATACTGCCGCCGTGCGACTGACGGACTTTTGGCACAGAATGGCAGAGCCACAGACACAGAGTCCCTCTCAAGGAGCAGATGCTTGCTTCCTTTTGACATATGCCCCTCAGATAGAGTGTGGTGGATGGGAAGGCAGGGGATATAAGAGGAGGAGAGGAGGGTGGATAACGGTATTAATCTGGAGCATTGGTGAATGATCTGAGAGACGGTCAGGTTTATAAATACATGTGTGTAGACAACAAAAAACAAAACAAAAATAGCTTCTTTAGGCTAAAGTGACATATACCGAGTGTCTTCTTTGAGACACTGGAGTCCAGCAGGGACCTAACTCTGCTAGCTACATGTGGATGGCAAGACGATCGTTATAGCTGGAAAAAAAGCTGATAGCAGCCAAGAAACCAGTGACACGTTACACTGTCCAACTGAAAGAGTCACAGTCTCTCTTTTTGATAAACTGGAGAATCAGAGTTCAAATGAGAGAAGGAGAGAGCCAGAGAGAAAGAAGCCAACAGATGGCGACGACTGGTAAAAAATACAGGTAGGACGGGACAGCACTGGGCGAGGGAAGACAGGACAGGAGGAGGACAAAGATTTGACACATTGGCACGTTGTCACTTGCATCATTTACGCTTTGAAGATATTCTTGACATTATGAAAAGTAAATAGGTCAGTTAATAAGTAACATATGTGTGGTGGTCAAAAAAGATGACTTGGGTTAATCGGCAGGCTTTTGCAGCCAGGAAGCCTTTGGTGCTGGTATTTTGTAAGAAATGGACAGTATTAATAGATTCCAATAGTCTCTTCAAATGGTTTCGAGGTCACAGCGCGTGAGGAAAGAACATGACATGTTCCACGGCTCTTTTCTAAAGGCCCAACATTAGGCTGGCCTTGGTGATTCAATCTATCTCTCAACCAAAGAGGAAGTCGTAGTAGTAATCATACTGAATGTATGTTTGATTTGAAAGATGGGGTCAACGAATCGGCAAATCACCACAGTGGGAGGATGGTGGTAGAGATATCAGGGAAGAGTCTCTCTGCATAGCTATCTATCTCTGAATCCTCTCAGCGCTGATATTTCCTCCCTCTTGTTAAATCTGATTATCATTTATCATGTACTCTGAGGTAAACACACAAGATACTCTGCATACAACCATCACACACACACACACACACACACACACACACACACACACTTCTGACGACCAACACTGTTGCAAGGTGAAATCTTTTCATTAAAGTAAACAAACAAGCACACTTTGAGTGTCTTTCATTAATATGAGCAAGAATTTTAATTAACGGCTATTGATAAGCCTCGTCTGTCTTGAGGATATGTTTGTTTGTGATTGCATATATACGGCGTGTGGGTGTCTTAAAGACGTGCTCGCCGCGCGATCTTGATTTGTGAGGCGTGAAGAGGAGCGGCGCGCGTACACACGGATATAAACACGGCGTGTTGACGGATTAGATGGGAGTTTTTAATCATCTTAATTAAGCCTAATTGTTATTTGCTGAATATGTGGCCTTTATGAAGTTCACGGGGATATAAAAGCAGATTGAGTAACTAATTAAAACCCAAGGAGTGCGTTTTATTACGAGAACCTGTTAAGAAGCGGGAGATGAAACACAAAAAAGGTGCAGGTGAGGGAACGTTCCCATACAGAACACTTGAAGTGAGACTGCAGGTGCGTGCCGGACAGATGTGCACAGATGTGCAACACACAAGACAGATGACGCGCGTGTGTCCATATGCAAGCGAGTTGTCTCAAGGAGTTAGACGAGCCTTCATAAATCATTAATACAAACACACACATGTTTAGCAGGTTGCCATAGTGCCCCGTAGCCAGGTGGCACGCGCACTCAAACATGTACTTAGCACATTTAACACCTTGTGCAAAAAAAAAAACACACCGGGTGACCCAGAAGAAATCACAGACAGATTGAAGATGGGAGGACGGGAGAAGGAGGAGGAGGAGGGAACATCACGAGGACGGAGGAAGGCACACCTGTTATTAGCTTTTGTCCAGACGGTCGGTCGGATGGAAGTTGGGACGGGGAGAGCGAAGGAGGGACCGCGAGAAGGACGAGACAGAAGGAGATCCTGGGAGAAAAACGGAGAAATTGTCAGTCATTAATAATGAACGACAGCTCCTCAGAGACCATGTTCATACATTAATAATAGATAAGACTCAGCTGGAGGGGGCAAAGGAACGCCTCAGCAGAATGTACCTGAGGAAACGACACCTCGTTAGATTTCCTTTTTAACTTGTGGGCGACGGGGACATTCACAGAACTTTCTTATAGAAGTTTTCCTTTTGTCTACACAGTCAGTTCAGCTGAGCAGCCATTCATTGCACATTTGTGCACGATAAACTGTATCATGCCCTAATGTTTTCATTCGACTGCCGCTGTGTGCCATTTCCTGGAAAACAACTAACCATCACAGGAAGATTGGGAAGTCTCTGACAGGAAATAACGCCTCGAAACATATTGCGTTACATAAAAAGGGCATTTTTTTCAAGCCACCGATTAAAAAGGGAAAGAAGTAGAAGTCGAGTTCAGTGCAGACGCATAAAAAAAGTAATTAAAACATGTAAATCTAAACAACATTGGTCCTTTCAATCAGAAGTTAAAAATCATCATCATTCAGAATCTATTACAGAGACGGACTCAAACTAAGCTGCGCAAAGAGACGCACGATTACACCGCAGCACCTAAAGGGACGCGGCAAACCTTCAATTCAAGGTAAATGACAAACATGAATGAAAAACCACCAACACGTTTCCTGAAAGAGCCCAGAGGTGGAGTTTAAACGCTCCCAACAAGAGTGGTTCTGTGCCAAAGCAGACGAACCAAAAACTCCAACGTTTCTGCATGAGAGGAGCGACGAGGAGAGGGCGCGAGCTAACTATCGCTTACAACGTGAGAATAAAAAAAAAACACAGATGCTTCTGCGCGCATATTCGTGCACACTCACTGAAACACACACACACACACACACACACACACACACACACACAGAGGCCACCGCACACATGAACACGGAGCTTGGTATCCTGCCAGTTCTTGATGACAGTGAGAGGGGAGGAAAAGGCACAGACTACACACACACACACACACACACACACACACACACACACACACACACACACACACTTTCAACCGCATTGTCCTGCACTGTCTCGTCCTCCACGTCTGCTACATCCTCTCATCTTCATTTCACACAGCGACTCTCTCCTTTTCCAGCAACACACACACACACACACACACAAATGGGTGGCCTGATGGTGAATCACTGTCATTTAGCAACAAAGACCTCCGCTTATTGTCGCTTCATCTCTCTCTCCCTCTTTCTTCATCCACCTCTTTTTCCATCCCTCTCCTCCTTTCTGGCCAATGAGGGTGTGTAATTGTTGCTGACACGCAGGCGCACACACAAAGCACCGCCGCACGCGTAACACACACCGCATGGGTGTATAATTACGGCAAGTGAAGCAGCACTAAGGAATAATTACAGAGGCTGGTTGCTGTTGTTGTTGTTATTTCCAACAAATAAACCAATAGACAAACAAGATGTCGGGGTGAGCGGCGGGTCAAGCCATCTCCGTGATGACTCACTGCCGCCGCGTCACCGCTCTGCTCCGCAGCGACACATGAGCGCGTGCGATCGCCGAGACATTGATTTCAGATCCATTAGCCTCATTAAGACTCTTCTGGTTTCGGACATCAGATTACGGAGCAGGGATTTGTTCCCGCGGCGCAGTCGGTGCTTCCCGAAGGTGGAGGCGAGGGCGGAGGTCAATGCTCGTTGCAGTCCCCCACACCACGCTGAGGAACGCAGGACGTGAGACGCGCCCACATCCTGTTGGCCTTGGACCATATTTATATGTCATTTAATAAACAATCGTTCTCTCTTTCAGTACCTTTCGAATTCTCTTTCTAGTGTTTTGTGTGTGTTTTTTTCTTAAACTCTCTCTCACACACACACACACACACATACAGTGGCCACCCCGGCACCTGTGCTGAGGGTAACTGGAGTGTGAGGTTTTACTGGTGCTGCGATTGCAGGTTACGTTCAGTTCGTTTGTGTGCTATCAGACAGCAGGTGGCGGAATCAGCACACTGCCTCTTGACCCGCCGCGGGGTGGAGGGCTGCACTGAGGTGTGCGGGCAGGTGGTGCACACAAAACTTAAGTCTAGGTATTTCTTAAAACATCTGACATTAAGGGGGAAAACGCTGGCAGCCAAGCCGATGACTGAATGGAAACTTTCTGATAGAACCATAGACCATGTGCTTTTTCTATGTGAGTCAGTGTCTGTCAAGACTAGAGGTGTGTGTGCGTGTGTGTGTGTGTTTGTGTGCGCGTGTGCGTGTGTGAGAGAGAAGCAGTAGGGGAGGTGCGAGGTTGTGAGGGTGAGGGTTATCCCACTGTGTCAGAGAGAAAAGGGGAGAGAGAGGGAGGTGAGAGCTCTCTTGCATGTGGGAAAAAAAGAGCAGATGAAAAATGGCTGATGAACGAGTGCGGTATGAGGCGGCTTTGTTCTCCTGAAGGGCTGGGTTCACCGGCAGATGAAGAGCTAACTCTTAGTGGGAAATCACAGCTTGGCACAGGTCTCTGTCTTTCATTTGTCCGCTTCTGTCCCTTTATTCCTCTTCCTAACCCACAGTACTTTACTTTGTGGTATCTTTACCCACATTTTGCTTCAGTTTTTTTGTTGTCGCCTTCGCTTATTCATTGATCCAGTTTTCCAAATAGTTTTTCTACAGGTGTGCGCCTACATGTCTGTCTGTCTTGACCACCACCACCCCCAACACACACAACCAGAGTGAAGAGTGAAGGTGTAGCTGATTAAAAAAGAGATTTCCGACAGGTGAAGACTGGTTAATTTGGATAAATTTGATCCTTTCACCTGCCAGACGGCGACGGCAGCGATTCAGACTCAGTAGAACAACAACACTATGCATTATATCTGCACCCGAGTGTACATTCACGCAGAAAGAGGAGATGACGACAATTTCAGATCTCACTACATACAATATCAAATGTTGGCATCCTTTTTCTTTCGCGGCAAAATAAATGTAGTTATGAAGCGTTCGTTAAAGCCACAATCTTCAGTTCATTCATTCCTCCCAGACATGTTTACTTCAGCTAGACTAAGCAATTACCTTGTTACTTCTCCTGTGTGTGTGTGTTGCTCTATTTCATACACTAACAACCCTATTACTTGTCATTTAATACTTCTTAATTTAACATCTTCTTTGGTTGAATGGGAGGACGGTCAGGATTCAAATCGGCCTCGGGCGTTTCCTTACGTGCTCAGTTGAAGGCGGGAGGTAGAACTCAATTTCAATTAAAAGACAGGAGCAGACGAAGCTTTAATTGATAGTCGTTATGCCAGAGCTGCGTGTGTGTGTGTGTGTGTGTTGCTCAGGTTCACAGCAGACACACAAACACGAACTGATGTCCTACTTTTTCTTCAGCTTGTTTGCTGTGTGTGTTAGCATTAGCAAAAACAGTTTAAATATTTAAATATGAAGTTTTCAACTGAGTTTTATTATAAAAGTTTATAATAAAAAACATTGTATATCAGATAAATACATTCAAAGGTTAATTTGTTTTTATCTTTTGTGATTTTCAATAAATTAAAATGTAAACAGACTCTTTGTTTAAGCTACTTTCCCCGTGCAAAGCTTATTCTAATGTGCCAAAGGCTATCATTATAATACCCAAACACACAAACATGGCAACGTCATTACACCGAGCAGAGTTTGATCCCCAAAGTGATGGCTACTCAAAAAAGCGTCCTGAAAGCCTGCCTGTCACATCGTGTACACAATGACACGGGTCAATGAGGAAAAGCAGGAAAAAAGGGAGAGAGAAAACCCACAGAAGTGCTTTTACCAAGTTTGTTTTTGCCCTTTTTTCACTCTTTCATCCTTTGTTTGGTTGTATTATTTGTGTTAGGAATTTCCGCTCGCCACCCCCTCATCCCTCGTCGTCCTTTTTTTGGCTCGGCTACAGGGTGTTAATGAAAGCATTTCAAGCAAACGTTGATTTTTTGTTTCCATGGGGATCCAGAAGGCCCGACAATGTCACAGAGGCTTCGGCCAACAGACTGGTGGAAAACACTGCTGCCTCTATCCCTCCTTTCATCCTCACTGTGTCCGTCCGTTTCTCTTCAACCCTCCGCTCCACTACTTTCATTCCCATCACTCGCTTTTCACATTTTTCTTGTGTCCGCTTGTTTTACTCAATCCACTCTTTTCTCTCCCTCCTTTTCTACTGCGCTCTCTCCCTTTCTTTCTTTGTTGTCATCTATGTGTGAAGAGCTGTGATAAATAAAGACAAACACGGCGCCGTGTGTTTGTGTGCGTCTAGGAGGCGGACGCCAGCTCTCTGATAGCATTGTTACCCTCTCCACCTCTCCTCACTCCACTGCACATCCAGCTACGGGCTTTCTTCCCCCTCTCCATCCGTCCAGGCCCCGAGCCAGGAAGGCGGCTTCGGGGCCAAGTCGGGCCAGGACGGAGGATTCACTGCGGTGCTGCAGGGGGCATCGGTGCTGGAGGATGAGCGCCAGAACCAAGACCCTGATACGGCTTGCCAGTCGGCCCACTGAAGGGCCTTCGTGGCTGGGCACAGCATCAGGGTGGAAGGGGAGGTGGAGGCTGGAGGTCTCAGCAGCGGTAATGGCAGTGGCTAGATTAAGACCTTCTCTTAGAATCAGCACAATGGAGGAGGTCTACAGCGGAGCTACACACACACACACAACCACACACACACTGCATCTATTCAGCTCCGTCCATGTTGCCCATCAGAGGCAGAAAAGCATGAATAAATACATGAGCGGCGTAGAGCTCCATAGGTCTGATAAAAAGAACGAAAAACACAAATGAATAACAGGAATCGAACGAAAGAATAGCAAATTGAAAAAAGGAACAGATGAATAATTTTGATGGTTTTGTACGGCAGTAATTGTGAAGAGAGGGAAAAAATGGAGAGGAAAGAAGGATGATGAATTATGAAAATCCTCTAAGTCCCTGAGGTCAGTAAATGGAAAAGTTAAAGAGCCAAGTTTGGAAATTAATGGTGAAAATTCACTTTCAGAAGCCTCTGAGAATTTGTTTGAATAAAATTATTCAACCAGCGTGTTTGTGATCGATGTCGAACACACTTGGCCCGACGGTGACGACACAAACAGGCGTCCGGCGCGAGTGCGATCCGTAACTGGAACGCCTCCGAAACCAGATTCAGACCTGATTAAAAGCAGTAGGTACATCTGATGGAGGACACAGCAACCTCTCTCCTGTTTTTACATTATCCCGAACGCTGCACACATCAATGCCCTCGTCTAATTTATTCACACAATACGCAGCAATCTGGAGCTCCTTTTCACAGATTGTTCGAGGCATTATGAGAGTGGCAGGAGAAAGGGGAGCGGAGAGAAGCGAGCGAAGGGAGAAGATGATGTGCAGCAAAGTTCACAAAGTATAAATAAACCCCAACGAGGACGCGGCGCCGTAGCCAGAGCGCGTTGCACACCACGTGTTGCTTCGTTGAGCGAGGTTCGTGTTTCATTGTGTCAGCTAATGTCCATGTTTTTGGCCACAGAGGAGAGAGAAGCCTAGATACCTGGTAATGTCGGCAATAAGACCATTTTACCACCTCTTACCTCTTCACCTATACTATATGGTACTTCTAGTCAAAGTGTGTGTGTGTGTGTGTGTGTGTGTGTGCGTGTGTGCGTGCGTGCGTCACAGCTCTCAGAAGAGACCCTGGGACCCTCCTCGACAGTGAGAGCTTTTAGCTCTTCTTCGCTAATGTCCTGAATAATGGCATCTTGATGGAGAGAGAGTAGACGGGGGAAAAGAGGAAGAGGAGAAAGAGAGAAAGAGACAGAAAACAAGTGGAGAGGGAGGGGGGGGGGGGCTGGAGGAAAAGAAAGAGAAACCTCTGCATCCATCTGTCTGTACCTCCAGACCTCCATCAGCAGCAGCAGCCTGTCATTATTCCCTCTCTGCCTCCCTATTTTCATTATTCCCTTTTTGTCTCTCTTTCAGCATGATGATGATCCACTGAGATTTTACTCCCTCTTGAATAAGACTCATCTCAGTGCGAGCACTCACGTGTCCGCACCGCAGGTAACGCCAACCTTTTAGCAGGGTGAACTATGCGGCCGAGTCCCTGAATGACACCCCACCAAAACTCCATCCGTCCGCTCCGAGTCTGACACTCTCGACACCCAAGAGAATTAAAAGTGTGTGCCGCAGCAGTGGCCGCGTCTTCACTAAGCTTCACGTTGATCCCCCTCTTTATCTTTCCACCGGCCGCTGCGCTCGTGCATCAGATGCAACCTAACCCTAAAGCTCTGCACACGCACGCGGCCACCGCTGGAAGAAGTGGCGCGAAGTAGCCGACGCTGCGCGCGTGTCTTCTTCAGCCTATGGTTGAAACAGAAAGGTGGAAGTGGAATCAAACTGTTTAAGACTTGCAAGATAAAACTGGTTCCTGTTTTGTGGACCAAAGAAATCTAGAAGCTTTCCTGTCTACTATGAGCCTGTGGTGAACGACACGTGACAGCACAGGCCTTAAAATAATGATCCTACTGGGACACAACACATATGCAGCCAGAGTTTCACAAGTTTCCAGTTTCTTTCGGTGGATTCTGCCGTTTGACCCGGACTTGCACTTGTTTGAATTGTCATTCTGGCTCCTGGGTTAAATCCTATAATATCAGCAGTGGGCGAGCAAACACAACGAGTTCAACAAGTTAAACATTAATACATTTATTTTCCACTGATGACTCTGAAACTTGCTGCAAATATTTTCAATTCTTCTCCATTATAATTGTGAATATTATTTCCATCCTGCACTGGTCATTATGTGGGTGTTTAGTTGAAAGTTAAGTTGTTATGGTAGCGTTTTAAATTTGGCCACAGCCCTCCTACTGCTTTTTTCCTTATTTCCTGTAAATTCTGTCCCCTGCATCCTTTGGGAGATTCTTCAGCACACACTCACATTCCCTCCTACTTCAGCCTCACAATAGGTTTACTGTCAAACGCTCATTTAGTAGAAGTCGCTCCTCTAAACGCGCACGTGTTCTCCTCCTCCAGCGGTGCAACATTCACGCTTATGTCAAAGTTACCAAACTGCAAAACGGCATCACCGTGGGCCCCGTGGCCCAAATAGGTCACCAGAAAAAAAACGTGTGTGTGTGCTGGAATGAAGTGAAGTTCAGTGGCGGCCTCTGCGTGCAAGGACAGCCCGCGTAGCACGGAACACACCTCCACCTCCGCGGGGAAAATATTCGCTCAACATTTCAGGAGGCTGATTTTCGTCCTTTCCCGCAAATTAAATGACAGGACAGCGCTGCGGAGAACTTTAAATCATTCCATAAATTTGCCTGAATGCCGATTGTTTCAATGCGTAATTAAGTTAAGAGGGGAGCCGCGACCCTGTTCCTGCTCGTCCGTTAGACGGGCTCCGTTGATATTTAATAACAGTGGAGGAATTTCGTATCGATTTGAATTACCTCGATTAAAATGAGACTGCTTCAGTCCAAAGAGCCCTGAGTGATCTTTGTGGTTTATTTCGTGGGGAGAACATGCTCTCATGGAGGTGGCCACACATACGCGCGCTGGCACAGCGCCGCGTAAATGTGCGCAGCAGAACTTTCAATGAAATCTAATTTCTCCTAAAACTCTTACACCATAATTCCACTTTTATTATGTATTATCTTAAATTTTTCTTGATCTGTTATAAACGGTTTGATATTCACTGCAGCCTTAGAGAAAGAGAGACAGCAGGTGACACTTGTGTGTGTAGAAATGATTCTGATTTCATCCTGCTGAGGAACGTGTTTGACTTTACAGCCGCGGTCTGTGAATTATTGTGGCTTTATTTGACCTGCGCACTCAAAAAGAGAAAGCAGGGGGGGACGAGAGTCATCAGAAAGGCTTCACACTGTCAACTCAGCATAAACAACGAGGCAAACACCTCCACGTTTTATTTAATAATGCCCAGCTCCACCTAAAAGCTTCGAGCGCGTCACAAAAACGATGGTTACGTGTAGAAAACATTTAGTGAAGGCCTGTGTGCGCTGTCTCGCTGCATGTTTGCATGTTGTTGTGGTTGTTTTATTGTGAGCTGTCGGTGTGAGAGACGCATTCAGAGCAAAGCAGAGCAGGGTTCACCAAAACTCCCAAAAAACGTTGTTGGAGAACTTTCTCTTACTGACAATGAACTTCTTTCTAATTATGCACAAACAGCTTCGGCTGCACGAACACAGAGAGCAAACGCAGGGCAGCGAGAATGTGGCAGAATAAAAAGGTACAGATGAACTAAATCAGCGCACCTGTACAGAAGCGCACTGCTGCAGCAGGAGCGTGTGCGTAACCGCGCAGAGCGACCAAATCCATGAATGAAAGCGGTTCCTAAGTAACAGTCAGTTTAAAAGTTTGGGTTTTTTATTGGACGTGAGGCCACATAATAAAACGTTCCCTCTTTGCATCACACGCTGAGGTATAACTTTAGTTTCCTTCGCCTGTTAAAAAGAAACAAAAAAGTTAAATAAAAAAACATTCTGCGTGAAAAAGGACAACTGGTGTCCTCAGAGTGGGTTTTAGGGTAAACGATTCATTTACTCAGCTTCTCCGCAAACGAGGAAGGTCGCTGAAACTGACTTTCAGTTCACCCTCCGCAGCCTCCACTGCTCCTTTCTCCTCCCTCTTTGCTCTGGCTGCGCTGTTTTCGAGGGGCTCCTTATAAACATAATCCTCCGTCCCCTGTTCCTCTTCCTTATTGGTCAGGTGGAGCCGTTACCTCACTCCGGGGCCGGTGACGCACCGTCTTCACGTATCCTTCATGTGCGTCTCCTCTCGTTTCTTACTGAGAGTCTTGCAGTCGGGCAGAGGGAGAGATCTGCGAGTGTCGGACGGACCGGGCGCGCTCGGTACTAAACACTTCCCATTCCACGGGGAGAGCGGCGCGCAAGAGCTGGCTGTCTCTCTCTCTCTCACTCTCTCTCCCTCTCTCTCTCGCGCAACACACAGACTGACGCCCGCGCGCACGCACACGTCTCCACTTTGCCGTAGTAAATTACGGCATTGATCTCAACGGCGAGTCCGGATCCGTCTCTTGTGCTCAGCCCTTCTTCGACGGAGCGACTTGGAGAAACGCTTGCGAGAGAAGTGAGTACAAACACTTGTGATTTATTACAGTTACCAGAGCCACTCGTGGCTGGATTTACATTGGAGTGTACGCGCGTGTGTGTGTAGGAAATGTCGCACCGTGTTGGTTTTCGGTGTAACTAAACTTTCATTGAGACTTGGTGGAGCCGGTCCATCCCCGTGACGCATCGCGGATCCACAGGGTTTAGTTTAACGTTGAAGCTGGCCCGTTTGTGGCCGCTCGCTGTCTTAGCGGTGGTCCTGTCTGGTCCCGGCCGCTGCTTTGAAAATTAAAATGGGCACAGCTTGCACGGATTTACGCACCTGCCGTCTCGTTCTTTCATTCAACTTGTAATTAAGAAAATTAACTGTTTCCCTCAAATCAAATTAACGAGGAACTGTGAGCTGTGACTCATTTAAAAAGATTCGCGGCGGATTACCGACAGTTCGGCATCGTTGAAGGGAGAGCGAGCCTCTTCACAGTGAAGTGGACTCGTCTCCCACTGACTCGGCCCAACGATACTTTTAAGACAACTTTGCTCTTTTTAATATAAAGCTTAGAAACCACACGTTACGATCAGGATATTTGCTGCCGCGTCACAGGACACGTCTGCGTGTATCTGCCGTGTTTTACTACCGTGCGTAAAAGTCCGCGCTCGTGTTTTCTGTCAGTCTCTGCTCCGCGGCGCTGTCCGCTCTGGGCGCGCAGGCATCTGCAGGAAGAAGCAGTGAGCGCTGCTCACTTTATCTTTAATTGCTTCACTTCTTCCAGAAATAAACACGCCATTTGGTTCCTCTGAGAGGTTGCATAAGGAAACACGAGGTGTCTAAATTATGACCTGTCAACTTTGACAAAGAGTTTTTTTTTCCTCCAAAACTATTTTTTATTTTTTGAAATTTGCTACGTGAGTCCGGAGTATTTATATAACACTAAACAAATAAAGAAGCGAGTTATTAGGCATAAAACATATTGCTTTCAAAAAGGTAAAATTTATTTGCACTCACTCATCAGTTACTTCTTATTTCAGTTCTCATTTGCAGTGCTATTCGTGCTCTTCGACTTCAGATTAAAACAAAAGTTTCTGTTTTGCTGCAGAAACCACACACACACACACACACTCTCACATCTCCTTTTACTGCTCACTTTTCACAGATGCTCACCCAAACCAAAGGTTTTCCGTTGAAATATATCTGTAACAACCCAAGTTGTTGCCCTTACAATGCGTTGCCTTTTTCAGCCTTTTTATCCCGTGAGTCAGTAATAGTTTTTAAAACAATTCAATTTCACCTCATAATATAATATAAATGCTCTTTGAACCCCCCTAATCTGACCCCTCTGTGTGTGTGTGTGTGTGTGTGCGTGCGTCAGACCTCTGCCCACAGTAATGCTGATGAACCAATAATACAGTGTGAGCAGTGTGTGTATACATGCGTGGACCGTACGTGTGAGTGTATCTGGGTCACTGCCGGGGACGGTACTGAGGGGGATGAGTGTTTTTCTGAACGCTCCTCGTCCACGACGACGAAACTTCACGTCGCATTCAAACTAACCCTTCTCCCCCTGCGTATGAATTTCACTCGGTAATGGCAAGAGCACAACAGTGTCAGCGATGTCGCCCATCTTCATCTTCATGTCATGAATGTGCGTCTGAGCACGTCTACATTTTTAGACTAGTTGACTGTCGTGTGTACAGATCGCGTTTTTAACATTTTACCAGCGAAAAGAAAACTGCAAAATTCCCGTGAACTGTTGCATTGAGCAGCTTTAATTTGTGAAACATTTTCATAGACTGGACACTGAAATCACATGCAAATCATGCAAAGAGGTAACATGGAAAACACTGCCTGATATGTGTGTGTGTGTGTGTGTGTGTGCCCCATGCACAAACACACACTAACAGGCAACATTTGCCTGTCTAAATATGTCCAGAGCTTATTTTTCCAATCAATGTGAGCAAAGGTCTTCTACTTTTCCCACTCTTCTGATGGTGAGTGTTTAGAGCAGTGGTTCCCAACCTTTTTTCCAAGGGACCCCCCCCCCCCCCCTCAGGGGTGGAGGAGGTGGAGGAGGAAACCGGAAATTATTTTGGTTAGAAAAGGCAGGTGTTAATTGTGGTTTGGGGATATA
>JAUMHF010000012.1:3482580-3499608 GCA_032359275.1 Microctenopoma steveboyesi | reverse complement strand
GTGTGTGTGTGTGTGTGTGTGTGTGTGTGTGTGTGTGTGTGTGTGTGTGTGTGTGTGTGTGTGTGTGTGTGTTCTCCCAGTGCTACTGGTCAAGAAACGAGTATCTCGCTGTGTGCGATAAATGACAGTGTTTGCTTCTCAGCTTTTAGAAAACATCCAAACTATTTTAGAGCTTGTCGGAATATGTTGAACTTTTATTTTAACTAATTTAATCGTGATTAAATAGAGTTAGCTGGAGTCAGTGTCTGGGCTTTGTCTGCACAGGTGACCGCTCGTACAGCGTGCGTCTGCGAGGACCACTGGTCATGTCCGTATAACTGCCCTGCGTGATGCCTGATCATGACAGCACCACCCTCCTAACCAGACAGACCAAGCGGAGGCGCGTTGATATCGGGGTGAAGCGGACGGTGGGCAGCACGATATTCAGCCGCTCCAGGGAGACCCTGCTCGACAGCATGAACCAATCGCACGGCCCCGCTCAGGACGGAGACTGCTCGCTGGTCGGCCACGGCCACGGGGGCACGAACAGTGACGGGGAAAAGTCCAATGTTCTGAGGAAGTTGCTGAAACGGGCCAACTCGTACGAAGACGCCATCATGCCTTTTCCTGGCGCCACCATCATTTCCCAGCTGCTGAAGAGCAACATGGCAAAGAACGGAGGGAGCGACTCAGGCTTTCAGGTAAACGCGCGCAAACACACACCCGTGAAAATCATTTAAATTCTTAAATCCTAATTAATCAACCTTCTGTCCCCGTTACAGGGGAGTGGAGCTCTGTCCAGCGGAGGCTCAGAGATCCAGGCTGAGGACGCCTGTAGTAACTCCTCGCGTGACAGCCCATCTGACTGCCTGTCTCCTGGGCCTCCTCTTCCACCTCCACCCTCCTCCTCATCCTCTTCTTTTGGAAGGCCACCACCTCCTTCGAGCCTCAATCCCCACACCCCCTCCCAGGCCCTGTCCCTCTCCTCCTTCGACTTGGACAGGCTTTCGGACGAGCATCTTCGCGCCAAACGTGCTCGCGTGGAGAACATCATCCGCGGCATGAGTCACTCGCCGCTGGTGCGGTCCAACGCCGGCGACCACAACCCGGAGAGCAGCCGCGAGAACGAGAACAGCAGCAGCCACAGCAGCAACGACCTCAGAGGAGACGGTCGCAGCCACAACCGCAGCCGTAGCGACCGTCCTTCATCCCTCCTGAGCTCTCCGGGTTCGCGGGGCGGGGCGGCCAGCGTCGGTGAGGTTTACAGGGAGAATAAGAGAAAACAGCGCCTGCCACAGCAGCAGCACAGCTTCACCCAGCTGGTGTGTTCCAGGCAGGAGCAGAGGCAGGAAGAGAGGAGGCAGCTCAAACTGCAGCTGGAGGACATGCAGGTTGGTGGGAGGCGAAGATCACCTCCAACACAAACATCAGCCAACACTTTCTCCCAACGTTCCACAGTTTCCTAGTTAGTTGTGGCAAAACTTCTTTAAAAAAAAACTGTGCCCGTCATCTGTCCTTCACACTTTCCCTTGATATTTAGGTTATTTTTATGATGACGTGTAGCGTTCAGGGTCAGAAGACGCCTGGTCTAATGTTCTTTGTCCTCTGTTGTCCAGAAACAGCTGCGTCAACTGCAGGAGAAGTTCTACCAGATTTACGACTCTGAGACGGAGGAAGAAGAAGAGAACGGCGACAACGGAGAGGCCGACAGAGGCGGGGAGAGAGAGGAGGACGGAAATTTGTCAGAGGACAGCATCCGTTCCGATGGTCTAGAGGAGAGGCACAGAGACAGAGGGCGACACGACGACCTGTCTGAGCTGGACCCAGGCTTGTTCCTGGACCGGGCCCGCGCCCTCCTCCGAGAACAGGCCCTGATTGATGGAGAAATGGAGGAGGACGTAGACGGCAGGGAGGAGGAGGAGAGGAACAGTGAACGGGTGATGAAGAGAAGAGGAGGAGGAGCGGGAGGGAGGCAGTTAGCGGAGACGCTGAAGCAAGAGTTAAACTGTGCCGTGTCCCAGGTCGTAGACACCGTTGTCAAGGGCTTCTCCTCACCCAAGCAGGCCGTCGGTCACCACCACGGCTGCCACAGCAGCACACCAGCTGCACCCTCTTCCTCCTCCAACTCGTCCTCCTCCTGTCCTCCGCCGTTCGGTCCCCTCCCCTCTCTTACCCCGGACTCGCGCTTCGGCGGCGCCCTGGCACTCAGTCTAAACGGCGACGGCAGCCCCCCCTCCAACTACCACTCAGCCAACCAGAGGTTGCACTGCTTCGGCGACGTCATCGTCCCGAGCCCGCTGGATTCGTTTGGCGGTCTGAGCGGCAGACTGAGCGGCGTTCCAACGCCCAACGACCAGACGGAGGCGCTGCCGCTGGTGGTGCGCAAAAGCGGCGGGGGAGGTGGGGGAGAGAACACTAACCCTTCTCTTCCTCCCCCTCCTCCTCCGCCCCACCATCCCTCGCTCCACCCCTCTCCCCTCACGGCCTCGCTTGGGTTCAGTCCGCCATCCTTTCGCCATCCGTTTCCACTTCCACTCATGGGCTATCCCTTTCAGGGTCCCCTGGGACCCCACGCCGGTGGAGCTGGCTACGCTCCAGGGCCCAAGGACCACCATCGGTCCTCCCCCGACTCCATGGACATGACTCGGGAAACAGTCAGCCTTAGAACCAAAATGGCCTCCCTCGGAGGAGGCCATCTGAGCCATCACCACCACCACCACCACCACAGGCAGAGCTCGCCGAGCCAGCACGGGCATGAGGGTCTGTCCCTGTCCCTCATCAAGTCTGAATGTGGAGACCTTCAAGACATGGCCGACATCTCGCCCTACTCAAGCAGCACTGTATCCTTCCGGCTCTAAGTCTGTGGCCACGAGTTGGCGTTCTTTTGAAATGATTTTTATCCTCAGTTATCCTGGTTTTAGTCTCGGCTCAGGTTTGGTCTGAGAATTAAGATTAAAATAAAGCCGTGACCCAGCTCCAGATAGGAAGTGGAGGCTGCTAACGGGTGGAAAAGCAAATATGGCAAGATGGTGACTTCCATGCATTTCACACTTTTCTATTATGCACTGGAAAAGAATTAAAATTTATTTCCCTGCCCCACAAGAATCAAAATCAAAACACGCCGAGACATTTTACAAGTCACAGCGACAGCAGGCAGCAATCACAGAAAGTCTTTACTATCAATTAATTGCATTAATTGGTTCCTAAGCCGAGCTTCTCGTTTCCTCGCTGAGTGAGGAAGATGAAACGGGGCGCGCCAGGTCTTGCAAGAGGGGAAAGATTAAACAGGTCGCATGCCGCTCTCTTAAGCTCTTTTAAGTCCGTGCAGCAGTTTGTGGCGTTTAAAGGTGCTGAGAAAGGCTTGTGAGCCCCCCCTTCAACACAAACACACTCTGTCTGAGACACTCTTGTGCCGTTACGCTCTCTTTCATCGCAAAGACTTTGTACATAAACGCTCAAAGCAAATCATATTTCGCCGTGTCTGCACGCTTGTGTGGGTGATACCTTGTACATAGGAGCTCAAAGCTAATTATGTTTCAAAGAGGAAGGGAGAGGAACAGGTGAACGCTTGGTCCCATTGATGGAAGCTTGGTGCGAGTGTGTGTGTGGGCACACACAGAGGAGTGTTACACCTAAAACGTACACACTGGTTCGCTCTTTACAGTTCAGTTTAGCTCCCCGTCTCCCTCCCTCACGTCGTCAGTCACTTCTACTCGCTTTCATTTGTTGGCCTTCGCTCTCGGTTGCTCAGCAGCTGCGTGTGTTTTGCTTCCCATGGAAGAGACGCACACACGCTTGTGCACAGGTGTTGGCAGGTAATCGCACATCTTTTCCTTCCTAACCTTTATAAGAGGAGGGCTTCTCCCGGCTGTGTGCACCTGTTTGCGTGCAGCCAAAGCGCGCGCACACACTCCCACACACGCACGTTTGAAGAACAAAGTGAAAAGAGAAATAAGACTTTGAACCTGACAAAGAGGAACTCCTTACAGCTGTGCTGAGGATTTGATCACAGCGTTGTCTTCAAAGACGATTTAGATGTTGCTTTAATTAAAAAAGGAGATATTGGACACGTCTCTTGATCCTGCTGAGCCTTTTCCATTCCAAAATGCTTGCTCATTTATTTCTAAAAAAAAAAAAATCTTTGAAATCGGGCATTAGTATTTCAATGAGTGACCACACTTCACTGCTCCCCGTTGTATTTCTAGATCCTTTTTTGTTTTGTTTTGCGTAAGACATTCAATTTTGATTTGAGCAATATTTCAAAATAATATCCTTTTATATAAGACATATGTTTGTCTTATACACAATCAATTTAGTTTTTTTCCTAATGAGTTGCTGCTTAGTAAACAGACATAAAAACCAGCAACAACAATTTGGACATTTCTTGTTTGCGGCTGAAATATGAGAATCAACTGTATGAACGTAGATTTTATTATTTATATTATATACAGTATATACCAACTTAGATTTTGAAAATAAAATACTAAATAATTATTTCATTACACTTGTCATATCCATCTAAACCAGGCAACATGTTGCTTTGTGTAACAATAAATATTTCACCACCACTTATAAAATATTAATATTCTGTATTAAAAACATATCCAGCTCTGAGTGAAGCTAACAGAACGTACCTCCCCCTCGAAGCTTAGTTTATAGATCACGCGTGTTTCTTGCGTTTGTGCATTTAGGTGCTGTAAAGACAACGGCGAGCTGCTCGTTGCAGGCTGGGCCACTTATCAGCATGTTCAACAATGGAGGCTATAAAGTTAGGCTGCAGTAAAACCCTCAGTGGCCAGCTGTCATAGATCTGAACACACAGGCATAAAACACATTCAGGACTACGTCTCCAATCTCAGACGGCCACTACAAATAACCGCCCGTAAACACAGTTAGAAATGATAGAAAGAATCTATAATTATTCTAGATAAAAAAAAAATATCACAGACAAAACACACAACAGATAAACACCCAAAACACACACACAGGTCTGCGTATCTTTAATCCTTTGTACAGAGCCGAGCAGATGTCCCCTATTCACTTATGAATTTATCCCCCCTCCTCATCCTCTCTTCTGTATCCATCCCCCATTCACACACGCACACACACACCTGGCTGCAAGGTCAAGTTACAGCTGATACGGCGAGCGCTGCACAACACACTTATGAACATATTCACAGATGCATGAGGATGAACACGCACACCGATAGGCTGGAGAAGGGGGAAGCGGAAGAAAAAAGAACATCCCAAGTTGTTTATTCACTGCCGCACATTAGCTACTATTACACACACACACACACACCCAGCATTGCTCTCTATTCATTATGATATCGCCTGAGCCATATTGGTGTGTGTTTGTTTGCTGTCACGTGCGAGCGTCCACAGAAAACACAGAGTTAACATGATGCGTGATCTGAGTGAAACACACAGGGACAGGTTTGTATGAATGTTAACGAGCCGATGGTGTTGTTGTCCACGGACCTGACGTATCTGCTGCTTAATCAATGATGGATGACAGGTAGACGTAAACAGCGCTGTGGTGGTTACCAGCGCGTGATCGTCTCATGACAACAGCAGACAGGCTGTTATCAGTAGTGTTAATGATATTAATCCTATTCTTACTAACCCAAAGATTAAAGGATGAGATTAGGTGTCTCCTCTGTAGCTAACACTTTATTCACTTAATTTCTCTCTCTCTCTCTCTATTCTCACAGTTGCTGCTCCTGCTCTCTCTCTCTTTCCAGCCTTATAGGGCCCCTGAGGACTCTGTACGTGTGTGTGTGTGTGTGTGTGTGTGTGTGTGTGTGTGTGTGTGTGTGTGTGTGTGTTTGTCTGTGTGCTAATTGACCTTGCAGGGGGTTCCATTGATTGCCTCATCTTCGCTGATAGATTATGGGGCTGTTAATGTGGTGGTGAAATGGCTGCATGGTAGGGCACAGCTGTTGCCACACACACTCGCACACACTCAGCACCCCGTGCAACCGGGGCCTCCACAATTCTTATTTCCCTCGTTGAGTGGCATAGACATGAGGTGGGGTGAATGTGTGTAGCAGACCACTGAACTTTTACTTGTAGGATGGGTGTATACTTTTACCAGAGGGTCGCTCTGTGCTCCTCTCACACACATGCACACCAAAGGTTTTAGTGACGTAGTTGCCTTAACAAGCCGTTACTCAGATTCAGGAAGGCCTGTCTCCCAACCACCTGAAGAAAGCCAAGCTGATGTTCTTCTACACACGATACCCTTCCTCCAACATGCTCAAAATGTTCTTCTCTGATGTCAAGGTAAGACCTCGACCTGCTCTTCTATCCAACGTATGTCCTTATGTGCTTCATCCTAATGATGAACCTCACACTGCTGTTTCGTCTGCTTTGAAACTACTTGCCCACGTGAAACTGAAGATAAAGACGTTATTGGGAGGAGCATAAGATCATTGAGGATAACTTACACTTCACACTACAAGTCAGATGTTAAAAATCACATCCGTGTGTTTTTCAGTGACGTGTTGGTTTTAATTTTTTCTCTCCTCACTGTGTGTTGTTCCGTTATTCTGTACGTGTGTGTCGGTGTGTGGGACCCTATGGGGCAGATGGGTGCTCCAGTCTGTCACATTTTTGTAGCATAATTAGAGTTTCTGGCCTTAATCGGTCTGGGCTTGGAAAGGGGGGTGATAACGCCCACTTTCTCTCTCGCACACGCTTCCACCCACAACACACACATACCCTGACCTAAACCTCTAGCTCCCCTTCACCCAAAAAAACAACACACACACACACTTTCACTCTCATTACTGTAAAATCAGCAACTAAAACTTCCCTTATAGACACAAACAATTAATTTGACGCACAAAACGATGCACAGGTTGAGAAATAAAAAGTGATATTCCTAAAGAGAGTAAATGTGACGACATGGAAAATGAATTAGGAACAATGCTAATGTATGTCTGCAGGTCGGGGTATAAATAAATGACAGCAGGAATGTGTGTGTGTGTGGGGAGGGGGCAAACAAATGAAAGAGATAACAACAGCACGACAGCTTTTAAAACAAAGACTCTTATTGTTTTGTGTTTACGGGCTGTTACGTGTTTTGCACAGGAGCATACGGCTCCTCGGCGGATTCGGGACGCTGTATTCAAATGAGCAACCACACACACACACACGCACAAACACACAAACACACACCAGCTGCCCTTTGGCTCATATCTGCGGTGACCACTTCCTAATGGCAGTGCCACATCCCCATCGGCTGCCATGGCAACAGGGGTCGCTGGGACACCAGGTTGCTAGGCAAACACACGGTTGCTAAGCCCACCTGCTCCCAGTGTGCGTGAGTCAGACTGGTCATTAACTGGGAGCCCAGTAAGTGATGCGTTTAGTGTTACTGGGACAGTGAAAAGAGGAGATGTAAAAAACATGTCAGCTGATTACTAATAATCAAACGGAGAAATCTGTTTTAAAACTTTTGAATCAGGCCAAAAAGGTAAAGTCAACAGATTTTCCGCTTCGTGTGTGAGCAGAAAAGCACAGAACTCCTCATATAGAGACACATGTAACAGAATTAAATCAGACTCGTCTAGTCTCAGTTAGGAAAAAGAAAAAGCGGTTTTTACTATAATCAGCTTACGTTCCCCGTCTAAATCGTACTTTCTATTATGAGTAAATACGCTTACTATATGTGTGGTTTAATTTGGAAAATTAATAATTAGGACTAACGAGTTAATGCTTCGTTCATCAGTTTATCTTGTAGAGATTGATATCTGGGAATTACTCTAGTCTCCAATCTGTTGTAATATTCATTTAATCTCTTCATCTCAACAAACACGGGTTTACACTGTATTACAGCCTCACACCTTATAGACAGAGAGGAACGGATACATTAACCTAGAAAAATGTGTTGGTAGAGTTGGTAACGACCAGGTTTCCATTGGCACTAAAGGAATTAGGGGCCAGCAAACCATGAGGATGATGATATATTATATTATAATTACATGAATTTCAATTTAAACCCAGAATGAGGGTGGTGGGCTCTGCCATTCACGATGTAAAAAGTTCAACAGAACGGTAACTACTTATTCCTATTGATGGCTGCTGCATTATTACGGGTTTATCGGTTTTTGGCCAACAAAGAAGCAAACAGTGGAGTAATTAGATATTCACTTTTGTCTGTATTGTTTTTTTATTATTTGTATTTTATGCAAATGGTTTCATTTAATTTTAATTGAGCCATAATCCCAGTTAATCCAGAATATTTATCTGTGGGAGGAACCCTGCAAATATCATTTAGCTTAATAAAAGAAAAAATGAATCGTGGATAATCCTATTTTTGTTGAGCAAGGCTGTTCTTTTCAAGGCTTTGGTACCGTGCGTGCGTGTGTGTGTGTGGAGGGCTCAGTGAGATGGAGCACCCTGTTGCTGTTCCTCTGTGTGTGTGTGTGTGTCTCACTGCATTCATTACCTTTATCGTTACCATATCGTCTAAAATACAGGTCAATGTCTTTCTCCACTGTCTCCCACTCTCGCTCTCTCTCTCCTACTCATCCCCCCTCCTTTCCAGGGAACAATAAGTAGCATGTGTTGGGAGGATCAGGCAGATTCCCTGTAAGGGAATTAGGGCCCTGAATGATTTTCCCTAATTGGACTTGAATGGACATTGTCTATGGGAAACTGGTTCTTAAAGATGAGCCTCTTAAGCACAATGACCGTCTCGCTCGGTGTGGGAAGTGGGTTGAGCTCACAACTGTTTTAGGCACGGATGAGCAGGCACAGACATAAACACACACACACACACACACACACACACACACACAGAGAGAGAGAATTTTAATTGCAGTGTGAAAGCTCTTCCCTTCTGACCAGACAATCCTATACTGTATGTTAGCATGAGACACTGAGGTCGCTCAGCGTTTTGTCTTGAGAGAGTCAGTGAGAGTAATTAAGACCTCGTTAAGACTGGAGGAGTTAGGATTAATTAGATACTCGCTGGCTCAGGGAGCTCCTTCCGACTCTCACACACACACACACACACACACACACACTCAAAGCAGCACCACATTTATCAGCGAAGAGCCCTAACCCTTGAAGACTCTTCCCTTGAGAGGGTGAAATGACATCTCAACGCTCGAGTCTCAGCAGGAATCAATTAGCGTCCAGTCCGCCTCCTACCCTACTTATCAATTAGACTTACACAGCCAATTTGCCAGTGTCAGTATATGAACCAGCAACAGCCCGTTACCAATACTGAACTTATGAATCATGAAGACTTCGGAGGCGCAATACACACTGTTTATACAGATAAGAAATCTTAAGTTCTCTGATTTTAAATTAGTCGAATCGTGTAATTTTACTTACACGATTAAAAATTAGGAGCATTAGTAGAAAAGCTACTGATTTCTAAGCAGCAGAGTCGGGTCACCAACAGCTTTGTAATAATCTTAATAATACCAAATAACAGACGTCTCCATGGGAATCACAGGAAACCTTCAGCGTTACATCTCACAGATTTATGTCGATTGTGCACATTCATTGTGTCCTCTAAAAATAAAAAAAAAAGTGGTTGAAGTGGCAGATTCTTTAAGGATGCGTGCGTTTGCCCTTCCAACACGGCCCGAGGGGTCTGCCAACACCCACCATCGGGGGAAGCAGAGGAGGAGTCGGGGCGCCCTGACACTTTCTGACACTCTCTTTCCCCCGTTTTCATTGTAAACAGAAAATGGCATTCCTCGAGCTCAGCGTTTTACCCCCCTCCATTCTCTCTCTGTCTTTTGTGTTTTGTTTAGTTTTTTTTTTGGAGCCGTGCTGATTGTGATGAGCTAGAAGGGACGGTGGGTGCGAGGAGGTCAGGTGGTGGGACAGTCGGGTGTGTGCGTGTGCGTTTGTCTTCTGCGGTCGCGTTATTCCTTTAACTGCTACCAGTGTGTTCACGATGCGATGGGGCTAATGGGATGGTGACTAGGTAACCTCCACGTCTGTCCAACTCTGATTCTGACATGCAGCTCGCCCCTAACGTCCACGTTCAGTTTCTGGTGCACGTCTGAAAGCGTGTTCCTCATTACGAACACGCTGGCTTAACTGTGGTGCAGTCTGTGCTGGTTGTGCAGGAAATTTGCTTTAATTTGCATGTTACATAGAGCGTATTGTGATGACATTTGACACGAGGACCTACTGTGAAAAAACCTGCTCCCTCGTCCTGCAAACCTTTACACACAGCAGGTCACCAAGCTAGGACCAGGTGTCAACTACTACAGATCTGCTGGCTGCACCTACATCATTAATATGCTACAATGCATATAAATGTCTTGTAGCTCATTTGTCCCAGAGACCAACAATAGTGTACTGGGAAAAAAAATCCCTCCAGGCCAGAAAGCACGTTTAGTGAGTGAGAAGCACAGACAAATGTTTAACGTGTTGGGAAAGAAACAGACAGAGGATGTCGTCTTGTGTGTCCTGTGTGTGTGTGTGTGTGTGTGTGTTTTAATTGCTGAGTTATCACGTTCCTTTCGTGTCGCTCCTTTGTGGGTCAAATCCCCCCCCTCCTCCACCACACAAACACTTTTTCCCCTTCTAGCACTATGCTTTGTAAAACCAACTCCCTTTCCCCATGCTGCACACACACGCACACACACACACACACACGCACACACCCAATTATGCTCCATTATGTCACCACCTCTGACCGCTCCTGAAAAAATATCTCCTTCCCTCTGTCATCCTCTGCTTTTCTCTCTCTCTCTCTCTGCATTCCTTTCTCCGCGCTGCCTCGCTCTATTCATCTCTCTCTCTCGTTTCCCTCTTTCGCCCCCCCTATCTCTCTCACTCATCCCTTCTTCCTGTAAGACAATGTCTTGTAACAATACAGAGCCTAATCTCCATGTCAAAGCCGTTTTTCCTCTCCACTGAACACACACACACACACACACACTTTCACTGGGCTGTCGCTGTCTTTTCTCCACTCGTTTGAGGAAGAGATGAAAATGCAAAGGGGCCGAGCAGATAGGAGAGCGCTCATTTTCTTCGTGTTACATCCTACGGCGCCTGGATGCCCACGATAAGATGTTGAACACGTAACACTCAACCGGATACATTACAAAACGGTCGGACGAGAAATTCCTCCTCTGGATCTCATTTGAACTGTAGCTACGGGGCACGTGGCCACTGAAGTGGGAGCTACAGAACCAATCACATGCCGATAATAATAGTGTAGCACGTGTGTTCAAAGGTACGCATGTCCGCAGCGGTATTTTAAATGTCTGATTTTGGCAGACATATCATTAAGGACGCTGTTGACGCCTGCAGGGCTGCATCTCGTCAAAGCTATTAACGGTTGTTTCTCCTCAGTCTGAAAGCCCATTATGGCTCAATAATAAAATAATATTTGGGTCATTCTTGTGTGATTAGGAAGTTTTCTAGGGGTTATTTTTTTCCAACCAGAGCCCTTAAGGTTCAGACAGTGTTTTAGTGGCTAATGAGGTGAATGAATGGATTTTCTTTTTCAGATTTTAACCCCGTGTGGGGTCATGTGTGTTAGTCGAAGTTAATTGGAGGAGTGGCTTCTGTTGCTTGCTGTTTTCCCTTAGCATATATACACACATGTAATACGTACAAACAGGGAACGTGCAAGTCTGGAAACATCGACAGCAGTTAGCACGGTGTGCTAATGTTAAATGAAGGCAAATGCATCAAACAGACGCTGATTAAACGGCTCTAAAAAGAGCTGTTTCTTTCCTGGGGTGATCAAAGTTTGGCTCCTGTGCCGTCTTTCTTTCAGCGTTTAGAGCCTTAATTTTTAAATCATAAGGAAGCAGCATGAACAATACACCCTGCAAAGGGCGAGTCGACCCATATCTGGAAGTTAGGCCTCCTACTGACGGATAGTATGTCAAGTCAAATGTGACAAAATATGCACCAAAGAAAACACTTTGATAAAAAACTCACTGGACGTTAAAACTAAAGTCAACTAAGTTCTGTTCGTGACATTTGCCTGCGTTCCTTCTGTTCTAGTTCAACCGCTGCATAACCTCCCAGCTGATCAAGTGGTTCAGCAACTTCAGGGAGTTCTACTACATCCAGATGGAGAAGTTCGCCCGGCAGTCCATCAACGAGGGCGTGACTGCCGCGGAGGAGCTCACAGTGGGCCGCGACGCCGAGCTCTTCAGGGCGCTCAACATGCACTACAACAAGGCCAATGACTTTGAGGTAAGAGGTTTGTCAGTTCGGTTCACATAAAGACAAACGGCAGCAAATATTTTCACCCACATGTTCAACTTTCCACTTCAGTGAATTACTTGCTGGAGTTCCCACCAAACAGAATCATTATACTGCCATGTCTCCGCCGCGGAAACGCTTCCACTGCGCATCATTTCACAAAATGAAGCGTCTTTCGTGAACGAACCGTTCACTTTGCAAAACGAATTAAACCTGGATTCAGCACATCTCACACAAACGCCCTCTACCAAGTCAGCTGTTCGGAGCGCAACAGTCACCTCGCGATTCTGCTGAGGTGTGGATGTCGCAGTGCTCGCGTGTGTGTGTGTGTGTGTGTGTGTTCGATGAGGCGAAAGAGGACGCCGCTTGAGGCGCGGGTGTCCTTGTCAAAGCGATTTGCAGAATTCACATTCCCCTCCCTCACTTTTTCTCTCCCAATATTGGTCTAAGAGGACCTGAGGGCCCTTAAACTACCCAATGTAACATCAGCAGCATTTAGATGTCCATTAGCACTCACCTCACTGCTGACAAACACACACACACACACACCCTTTTTGCTTAGTGAGAGAAACATTGAAGCACACACACACACACACACACAAGTATTTTCTGCTGGAGGAATGAAAAGCGATTGCTTTGCACACTTTACATAAGAGTCGGGCAGCTTCTCGCTGGTGTGTACGTAAAGAGCTGGTACAGGTGTGTTTGTTTTTGCTGGTCTTCAGTGGGGTTATTTTTAGGGACAGTGGGGTAAAGTTCGTATTAGCGTCATGGCTGCAGCTTTGCATATGCTTATATACTAATAAGGTCTAAAAAGTGATTCCCGGCCTTTCTGGCCTTCGTTAGCGTTGATGGATTTCAGTGAAAAACATCAAAATCGACTTGTTAAATGCCAACTTTAGGAGTTTGGCTCCTGCGTTTGTGTCGTAGCTACAGCAGGCTCACTTCCCCGGGTGGTGCAGGTAGGATCTGACCTCAGTAACCGTAAGAAGATGCTGATACAGGCTTTAGGGAAACAACACGAGTGCTCCGTGTGATAATATGATTGTAGCAGTAGGTATAAATTTTCTTCTCCCACTTTGTCCCTCCTCGTCTCCCTTCCCCTCCCTCCCTCCCTCCCTCCCTCCCTCCCTCCCTCCCTCCCTCCCTCCATCCCTTTGTCCGTCCGCCCTGAGGGAACATTACTGGCTGGGGACCCTCTCTCTCTCTCTCTCTCCACCCGTCTCCCTCTCTCTCTTCCCCTCTGTCAAACTCAGAGGCGTGAAACTGGAACCGTGGCCGATTCAGCAAGTCTCCTGACGTACATACACATACGCAGAAGTCTTCTCCTTTTGCCAAATTTAGCATCATCACAGTTCCACCTTGGTTTGTCCCCCATCACACCCCCTCCCTGCCTCCTCCTCTCTTTTCTCACTTCCCTTGCTTCCTCTCCTTCCTGCTGAATCTGTCCTGTCGATATGCTCTCTTTGGCACCTCCTCTCCTTATCCTCGTCTTCTTTTGTCCCTCTTTCATTTGACTTTGTCCTTTCCTCGCTTTCTCCATCTCCTGCCTCCTCCTCGTCGTCTACCACCGTCCTTTTCTCCTCACTTCCCGACTGTCCTTCTGTTTTTGTCCAAGCCACCTCAAGCACTCTCCACTCAGCGTTTCCAACCTTCCCGAGGAAATTCATCTTCCTCTCATCTACCTTTCCACTCTTCCTCTTGTTGCACCATTGTCTCTTTTTCTCTACAATCTAAATATTCTCTTTGTCAATGATGTGATCAGAATTGTCCAAGGTTACAGACTAAAAGGTTAAATAATTAGCATTTTCAGAGGATCTTAGTCAAAACTGTTTGGCTGCTGAAATCAGAAAGTGTTTTTAGGTTTGACGGGCTGATAGAAAAAAGCCATAAAGCCAAAAAGTCATCAGCGAACGTGCATGACCGGCATTTTAAAGCGTCGTTGTGGATTACCGCTGTGGAAAGGTGAACATAATTTGCTTTTTTTTCCTGAGCTTGTTGTCATCTAAAGTTGGCGTAAACAGGCTCCAGTAATTACGGCAGCTTCATTAATTACCACCTCCTCCCCTCTCTCCATCCACATTCTTTCAACTCCTCTTTCTTGTTTACCTCTCTGTTCGTCTCTCTTTCTCTCCCTCCCTCTCCATCCTCATCGTCTCTCCTCCCTCCCCTCCCTTGTCACTAAAACAATTTTGCCCTAATTGTGGCTCTGCCCACTAACTAATGAGGACGGCCGAGAAAGGAAGACGGCTGGAGAAACAGAAAACCGTCTCGTGTTTATAGAAAAAAAAGAAAACAAAAAGAGACAATTTTTCTTTGCCAGGACATTCGGGGAAAGGTGTCAGCTGCCACCTCCTGCCAAGAGATTTTTTTTCCTCTTTTTTTAATATTGAGAACAGATTGATCCGTCGTCGGTGAAGTCTGCCAGCAGCACTGGGCATGGCCCTCTTCACTCGCCCGAGTGTGTGTGTGTGTGAAAGTTTTGGTGAAGTACACCTAAGCTTTGGTCACTTCGGAAGAGTGTCCATGTGCTCTGGTACTCACTCACACACACACACACACACGTGCAGAACGAGACAGAACATATTTGGGTGCACGTTTGTGCGTTTTACACGAGGAGGGTCAATGAGATGTTTTCACCGAGCCTTCTAGAGGACGCTCTCCTCTTTCCAGTTCAAGGATCCTCGCTGGCTCCGTCAGCACCGAACAACGCCACAGCTGTGCCTCACACACACACACACACACACACACACACACTTAAATACAGAAACTCATTCATGTTATTCTGAAAGAAGTGAGAGGTACCCTCCATTGAAGGGTGGGTGTGGTTGCTACCAAAATCTGCCCTTTGACTATGAGTGACACACACACACCTGGGGGCCACAGAGTGGTCACACACTCACATTTCAGGGCTATCTGGTTTCATAAACTGAAAGGCGAGACATCTCATGTCTTTCTGCAGCGTTTTAGATTCTTCCTCATCCTTTCTCTCCTCTTATTCATCTATTCACTCATCTCTTCCGCTTCCTCTTCAGAGAGCTCCGCTCTCAGGAATCGATTCCCGGAGTGGGCTTCAGGTTCTCTTATGTGCTGCAGCTTTAAACAAACGCCTCTGTTCTTTGTGCATTTTTTTATGTTTCCCATTGATCGGCTGCTTATTAATTAATACACATCAACCTATAAAAGATTCTATTATGTATATATCTATGTTGTTTCTTTTGTCAGCTTCTACCTTTTTTACCAGGCCGCAACAAAAAGATGTTTACGTATATATTTATTTTAAGTTTTTTTTTTTTTAAGTCTGAAAATTAGATATTACACGCTCTACTAAGACGTGTATTAAACGTGATATTATAAAGAAACAAAAAAAGGTCTGCTTCATGTCTGTTGTACGACATGAAGCCTGGTTTCCATACGCTATATTTAAATGCTATTAATTTGTTTTGTTAATTATGTTTGTGAGGTCAGCGAGTGGATGGGCATGCAAAACCCCCGTCACTGTAGACCGGCTGCCTATGGGCTGAAACACAATCTTTCTCCGATCGTAAACAAACAAGTGTCAAAGTGTCAAAGACAAAATAAAAGTTTTTTACATGTCCTCCACATGTGTATAAAGAAGGAAACCAGGCTAAATACATACGCGGGCCCATAATCCATGTCAACACACACGCACTACGTCTTCTCGCTGTCACTTTCTGTGTCTTACTTATTTACAGTGAGCAGGATGGTACAGACAATGCCAGCTGCCAGTTTCTGTCACTATAATTATAGCTATCTGCGTGCAGTGTGTGTGTGTGTGTGTGTGTGTGTGTGTCTTAGTAGTCCAGTTGAGAAGAAGTCATCATCTTTGTCACTGAGCCTGATTGGAGTCACGAGGGTGCAGCGTGTGTGCGCCTGTGTATGGTCTTCCTGTATGCGCGTGTGTGTGTGTGTGTTGTGCATGCAGTGATTCCCTTCCCTTGTCCCAGCTGTCTCCTTAGCTTTAACAATAGGCCTGCTAACAAAGATGTGGCCTTCAGCCTCCGTCATGTGATACCAGTGGTCTGCAGCCTCTCAGTCTGATCAACCACGCTATTGTCCTCTATGAGTGACACACACACACACACACACACACACACACACACACAAGGAAGCAAAGAACACACACTCTATCCAAGGAAGCACAGTTAGTGTATGAACAGACACACAAACCTCAACGTGTCGTGACACACAAAGACACACGCTCATGAGACAGTGAGGACAGACACACACACAGACGCAATCTCAGAACGCAGACCCTTCCTCTCAGTCACATGCAGAATGAACAAAGACAAAGTTTATTGCCACCGTCCTGGTGACAGTGAGATCAGTGGCTGATTGACAAAAGAGCAGCAGAGAAAGGAAACATATTGCTGATGTCCTGAAGGAACGTTCAGGGTCCTGTACGTGTAATTAAACGTTTGTAACTCACTGAACTGTGTAAGCAAAGCGGCTATCTGCCTGGTACTAATATGGGGCACTATGCCAAGGAGCTCCTCCCCAGGTTATTGTCTCAATCTATTTAGCTGCTGGAACACTGAGGACAAAGTGAATCAGTCTCGTGTCTGTACTGTTCATGTAAGTCTCAATCACCCGTCCACCAACAGAATATCCACCGAGCTCCCGGGCGAGTGTGATGCATGCGACTAAAACCAGACCTAATAGCAGGGAAGGAGCGAGACAGGGAGAGGACAGGAGGAAAAAGGAAGCAGATGCTCGTGTGTTGGCACACAAATGAAATGTCCACTCAGTACCTCACACACACACACACACACACACACACACACACACACACACACACACACACACACACACACACACACACACACA
>JAUMHF010000012.1:3455018-3468108 GCA_032359275.1 Microctenopoma steveboyesi | reverse complement strand
GGGTGTGTTAAGAAACTCAGCTGGGTGCTCAGCAGGGCGCTAGTAGGTGTAAGGGCCAGGGAATTTACGCAAATTTGGGCAGCTTTGGTAAATCTAGTGTTAACTCAAGCTTCCAGGGGAGAAGATTTCTATCTGAGTTTCTGATCGAATAAGATGTTTATGAAGCGAAGAGAGAGTTTTGTTTCCCAATCTGTCGTCTGCAGGTCAAAGTGAAACACATCGAGAAGCAACGATGGAGCATGAAAACATCCATCAACAATAATTTATCCTAAAGGATCAAGTTCAAGCTCACCTGTGCTGCTGAGTTAAATCAGCTGCAGTTTCCAAAACGACGTCGCCCTCTAGAGGTTAAAATGGGCGGTGCATGAGTCATGTGCAAATTGATTCTCCTCTAAGATGGACAAACGAGTGGGATCTCCATAAAACACTATAAGTTTATTATTACTACAGTATAATGTAAATGTGACACGTAAATCTACAGACCTGTGGTAAATTACAAGGAGGGAGAAGTGTTGATATTAGTGAATAACAGTGGATCAGTGGGAAAAAATATTTTTAAAAACACATTAAAAATTGTATTCATCCTCCACCTCTGCTTCTTGTACCGTCTGTTTTCATTCTGTTTGCAGTTTCCACCAGCATCCTCCAGATGTCCTCGCAGACCACAAACCGTCCCCTCAGCCTTTTGATGCCATCGCCCTCCTAACTGCATTAGTTTAATTTGTCATTACGTAACACAATTACCGTTGCCTCTTGATGCAATTACGCTCACGTTTGTGAAGAATTAAGATAATAACATAATCTGCACGACTGCTTCATTCTCTCCGTCTGTCTTATGTGTGAAGATATGGCTGCTGTTCATGGTAACTGCTGCTCACACAGAGGAGGAGGAACCACCACCAGGGGCCCTCGGTGATCTGCGCGGCTCCCATCTGTGCACATGCCAGAGCGCAGCTCAGTCCCGTTACTCACAATCAGCTGTGAGCGGACGCAAAAAGCTATTTCTGTATCTGGTCACGCAACCCCAGCAGCTATGTTCCAGCGGCTGTGTGGAAAGCCACAGCACCCAGGAGGCGGCAACTTCTCAGACCATCAAAGCAACTGGTTAATGCCTTCTGACTCCTCAGGATTACAGAGTGACACGAAAACAAAAGGATAAAATTACGTATCACTCACATAAAGATCTACGTCTGCTGCTTCTTCATTGATTCTCGTTCATTCACACAAAGCTCAAGTCTGAAAGCCTCCTTTGCTCCAACATCTACGCTGCCATCTGGAAACGCAGCACAGAGAAACTACATTATAGCAGATAGCAGGGGGCTGGGATTGAGAGAGTGACAGATTGGGAGAGCTCAATCCTCGTCCAGAGAGACAGATTGGCAGGCTGCTGCCGTGTAGCTGCACTGGTCGGACATCACCGGGGTAAGTGGTTTCTGTCCCGTCGAAGCCAGCGGTACCGAGACATGCACGCAGGGCCGCACAGAGCTTATGCAATCGACTGTACACCCCCCTCCCCCGCCCAGATTTGCACCAGCAACCTTTTAGCCACTTTTGCTCCTGCACCACCCACTCTCACAAGACTTCCTGTGGCCGTCCTGTCTGATTTATCACAGTTTGCTTTGCGATGAGTGTTTAAATGATTCGTCCCCTGCAGGGCGCGGAAATGTAAAACCCGGATTAATGGGTCATTAGGAATGTACCATTTTTTATCCTGTAACATGAATTATGCTGTGTGTGTGTGGAGGCAAAGTGAGAGATCCGTAGCAGCCATGATTCGTTTAGAGATGGACAGGGAAAAAATAATTACTCTGGCTCACTTCACTGTAAAGTGTCTGTAATCCATAATTATTTAATCAGCGTACCGTAGTGTGAATGTTACACTTCCATCACGCTCGTGTATATTGTGCATAGGGCTGAGAATAGTGATTAGTTGCATTATAGATTATTAAATAGTCTCTAATACTAATCGCATCACTAGTTGTGTGTGTATGAGGAAATATGGGGATTTATTACATCTCTTTACATGATAATTATTCATTGTTTATCTCATATGGATGTAATTACAGTAAAATGTGCTTTTATTTGCTGATGAACGAGGGCGTGCCTGTACCTCAGCGCACTGGCACCAAAACGGACAGATCATAAATCCAGAGAGTGCTCCGGGGGCCGAGGGGGGGGGGATGATGTCAGATGCTAATTAATGATATCACAGGAGGCTGCTAAGCTGAAAGCTAGCTGCCAGTTTGCAGCAGTGCAGAGGAAATGAAAGCAGCGGCGATAAGTCGTTTAATCAATATGAGCCCACAGACGATCAATTTCAGTCCATTTTCAAGCAAAGGCAGCAAAGAATCTCTGGTTTCAGTTTCCCAAACAAACCTTACAAACATAGTTTTTGAGTCTTTCAAGCCACCGTGCACCCTAATATCTAATCTCACTCCCAAAAGAAAAGAGTTCGGTGGATTAAAGACAACACTGCGGCCGAAATGCTCCTTTAAATGGATGAAACAAAAGAGCCCTTCTCTTATTGGCACCACCGTGCTCACACATTCACAGGCAGGCACTTTACATTTGACTCATATTTCTCTAGCTAGTAGTCAATTTTAGAAAGAGTGTGAGGAAGAGTGTGTGTGTGTGTGTGAGCTGGGGGGGTCCCAACAGTGGTCAGCGAGAGACCGCATAACGTGATTAGACGACAGGAATCTCGAGAAAGAAGTCCTATTGTGCGAGAGGCGAAGACAGGGAGGCCGTTCATCGTTCGCCCACACGGGAACGACAACACGAGGCCCGCAGTTACATGAAGGCGCTTCTCAAAATGTATTCACTACACCTCCTTTCTTTCATTGTTTTAGAGCTTTGAGTTCAGAATTAAACCAAGAAACAAAAAGATATGAAGCTAGACTCTTTGCTGGTTTCTTCTGAGGACGTCTGGATCATACCTCTACTGTCTTTCAATAATTCACGTTTAACGGCGAGGCCGCAATGCAGAGGATGCACCGGGGGCTTTACGCTGCGCTGCAGGGAGAAGGGAGGCCATCACAACAAAGGAGGTGACAAGCAGCACTCAAGATAAAGGAAGAATCCACACTAGAAGGTCAATGGAAAGTACACGCAACAGGCCAGAGACTCTATAGATAGATTTGTCTGATCTGTGCCTGAACGTACCTGTGCATCATGGAAAATGACTGAAGCACAGTTTGCACAGACGGTACAGGAATATGAAACGAAGCGTGGATGTTATGTTATCCACATTATACCTTAATCCATCAGCCAACAGGCTGAGGACGGGATTTTCTTCCAACATTAGCGGGTTTAACAGAAACCTTCCGTCTTACAAACTTAACGTCGGCTCAGACGCACAGCTTTTCCTTCTGCGCCGTGGCAGCAGCTCCCCTGTTTTACTGCAGCTATAAAACCCGACGGGGCGGAGGCATAGCTCTAATTTATGATTTCATCAATCTGCTCCAGCTAACAGGCTGAAAGGCGGAGACGAACCTTAACGGCAACGCAGCACCGTCTTCCAGACGTCTTTGCTTTAGTACAGCCTAAGAAAAGTCGCAGCTGCAGAGCAAACAGCGGTGGAAAGAGGAGGAAGAAGATATGGGTGAAGCTGCCAGCAGCAGAGAGAATAAATAAGGACTGATAAATTATCAGAAGTCAAATTTAGACTGACATGTCTGAGCCAATGAATTTCTACCAAATATCCTGCAGCAGGATGTAAAACTGCTGTGAGGCATCAGCAGATATGACTCCAACCTCCAAACAGACCGATAGGTCAGCACCAAGTGTCCCAACTTTAATGAGACCTTGCAATGCTTCTATGCCAGCGATCATTTAGCTTTGAGTGAGCGAGCGAGCGAGTCCGCGAAGGAAACTCTTCCATTTGCAGCAGGACATTAGTAAATGGATTATGTTTGGAAGGAAACTTCCCCAACCAGACAGCTCGGCAGGGCTTCCCAATGCGACACACACACACACACACACACACACTGCAGCAACAGAGTAATCAACAGTCTGGGAGTTTTGTGCTGATGATGGACTTTTCTTTTTTTTTAATAAACCACTCCACTTCTTCATCGTTCTTTTGTTCTTGCCCCCCCTTTGCTTCCCGCAATAGTCTGACCTCAGCATCACACCCATGCATGCCCCCCCCCCACAGCCCACACTCCCACCTTTAAGTTTCACAGTCAGCCCCGGTCTGGTTCATGCAAAGCATGCTCACGTGTTCTTTTACAACCTCGTTCATGCAATGAGCCTCAAGCTTTTGAAAATGAAAAGCTGTTGCATAGGCTCCGCCCTCCCTCTGACCATTACAGCAAGCACTAACTTTGATTCCATGTAAACTACTGCATCAAACACGTGCACATATGACCAGGTGTCTAATTCTTCCTCCCACATCAGCATCAGCATCTGGACAGCACAGCACAGCAGCACCGTCTTCGTCAGACTTCGACGTGATGCAGATTGCTCGCTGCCTACGGACTTGCTTCTCAGTTCCCCGCCTGTTGCTGGCAGCTTCCCTCGTTTCAGTGCCAATAAAACGTAAGCCTAATGGAGCGCTGCTTTACAGCCACTGCACTGCAGTCCGTCTCTGGGTTTGAGCTCCTCGCAGGAAATGTACTCGGCTGCAGACAGACGCAGGGAAAGACACACCCAGAGAACATAATATCCTGCAGCGAAGGCGAAGAGGAAGAGAGACGCAGGATCTGCACTGGCGTGAGTGAACAAGTGGAAACATTAAGTACGGGTTTGAGTAACAGTGACGTAACAAAAGAACGGAATGAGTTGCTGCAGAGACCCGAAGAGGACGAGGACGTGTTTGAAGGAAGGATTTTTATGTAAATAGTGACCATCGATCTACTAATTTAAAACGCTCTATGCTGACCCGTGCCTGATGGATGATGCAGTTTGGTTTATTGCTTCTGTTGAGATAAATCGGTGTAGTCGCTCAGCGTTTTATGGAACGCTTGCTCAGCTCCTTTTAAAGAACTCGGCACAAAGTTCACACCCATAGAAAAGCTAACAAAACAGATGAGCAGTTCAAATGTCTATAGGTGGCTGTGTTTCTTTGACAGTGTCACTCCTAGCATATCTCACAGGCAGTGGCGGATCTAGACAAAATAGTCACATACAAGGAACCTGTTTTACGTTTAATCTTCTTCTTCTGTAAGATTTATTGACACTGGACCTTTTTTTATTCGCCTCATTAGCACCACTAGTGGCTGGGCTTGGATTTGCACCCATCTAATTGCTCTTGGACAAAAAGACTGATGAGTGACAGGAGACGGGCACTTCAGGGGGCCAATCAGATTTCATCTGGGGCCAATGTCCCTGTGGCCCCACCCCTAGAACTGCCACAGCTCACCAGGCCCAAGCTGAGGTGTCCAGATGACTTTGTCGGATGGCATCAGTTTTTATGGACTAACAAGTGAATCCTCAAAGCCACTCAGGAAACACACGCATCTCCATCTCATTAAACAGTTAATTAGTCTAAGCACGAACTACAAGAACCCAGGTCAGAAAGCAGCAGCGGAGGATTTCTACAGAGCATACAGAACTATTGCAGGGAAACTAGATTCAATGCACACAGAACACACTGTAATCCTTAAACCATCTCATCAGCGCGTGCTTCCTGCGGCCGTCGCCCCCTCACTGTCGACGCGTTGACGCGATGATTCTGATCTTCACGTGACCTACTTGCATACAGAAATCTATTCCCAGTGCAGGCAGAGGTAAAATAGGGAGAAATCTTATTAATAGAAAGCATAAATGCGATCGGGTGTCATACGTTTGTTTATCAGCCTGTTGTGTTGCGTGAACATGTGCATGCGTGATCAATATGTCCTTGGAGCAGCAGCAGCAGCAGCAGCAGGTAATCAGAGTGATTTATCAGTCACAGAATCCATCAGCCGCATATTGATCAGCTCTAGAAAACACCTCCACACGTAACAGCATGTGCGCACACACACACACTACATTCACGGCATGCTTCCACCAATACTTGTAGGACCGCAATAGTGCAGACGCAGACATGTGTGACTGAGTGTTGAGCGCACTGGTGCAGAAAAATGTCGGAGTGTATGCAACCATCTCTGCACGTGTAAGTGTGTGATTCAGCTACATCTTTCGCCTTCCATTAGACTTATCATGCATCTATAATGCAGCCCGCATGCATCCAAATGGCTCCTCCGCTGAGCACGTTGCCCTCGATCCATTCAGCGCCGCCGGTGCAGCAGAAGGAATAAAGACAAATATGGAAGCGTTTCAATTATTTACGTGCACACACTACAAAACAGGGGATGACGGAGAGGCTGTACTGTAACGAAACAAGCTGATGTGAGACACAGTCAGCGTTGCTCATCATCGTTTTATAGGAAGAGAGGTTTATAGGAATCTGTCGGAGCGGGATCGGAGAGTCCTGAACCCTGACCCAAACCGAGGAAGAGGGTGCTGCACTTCCTTAGCCAACCAGGAAGTATACACGCTCCTAGTTGTCAGCAGATATTACAAATCGAAGGCTGCTCATCATACTGTGAAATTTCTAATCTCATTAGACGGGAGATGATATTTTAGTTACTATTACAACCACACTTCTCAGCTCTCTCTCCCTCTCTCTGGAATAACGCAGTGTGTTGTGCCATGTTCATTATTCAGTCGACCCAGCAGATGTGAACTGATTGCGCGCGGTTGGTTGAATTCATGGTAATTTATAGTAAAAACAAAAGAGGTGGGTCGTCAACAGCAGCAGGAAAAGGAGATGATGAATTTAAATGCTAAATTAGTCAAGTGCGTTTCCTGGGTTTTCTCCGTCCCCGTGTCATTTAAACAACGGTGAGAGCCAGGAAGGCAAAGTGTCAGTAGCAAAGCAAACAAAGCAGCTTTGAGGCAACAAATAAATATGAAATGCACGCCTGATTACCAGTTTCGTGATGAACAACTTTACTCATACTTCAGAGAAGCGAAACAGAACGCTCGAGGTTTGTTTCTTGAATTTCAAGGACAAGAGTGCAGACTTAACTTCATTCATTCCTCTACCTAATTCCTTATGAGACTTATAATCATTCTCCCATCAAGCTCCACTCTACGTGCTGACGGGGAAGCGCATGTGCAGAGAAAGAGGGAAACCCCATTATTGACCATTTGAGTGAGCGGTAAAAACGCTGTGTGGCGACTTTATGTTGCTGCTCTTCAGCAGACAAAGTAGAAAAGCGACAGAAGACAGAGAGTTCGTGACCAGACGAGGTGCCAGGGAGGAAAAACCATTCGAAGAAAAACGAGAGACAGGGTGTTAATTTTTAAACTGCAATTATTTCTCAATGAGACGGTGATTATGGAACCAAACTGTGATGTCATTAGACCAGATTCAGAGTTTATCCAGAAGAGGGATCGGCCAAACCATTTCGCTCGACTGCTGCCTCGCTCAGAATCATTCTTCATCTCACACCGATTCGCCCCCCCCCCCTCCCCAAACCCATCCTTCCCCCAATGTCGCTCCATCATGCTGTCGGTCTCCACCGCCTTCACTCTATGGCGCACTCAGGCCTCGCTATCTTTCCCTCGTCCTGTGCCGCTCTTTCATCGTATCCCTCTCTTGCTTTCCGTTGTTATTTATTATTCATGAGGCGGGTTAAGAGAGAAAAAAAGAATAAAGATGCATCTGCAGCTTCCAGAGGACCCACTTGATTGTGTGTGTGCGCGCGTGTGTGTGTGTGTGTGTGTGGCAGGCCACTGCTGGGATCTGCATTTGTGCAGAGAAGCGGCATCAGGCACTAAAGCAGGATGTTAGACTGCGTGACGGAGAAACAGAAATCGATCTGATTACATCTATTTAGTTTGATTGTTGATAAAACTTTACGTTACATTAAATCACATGGTAGGAAAATAGATATAAATTGCACTATAAGCCTTCACATACACAATGCACTGTACCAGTGCTCACATCCTGCTGTGCCTAAGGCTGTCCCCTATAACACAAACCGACACCCACCCACGCACACGCGCACACGCGCACACACACACACACACACACACACACACACACACGCGCGCGCGCACACACACGCGCGCGCACACACACGCGCGCACACACACACACACACACACACACACACACACACACACACACACACACGAGTATCTTACTCACAAAGCAGCAAATGAATTCATCTTTTCTCATTCCGTTTGCCTGTTTAAGCAATGACCAGTCTATGATCAAGAACAAACGTTATCTGCAGAAACGTCAGCCATACTGACATAATTAAAATGCTGCTTTTCTTTTTGGACTGTCCCAGCACGTTGCTTCCGTCCACCAGAACTTCACCCCCTCCATCGGACCTTTTCAGTAGTTCAGTTCATTTGAATTCAGTTCATTCAGGGAACTAAATGAAAATGCTGTTTTGCATAAACAATCCATGAAAATACAACAAATACAATGTATGGATAATGTTAACATGAATATATACGTGAAATGCTTTAATATCAACACACCATAAACGGGGTTGGCCGGTGAGTGGTTTTAATTAGGGACGGCAGATCTGGTCACGTTATATTTGCGATAGGTGGGAAGGGAAGACGACCAATCATATGCGGGAGTTCCTCTTGAACATCTGACCTAGTTTTTCCATTACCTGTTTAAAGTCCAGGTGTTTCTGCAGCTGAAGCTTCTTTATTTTCTCTGTCACAGGCCTAGTTGGGGGGGGGGGTCCTTTCTTCCTCGCCACCACCATGAACGAGATGAAATCTACTCAAATTAAGCACTAATTAGTTTATAAAGTCAGTAGTTGTGTTTGTATTCACAGCATTTCAAACGCCTGCTTGTTGTTTGCAGCAACTGAATGACGATTTCTTTTCTTCGGGATAAAATGAAAACCTACTGCATTTCAAACAGTTACCTGATTTCCCTTTGACAAACCGCTGCGGGGGGATTAACTGGTTAGAAATCTGTTCCGCCTGAATTTACCAGGAGGAGAGATGAACAGAGGAAGACAGTGGGAGAAAGGTGGGGTGACTTGTGACATGATGTCGCAAGGCAGGGCTCCGTCTGCTGGGACTCCCATGATGCCTCTCGGTTTCTCCTAAACACACAGCTAACAGCTAGGTGAGGCAGCTGCTATAAATAGCTCTCGCTGCACCCACTACACCCCTTATGCTCTGCGTAGGCAGTCACACACACACACACACACACACATGCATAAATGCATGCAGTGACACATGCATGCAAACAGCCGCTCTCATCCGTAAACAAACGCAGGTAGACACATATTCCACCGCCCTGACATACTTCCATTTGTGCTTCCCTCCGTCTCCTGGCAGCACTGCTCCTCTTACTTATCATATGCTCTTTGGCAGATGGTGGACATGATAATTACCAAACATACTAAACAGTGAGCAAATGAAGGATTCCCAGTGGGAGCGTCTACGTCTCCGTCACACACATACGCTTCTGCCACCTTCAGCAGCAACTGACAAATGTTTCCAGAGGAAGAGAAAAGGAAGAAATCCGACTTGATTTTTTATTTACAGGAGGCATCTTTGGAAATGTTGCGGCCACGGAGAGGCGCGTGCACGCTTTCACGAGATCAAGATTAGTGATATGTACTGTAACATCGCTCCTATAATCACAGCAACTCGCTCACCCCGAGCACCCAAACTAATTATAGTGCCAACAAATTACAAACAGGTATGTACATGTAGCTGAGCCATTTCTTTACATACACTACGTTTCTGTACAGTTCTAATCTGCTTGGTGCAATAATGCATAAACACTGTGATGAGTGAGTGCCCGCGATACAGAGAGAGACTCTACTGACATCCTATCTAATGGCTCATTAAAACTGCATGGCGGAGAGATTTTAGTGCCGCCGAGTCGTTTCCTTACAAAAGCACATGTTCAGAAAAATCCTGCACCGCCGCTCGCGCGGACTGCAGCGTCCACGCTGAAGATGCTCCGCGTCACCTTAGCAGCGTTAATGCCCCCTGACAGCACGGAGGTGTCAGCCTGCCCCGAGACACACTAGTCACGCCTGCTCCTCTATTTGATTTAACGTCTTCCTGTCCTCTCATAACCACCTTACCACAAACAAATACACAGCATCTTAAGTCTTCGTCCTCCCCTCCAGCCTTGCCTCCTCTCCTCATCTCCTGATTCCTCTTTTTTCTGCTCCAGTTCAGCCCTTACCCCTCTTCCACCCGTCCAACTCTCCCTTCTGGTTGTACGGCTTTGTTTTATGATCACAGTAATAATTAAAGTATTTTTTTTTTAATCAGCCTCAGTGTGTGATCTCCTCTCCCCCCGTTTACATGAATAGCAGAGAGCAAGCCAGTCGGCTCAGCAAAGCACCAACAAACCACGGAAAACATCTATTACGCCACACATGCAGGAGAAAACCATCAACTGTTTTCCAACCGCCCCTACAAATCCAGCGCCTGATTTGGTAATCAGCAAAGTGTCCGGCAGGAGAATAGGCTGACACAACTAAAACTAACATATTTCTTTAGCCAAAGACAGAAAAGCACTGGTGGTTGCTCCTCCTAGACTTTCACATTCTTCTCATCTGTTTTCATTTAATAATGACTAATAACTGCAGCACTGACTGTGCGGAGCAGAGCAGGGAGAGGAAGGAGTGAGCTCCTCTCAAATCTCATGCTACTGGTACCTTCAACTGCATCCTGTGACTTTAATCAGCTAAACCACAGACAGATTTGATAATCAATAGAGTACAGACAGCAGGCATCTGTTCCAGCTCTATTTTGGACCGTTGGGCAGAAAGATATTCGTTGATACTGTATTGGCTTTGAAAACGCAGATTTTTTGGGAGAAAACAATTGGCAGAAACGTTCGAAATAAAACCATCTACACCAGCAAATACATAGAAGAACAGCACTCCCCACACAGAGGCTATAATGAAAACTGGGTCAGCTTTCTCCACCCGCTCTATGTCTCCACTTATCCCCACTGAGCCAGACTCCAACCATACGCACAACACTCGCTCCTCGTTCCCTCTGCTTTCTCTCCCAACGCGATTCTCTCCGTAAATGTACATTTCCTGTCACTTGTAATTTTCAATCTCCTTTCTGCGATGTCCCCAGGGTTGATATCAAGAAACGGCGCTCAAACCTTGTTTCGTCTGGGCTCACCCGGCCTCCAACAGCCGTTAAATTGTATTTTCTCATCCTCCTGTGACCTCTTAACTGAGTTTACCAGCTCACTACCAGGAATGAGAAGGGTTTTCCAAAGAAGGCTACACCCGAAGCCAGCTGCAGAAGTAGAAGGTACATGATTATGTAAAAGCTGGGGACTGGGAATAATCATCTGGCTTCATCTGATAGACTTTATATTTATAGAGTACTGCTAAAATTAACATTAACTGGTGCCGAGAGTTTACAAAAATGACTTACAGCCAGGTAAACATTTGGCTACAGAGGCCCGTCTCTATCTCAGCCAGACGCCGAGTTTCCTGCCTCGACGTGAAGCCACAGTGGACCGTTGTTGTTGTTGGGGCCACTCGGCACAGTAATTACTGAGGGGAACCCCAAACTACAAAGACCACAGGGAACAGGAGAGAGGCCGAGCGCATGAGAGCGCGCCCCGGTTGACAAATGTTTCCTGCTGCTGCTGAACCCAGTCCCCTGCATAGATCTGCACCGCTCAGAATGGATCACACCTCTTCGGCATATCGCTGAATCTTCTTTCAGTGCCGTCATTTCGTTTTCCACGACGGACCTCTCCTGGTCCCAAATCAAGCAAATAACCAAATGTGTGTATGTTTATATGGACACGTGGGAGGAAGATGCACAGTTGTTGGCGCCAACCCTGCTTCCCACCGCTATAAATAGATGACCTTTAGTGTTCGCATGTACAACCGCGGCAGTGTGGATGAATCCTAATATAGGCAGAAATTATTTTTCTTTAAACGAAATGTGCAAGCAGCACAGAATTAGCTAGTGAATATGATCTGACAGTTCTGTTTCTATGTTCTCCCTGCTCCTCTTCGTCTCCTGGCTTTGTGTCGGGTCCAATAATGACCACATTGTTGTGGTGCCACTAGCATCTCTGGTAGCTAAATGCTCGGCTGGTAGACACACACAAACACCCACGGGCCCCTGCAAAGCGTCCAGCTGTAGCCAAGAGCAGGCTTGTAAGTTTGTCTGTGTGTTTGTCAGATGAGCCAGAGAGAGGACAGAGAGAGGTCATTTGCCAGAACTGGTTTGCTTGTTTGAAACGCCTGCGTGTCTGCTGATGTGCACGTGTGGTACCGTCTGTGTCTAGCTGAGCAGATTGTTGTGCATGTGTATATATGTGTATATATATATATATATATATAAATATATATGAGAAAAGCAGAGAGAGAGAGAGAGAGTTACTTGGCTGAGGCAGTGGAAAATGTACGAGCCAGACGACGATGCTGGCAGAGTGGAGAAGAACAAACTTCCTGAAAACCTATTCAAGACTCTTGACTAAAGACTCTCTACAAACCTTCGTTCCCCCCTCGTCTTTTCTTCTTTCTGTCTTCCACCACGCGTAACTCATTGCGTTGTAATGCAGACATCTATTTTCGTATTGTAATCACGTTATGTTCTCGTCGGTGTGGTAAAGTCCTCGTCAAGACATTTGGTTAAAATAAACTAGAAACGTGAAATTAAAAGATCTTAACTGGTAAAGTGAATAAATAAGCAAGTGGAAACTAGAACAGAACAGTTTCCTGGGTTCGTCGTGTCTCTTATTTACTGACGCATGAAATAAAAACTGCTTTAAAACGTCAGCCAGACATTATAACCTCCATCCACATGTGTGCACGTGCGTTAGTGTTTTTAACTAACACGTCCAGTTAATTACAGCAGTGACACGGCGCAAAGATTCCGCATGTTCAGGAGTTTGAGAGTAGGCAGCTGCAAGAGATAAGGTCTGCCTAAGGGCTACCTCCTGCCTCGGAGAGGGATGTAGGATGGAGAGGAGAAGGCGAGCACAACGATGAGAAAACAGGAAGCATTTCTGTGTCTTGGTTAAGCTTTCAGGAGAACACACACACACACACACACACACACACACACACACACACACACACACACACACACACACACACACACACACACA
>JAUMHF010000012.1:3396033-3450196 GCA_032359275.1 Microctenopoma steveboyesi | reverse complement strand
ACACACACACACACACACACACACACACACACACACACACACACACACACACACACACACACACACACACACCTTCTTCTTTGCTCTTAGACTCATTTTCTGACTCATTGGATCCTCTTAGAAATGAAGGGGCTGCCTCTGGCTACGACGACAACGCGACTCATAAACTCATAAAACTCTATTCATCGTCATTTACAGGACATTTACATGGGTTAATATACTTCTAATAATAATAATAATACTTCTGTCTGCAGCGGCTCTGCCTCGTATCCGCTTCCATAAGGGCAACAGCCAGTTATAGTCAGGCTTTTCTGTCATGATATAATCCTAAATTATCTTTCATGAATGGGCTTTGCTGGAGTTAGAGTGAGGTACAGCACACGCTGTGGGACACGGACGAACACTGAACTTTGAATTTGCCCTTTTCGTCGCTCTTCTCTTTCCTCGCTTCCTGTAGCTGAATCTGAGTGAGCTGAAAATACTAACCAGCCACCAAAGTCAGTATCAAAAGGCCTCACCGTTAGCAAGGCAGAGCAGCTGGAACCAACAGATTATGGTGCAATTAATATGGTTTTAAAAATGATATTAATAAAGCTGGTCAAATAATCAGGTAAAAATAGAGAAAAAGATTAAAAGCCTCATTTTCTGTCTTTGTCATACTCTCTCTCTCTCCCTCCATACGATGCTTACTTGCCAGCTTATATGACATCTGCCACCATAAACTAACCCTCTTGGAGAGAAAAAAAAAAAGCCTATCCACAGAGACACAGCAGAGAGAGACGAGCGCTGAGTTAACATTGCACTGTAAGCACGCAAGCACATCCTCCGTGAAGCACTGGGTTCTCACACACACACACACGCACACACACACTAGAGATCAGAGTGCCAGAGCTGTCACCGGGGTTAGTTGGGAGACGTACGATATCTTGACAGAGCTGAAGTGTTCACTGACACAGAAATACACGCAACACACAGCGGAGCCTCACAGTCTGTCCCCGTCCCTTTGTGTGATCAAGAGTGTGTGTATCTTTGTATGTTTATGTTTCACGGACGTGTGCGTGCGTGTGTGTGTCCCTTCCACATGAATATGTCTGCCTTTATTGGAACGTCCAGTAATACTTCAGATTAAGACTCGTGTGTGCTCTAAACCAGACTGTGCCTCATTTTAAACCACGTTCCAACTCGTTTAACCTTATATAATAAACCTTACATAATACTGTATAGCCTCACATATTTTGTTAGCATATTTGGCACATTTAATAAGCTATATAAGAAGAAATATAACAAATATGACTATGAATAAAAACCAGGAGTTACTTTTCCTCACATGAACATGAACCGGTTGCTCTTCGGTGGTCTGTGCTGTATTAAAGCATTATGTAAAACAATCTGAACTTATGTGTGACACGTGCCTGTCCTGTCCTGTCCTGTCCTGCCCACTGTCCTTAATCCATGGTGATTTCTGAAGCTATTTTATCCTTGTTGAACCCATAATGATGCATTTCTTTTACCTGAAAACGTTTTATATGTTTGTATAAGTACTGAATAAAACACAGGGTAGTTTTAAGGTATCTTTTTCACAGATATAACATAATTCTTGCATCTCACTAATGATTTAATTATCCCTCATAAATGTTCATCTCCACCTGATTTGCACTCACCTTATGTTAAGTCTTCAGTGGCAGGAACCAGCTGCTTCACTTGAAGACGTGTCTTGAGATGATATAAAGATTTTAGATGTGTTTTTGTCTCGAGTTTTTTGTCGTTGGTTCACCTGTCACCGCAGGAGTTTTCAAACACGAGCCTTTTCCCGCTCACGTTCGGCCACTTCCTGTCAATTAGCGACGTCGCGAACACCTGTGCACGTGCGGACGCAACCATTTGCTTCTCACCGCGTGGGGGGGGGGGTGAAGGTGTAGGACTGTCCAGCTTTTCTTTACTGATATTAGCGATAAGTATAGTTGTGTTTATATCGTGTTATGTATTTATGAATAGCAGAGGGGAGAAATACAAAATGTTTTCCCCTGTGATTTTGAGTTTTAAACGACCAGTTTTAACTGATCAGCAGCAGTGTTGGCTGTTAGCAGAGGCACTGTTGGCATTATGTGGCTATGATTAACACAAAGAAAAGGTCTGAAAGCATTTATTTATGTGGGTTATGTCTCTGCCGTAAATTGATCAAGATGTTCTCTCCCTATATATGTGTATACATGAGTGCATTTTAAAAGTAGGAGGCTGATGAGGTCACTTTCTACTCTTCTTTAAGTCTGTGTGTGCATGTCAGGCACTTAGCAAGCAGTGCGTGGGAGAAGAGAGACCACATGCAGAAGCTGCTCGAATCTCCTCGTTTTAAGGGTAATGGATATTTGATTAGACACCCCGGGTCCCTCTCGGTAAACTGAAAACACACCATGCACTAAAGCTCGGAACAACTCAAACACACGGCTGCTTTTATGTAAAGTTCATATAAGGTTAGAAATTATAGGGGTGAATCGTGTTTACTCTTAAATTCAATCAAGAGGAAAAGATTTATTGCCCACAGGGGCTTGGACCAAACAACCTGTCTAAGGAATTACTTCTATATGTGGTTTATTTTTACATTCAACCTGTGATTATGTTGTATCTGCTGTTCGCTCATCTGCAGAAGCTGCAGGAGCTCTGACTCTGGGCATAGAAATGCAATCAGCTGGACAGTGAAGCTGGACTGTGCAGCTGTTTAGCTACTGCTGCATGTTTGAATCTGTGAAATCTCCTTCACAATAGTACAAAAATAAGAGGAATGACGGCTTTGAGGTCTGACCTAAACGCTGCAGCGCTCTCACAAAGTGGTTTATATAGTCCTACACTAAGCACATGCTGTATCTACAGCGGGAATGACATCAGCTGGCTGAGAGCAGCTGGCCGATAAGACTTCCCCTTGTTCTGCCGGTGCTCACGCTTTGACCCGGTCGACCACACCAACATGGCAGCATGGATTTGATGCTGGCATTTAGAGGGAGATATGACTATCATGCATGTGTGTGCATTCCTTTGACCATTAACAGATCAAATGCGGCATAAAACAAATTTCAGTATGTTTAGTGTATTATTTTTGGAGGTAATAACTTCTTTGACAAGCAGTGCTGATCACAAACAACAATTAACCAGTAGGTGTTTAGAGTCAAGTAATATTTAATCATCTTGTGTTTATTTAAGAAAATTGTAGATCAAGTATTTAACAGAAAAAAACAAACACTAAATGTTTTGCATACAAAGTTTGAATGCAGACGGAAACAGCGGCGGAATAAGAACTCAGGTTCTTATCTACGTAAGGAAATGGAACATCACCACAGTGCAGAAATACCCTGCAACAAGTAAAAGACCTATAGTCGAAGCGCTGCTTAGGTAGAAACACTTTAAATAAAAGAAGTAAAGTGAATGTGCTGTGGTTTGGTTGAATTGGTTGATGCTTTACTGCGTTTATCACTTAAATGTTGCAGCTGGTGGCGACGCAGGTTAATGCCTGAAACGATGCCCGTTTTGAATCCAATCTGTAAAATGTTAATCACATTACATCCTGCACAGTGCATTATGACTTCCACACCAGGGGTCAATAAAGTCTTTAAGATTACAACGTACTTTTGTATGATTATTATAAAGTAACTGTAGTTATCACACATGGAGTAAAAGTACAATATTTGACTCTGAAACTCAGTGAAGTTCAAGTATGAAGTTGCAGAAACTGAAAATACTCCTGTAGAAACGTGAACATGAGTAGGATTTGAACAGTTTTATTGAATACCTTGCATGTACTTTGCTGTAGGAAAGCGTGAGGTAAAGTTTTCCTGTTTTCCTTGACAAACAGCAACAGAGGATATTAGATGAAAACAGTCCATAATCCTGCGTATCTGTGCAGAATTGTTTAATTAAGACCAAGCATGGATTTTCCTTTGCTTAACTCTAATAAGATCGTCCCACATGTTGAGAACAAAGGGAGGGAAACATACATGAGGATTTACTGTATGTTTATTACTGTGCTATAAACCAGAGGCAATCTAAGCTCCCGTCTCCTATATCCAATGGATCATTTCAGCGTCGTCCTCACCACCTCCGTAAAGATTATTCCTACTAACACGACAAGGCAAACAAAAAAAAAAAAAAGTGTATGGCTTGTTCTCTTTGTAAACATGAGGTTTGCCAGGGTGGTGTGTGGTGAAGGAGGCAAAACCCGGCAAAAGAAATACAACGTTGGTCTGCTTCAAATACATGGCATCGTTTGAGAGGATTTAAAAAGGAAAAGCCAATAATAAGGCAATAAATATGATCCTTTGAGTTATGAACACAACAAATGAGCACAGGAAACTTCTGTGGGACCTGACTCGAGCGCATTTTTATTGAACGTTTATGTGTTAAAAACATGTATAAAATTGGTCCTGTTTCAGAAACAAGGCACGCATAGTCATGTCAATGTTCAGTGTTCATATCATTACTAGCATTATCATTTATCATCAACATCATCATCATCATCAGCACGTTCCATCTCAGTATTTGTCTAATAGTAGTATCAAGCATTCCCTAATATAAAAACACGTTCCAATTATTATTATTTTTTTCCACAGAGGTTAAATTTTTATTCCGAGCAGCAAGACAATATTCATGCAAAGACGGGAGTGGAGGAGAAGATGCGAGCTGACTGGACTGATGGGTCTTTAGTAGTAGGTCTCCCGTTCCACCCAACCTGAAACAAAAGCAAAAAACAACAGGATTTAAAGGTGGATATATAACAATAATAATGATGATAATAGCTTGAGAGAAGATTAAGGCGTATGTTTCTCCACTCTCACCCAAGGACAGAACACAAAGGGGCAGTAGAAATGGAGAAAGGGGCATAAATGTGCAGAAAAACAGGCGCGCAGAAGGAGCAAGTTGTAGAGAAAATAATAAACATGGACCCTGGCCTCACCTCCTGGGCTGCGTCTGAGGATCAGCTTACGAATTTCATCATAGATAAAGATGAGCAGGGAGTAGGGGAAGGCGCAGAACCACCAGTTGGGCCTGGAAAACACACAAAAAGAGATGAGAAACCGAGGAAGAAGAGCCCCAGGCCTGGATGATCAACATGTGGTAGGAGGTTTAAGCACGATTACAGAGTCAGCTAGATATATTCATGGCCTCCTGATGGACCGTGAGGCCAGTTTTTGTGCTTCACTCACTTGAGAGGGTACATCCTGAGGGCGACGTCCATGCCTGGGCAGTAAGAGAGGAAGGCGGCCAGAGCGGTTTCCTCAAACAGCCCAAAGATCAGGATTTTGTTCCTGAAAAACACACACACGCGCGCGCACGTTGTTTAGACGTTATTAAGAAATAAAAACGCACCACCATGAAACACGGTGAAACCGCTGGACTTTAGTGACCATCAGCTTAGTTTCAGGATTGTGAAATACCCCTCGCACACAGTTCATCTTGTTCAGAGCTCAGTACAAACAGCGATTAGGAGGCTTTCTCGGAAAAGCGCCACAGCCAGCACAACGCGGTAAAGAAGGGGCAGCAGTGGGTGTGTTTCCACTCACTTCATGCCCTGCTGGAAGACCGAGTTCCTCCTGGTCTTACAGATGATCAGATCGGCCCACTGCACGATGACGATGCTGGCGAAGAAGGCCGTGTGGCAGGTGAACTCCACGATCTTCCTCTGCTCGTACGTCTGACAGACGACACACAATTCAGAAATAAGGTTACAGCAGGTGGTGACAGCCACAGTTTCACGTTTATCAGTGGCTCGCTCAGCGAGGGCTACTGACCCACTGCTGCCCATAGCTGTCCTCCAGGTCATTGACGTATTTATTATCCCAAGACACTCGGATGCCCAGCAGGGTGGCAGGCAGGAAGCCGTTTTCAGCCAGAATAACAAAGTACGTGAAGAAACCTGCCAGGGCCTGGATCATACCTGCAGATGGGAAAGAGATGGGAATAAATAAACGTAGTGCCGTGTTGGATTTGACATTAAACTAATTATCAGTAAATGATTAAGTAAAAAAAAATAAGATCAATGAGGAAGCAAACGACTAAGACAGTAAATTTAATCAGATAATCTTTGGGGGACTAGACAATGCGTCGCTGCAGGAATAAGTGAGTAAGTAAATAAATGATGAGATTAGGGTGAAATCACAGACCTAATAAAAATAACAATGATTTAATGATATTTGAGTAAATGTAATTTAAGTATTGTAGAGATACAACTGAGAACTGCTGTGGAAAGTTAATACCCAGGAATGAACATTCAGGCCAAAAGACTGTGCCTTTCTCGTTTTTTCTGCTCTTATAAAAAGGCAGTTCGGGAAACTCACAAGGCTCCAAACCTATTCTGGGCTTCATTACCGTAGAGGGAGAAATCAAAAGCCAGTGGCAACGCTCTGTCATCACTCACACACAAACTCGCACACCCTCTTCCTCTATCGGCTCTATCAGTACGTGCCTATTTCTGGTGCATGCCACTCAGATACGGACGAGCCTTTCTAGAAAAATCTATGTCAGAGCCATGTTTGGCAAACTCCTGGTTAGGATGTCCTTTTTTAGTTTTATTTCTTTACCGATTTGTCCGTAGGCTATGCTGATGAGCCTCTCATTCACCAGTTTGTCTGTTTTGGGGTTTCTGGGCTGTCGCTTCATGATGTCACTCTCAGCTGCTTCATACGCCAGGGAGATAGCGGGGACCTGAGGAGACGGAACGCAACACCAATCAATGAGCAAACCTTCAAATTAAAAGCTCAAGAGCTTGGATGTCTGTAACATTTATACTAAACAGTGGAACAGGTTATGTCTTCACCATGTCAGTTCCCAGGTCGATACAGAGGATGGTGACGGTTCCCAGAGGCAGAGGGATGTTGGCGATGATGAAGAGGAGGAAGGGGGTGATCTCAGGGATGTTGCTGGTTAGAGTGTAGGCGATGGACTTCTTCAAGTTGTCAAAGATCAGACGACCTGATGGAAATACGACAAACAAGTCCCTGTTTTCACGATTGTGACCCTCCAGCCTCGTAAATTAGAGGTACTGCGATTGAGTGCAGTCCCTCACCTTCTTCCACTCCGGTAACGATGGAGGCGAAGTTGTCGTCGAGCAGGATCATGTCAGCCGCCTGCTTGGAGACGTCGGATCCCGCGATTCCCATAGCAACACCGATGTCGGCCTTCTTCAGGGCCGGAGAGTCGTTCACGCCATCGCCAGTCACAGCCACAATGGCTCCCTGCAGAGAGGAAAGAGTTGAGGGCGATGGAAAAGTATTAGAAGATGAATAACAGACGGTACGTGGATTGTTGTGGCCCCTGATCAAACAACAATTAAACCAATAAAAGTAATAATTCCTCAGTCCACACCAGCTTAAACAGAGTTTGTTCTGCCCACTGATAAACTCATGAATATTCCCGTGTGTGGGCAAGCTCACAGCTCGACAGATGCCGTTTGATTGTGTTACCGACTTACTCATCAGACCAAAGCAATAATAATAATAATAAGCATTAGTGGGTAGGAGATCAAATATTCACTCATGCATTTACATAATGAGATGCGGTCACATGCTGTGTTTGACAAACTGTAAAATGAGAGTGTAAACATTTTCACACACACGTTTGCACGCGTTTTGTTTCTACCTGTCTCTGGCAGCCCTCCACAATGATCAGTTTCTGCTGCGGGGAGGTTCTGGCAAACACGATCTCCGTGTGGTACTTCAGGATGTCATCGAGCTGCTCTACGGTCAGGTCCTTCAGGTCACCACCGTGGACAACACAGGCCTTGGCATCTCTAGAGGGAGTAGGGATCGTTTTAACTCGCGGGGACCAGCTGACCCGTTAGATCCAGTGGATTCATTACAGTATGTTGAAATTAAACCTAGTTGTGATGGTTGAGGAGCACAGACCCATGTTGTAACACTAGAAAAGTGTTCCAGCCAGAACAAATCATACTAACGGGACCCAGAATGTGCCCTTGAGGTTCTCTACACGCAACAAATGCAATCAGTACCTTGGGTTGACTTCATTGATTGGGATGTTCAGACGTGCCGCAATGTCCTCGACAGTTTCGTTGCCTTCCGAGATGATACCCACACCCTTAGCGATGGCCTTAGCTGTGATTGGATGATCACCAGTCACCATGATTACCTAAGAGAAGGCACATTCGTGCTGATAAGTTGGGTGAATCAGCAATCAGTGTCATTTACACGGTCGCAGCACAGACAACTGGGGCGCGAGAACATTTTCATACCTTGATCCCAGCACTCCTGCATTTGCCGACGGCGTCGGGCACGGCAGCACGAGGAGGGTCGATCATGGACATGAGGCCAACGAAGCAAAGGTTCTCAGTGGGGAAGTTCACCTCCTCAGTGTCAAAAGCAAAGTCCTCTGGGAACTGGTCGTCGGGCAGGCTGAAGTGGCAGAAACCTGGAACGATGGGATCGTTAAAGTAAGTGTTTCCTTGTGCAGGATTTAGCTCAGCTTACCAATTTACTCATTCCATTCTTACCCAGTACTCTCTCTCCCAGACCTCCCAGTTCCAGGTAGGCATTCTGGAAAGCGTCTTTCATCTCGTCATCCAGAGCCTGCTCTTTACCCTGGATCAAGATGGTGGAGCAGCGGTCCAAAATCCTCTCCGGGGCACCTTTCATCACCAGCAGGTGCTTGGACTCTCCTTCTGTGGAATTCTTGTGAATGGAAAGCTGAAGAGCACGTAAGAAAACGTACAACAGGTCAGTGAAACGAAAACATGACAACAGGTTTATAGAGGAATGAAAACACAGAACGTACGGAACATCCTTTTATTAATTAGCCAAAACTTCAAATCTTCCCAAAGGTCAAAACTATGTATTCTAAAGCTGAGATTCTTCCAAAGGTCTTTTGCCAGTTTCACTTTTACAATCTTGATTTACCGTCAACACAAGGAGGCAATAACATGACATTTAATATCTCGGTAAGCACCTGACATTTCCAAGCAATTAAAAAGCATTTCCAGAGATTAGTGTTCCCGTAGAGCCGCCCGAACGCAGTGCAATAAACCAGCTTGTTGCCGCAGCGATACGTTTCTCACCTGGTACTTGTTGGTGGAGTTGAACGGGATCTCGGCGATTTTGGGGGTTTTCTCTCTCATCTCCTGGACTGATCCACAGCAAAGCTCGATGCATTTTAGCAGAGCAGACTCAGAGGCGTCACCAGCCACATCTCTCTGTCAGGGAATATGCAGATGAATATGCATGAAAGCAGTGCCAACACTACCCTGTAATGCACTGTAAAACAACAAGAGTTTTTACGCTGACTAAAACCTGAACAAAAACAAACAAGGTTCCTCTTTGAACAATGCATTTAAAAAAATAGACTTCTGCCTTTAGCTCTGGAAGCTAATCATTAGTCTGAAAAACCTCTGTTGTCTCAGGAGGGTTAACATTTGAATGTTAATGGCTGGAAACGGCTACACAGAAAAAAAAAAAAACTAAAGAGTATAGACCTACCTTCAGGATGGCGATGCTGTGCTGCTCAGCCAGGAAGACGGCACGGTTGCAAAGCCCAGCGATTCTGGCCAGAGCAGCCCAGGTGGCCGAGCTCCTGTCGAAGGAGGTACCGCTCTGGTTCTCCGTGGTGTCGGCCTCGTGGATCTGGTTGTCAAACCACATGTGAGCCACAGTCATCCTGTTCTGCGTCAGGGTGCCGGTCTTGTCCGAGCAGATGGTGGACGTGGAGCCCAGCGTCTCGACAGCTTCCAGGTTTTTCACCAGGCAGTTCTTCTTGGCCATACGCTTCGCAGTCAGAGTCAGACACACCTGGAGTGGGACGGGTTAATGAAGAGCTAATGAATCATCTGAGACATTCATCTGAATCAGACATTAAACACGAGAAACACGAGGACTCACCGTCACAGTAGCCAGGAGACCTTCTGGCACGTTGGCCACAATGATACCAATGAGGAAGATGACGGCCTCCAGCCAGGAGTACCCAAGGATGAGTGACAGGATGAAGAAGGAGACACCAAGGAAGACGGCCACGCCGGTGATGATGTGGATGAAGTGCTCGATCTCGATGGAGATGGGTGTGCGTCCAACCTCGAGTCCGGAGGCTAGGGTGGCGATACGACCCATGACTGTGCGATCTCCGGTGCTGATCACGATACCACGGGCAGTTCCTGTAGCAAGGGCAACATTCACCTTCACACATGGTCGGGACCACAGATAACATGAAGGCCCGTCTCAGAAAGCTTTAGTGTATGCAGTTAACACACCTTCAACACAGTTTGTGGAGAAAAAAGCAATGTTCCTGGTCTCCAGTGGGTTTTCGTTGGAGAAGTCCGGGGTGCGGGTCTGGGGCTCTGACTCACCAGTCAGGGAGGAGTTGTCCACCTGAGACATGAGACATCACCTGTGACTGGTGGCTAAACCAGAAATCAACGTAGCTAGATCTGTGCAAGAAAACCGAACAGTAACTCGCGGCCTTGAGAGTACCCACCTTGCAGCCGTGTGCAGAGATGATTCTCAGGTCAGCGGGGATCCGGTCTCCACCTTTCACCTCCACTAAATCACCAACCACCACCTCCTCGGCATTGAGACTCTTCTTCTCACCGTCACGGACGACCAGAGCTTGCTGTGTGACAAGACACCACAGAGACAGACATCAGTGTGCGGCACGCTCCAGTCGCCCGTTTCAACTGCCTCCACTGGCACAACCTGCATGCAAAGCACCACCTTTGCATAACAACGAAGATGATTTTTATTATCAGCCTCTCAATTATTCAAGAGGGATAATGAGATTCAATGTCAAGAGGACACTGTTGTTTGTGTACGGCAAGGTAGACGAGACCTGGAATTAACAGATTACAATTAAGCTGACACGGTAAAAATACTGAAGCTTTCTCTTGCAGAAACACATAAAAATAGATATCTAAGTATGATGTGTACCTGTGGGACCAGGTTCTTGAATGAGTCCATGATCTTGGAGCTCTTGGCCTCTTGGTAGTAGGAGAAGCAACCAGTGATGATGACGACAGCAGAAAGCACAACACCCAGGTACAACTGTAAAGGTGGACGCGTGAAAATTAGATTCAAGTCCAAGACAGAAAGTTAATCTGATTTATTCCTGCATCAAATCAAAAAGATGCATTGAGCAAACTGGTCCTTGGCTGGCTTTTCATTCACACATTATAGACATTAAGACCTTTCTTACATTGTCATTTGCAGGTTCGTCCTCCATTGCAGCCTGGATACCGTAGGCCAGGAAACAGAGAATGGCACCAGTCCACAGAAGCATGGAGAACCCACCAAACATCTGGATGGTAAAACAGGAGTGAGCACAGGATGGCACTTAAGCTCTAAACCTAAAACCCTTCAAACAATGTACGTGAACGTTTCTGATTTTTACTTAAAGCAAAGCTGATGTCACCTGTTTGCAGAACTTGACCCACTCTGGGGTGGTGGGAGGAGGGGTGAGAGCATTAGGCCCATCGCGGGCCAGAATCTCAGCTGCCTTCGCACTAGTCAAACCCTGATATGGGTAGAAAATATATGTTCAGGTACAGATGAACAGAACATAACACATTTACACACGTCTAGTGTTCGTCAATCAACCACACACGTAGACACAAAATCACAGACACACATTCAAGTCTAGTGGGAACTGTAGGTGCTCCTAGTTGCCTGGCAACGCAACATCAACAGAAAAACGGGAGCATTTTCGTATCAGCAGGCAGAAGGAGAAAAGCCGAAGGGAGGAGGAAGAAGGAAATGAGCGAAGTAGTAAAGTGAAGGAAGAAGGAAATGATATGAAATTAGGGCAAAGAAATTATTCAGCAGTGCTACAGACGCATGTACACACGCACACACACACACGCACACACACTTCAGAAGCGCTGATTAACTATTCTCCTTGATCTTTCCTGCATGACCAAGAGCCCATTTGCATAAGGAGAGAGGGCTAGCTGCGTCTCACTTTATGCGACCGGGGGGTGGGGTGGGGGGTGGGGGGGGTTGGGGCAGAAGCACGTCGAGCAAGACCGTAGACTCTGGTGCTTCAAACATGCGGCATGTTCTGCCCAGTGTCCGAATGCTCCAGGTGCTCATCGGCCACAAACCTGCAAAGCTCTTTCTTCCTCTCTCACCATTTATATCCCAACTTTTTTAACTGGCTATAATAATATAATGTGTTCAAACTACCAAAAATGTACTGTATTTCATTTTATAATACGATTTTATTTTTTTATATATTTATTTGCTTTCTAGTCAAGAGTTGGAGTAAAGATGCCACTATTTCAGAACCAACTAGTTTTCTGTTGCATTTATATCGGATTTGTTTTCAGCCCAAAGTGTACAAGACTGACATTTTACAGGCTGTGACATAACAAGTGCAGTTAGTCGGTGCCAAGAAGCCGTCTAGCACACAGCGCCTCGTAAAAAGGGCAAATGTTCCATTTCAATTTGGTTTGCAGCATTTGGTGCACTGCTATATCACTAAATGTGATCCAAGTAGGTGCAGAAATTGTGTGTGGACTTCAAAAAGAACTTCAGCAATAAACAAATTAAGGAATTAAAGAAAAAATTCCCTTTCCCTGCAATCTTCTCCCTCCTCCTCCTCCTCCTCCTTCGTCTACACCAGGGGTGTCCAAACTCGGTCCTCGAGGGCCGCAGCCCTGCTGGTTTTCCAAGCATCCATGCATTTGTGACTTCTGATTGGCTGAACACACCTGATCACCTTGGCTGTGTTCAGCCAATCAGAAGTCACAAATGCATGGATGCTTGGAAAACCAGCAGGGCTGCGGCCGTCGAGGACCGAGTTTGGACACCCCTGGTCTACACTGTCGTGAAGGCTCTTTGTGTACTGAATCCCAGGAGAGCTGAGCCTGTAGTGGCTGATGACACCCTCGGTGACTGCTCTGTTGTGATGCGAGAGAAGATCCCTTCCCACTTTAAACAAAGTCTTCTATGTTTAATTCATCTAAGCCCCGTTAATCATTCATCAACTGAATGTCAGCTGCCAGAATGAAGAGAAAAATGGCAGTTAGTGACAAACCGCCGCCAGTACGCCGCTGATATTTGATATTTATTTGATCTCTGTGATAAACGAAGACACTCCGGTAGAAATACTCAAATTACATTATGGTGCAGGACAAAAAAATAAACAGACATGTCCGTGCGACACACCCAAAAACAGACACACTGCAGCGCATATTTATCCGCGTCGCACTCACGTTGGTGAGGTCTGTCCCGTATTTGCGATTGAGCTCATCCAGGGTCAGCTTGTGATCATCCTGCCAAGGGCACACAGAGAAGAGACAGTGACATTAGTCTAGTGTTTGTGCCTGTGTGTGTGCGCCTGTGTGTGTGTGTGTGTGTGTGTGTTCTCAATATGCCAAAAGCCACTGACATTTACAGTGCATTGTGTGCTGACCTTTCATTACATTGTGAACACTGTACCTCAGGTAGGCTGAGATACAATGAGGAAAAATATGGAAGGAAGTTGTGATGGATTCATAAATAAATTAACATACGACATAGTTGATTCATGTAAATGTCCATAGTTCGTGTGTGTGGGTGTATATGAGAGAAGGGAAGTAGACGGTACAGGTAAGGTTGTTTCAGGACAATTAGAAGAAGCCCTGAGGTAAAGGTGAAGTTCAGACACTCACCAAGTCCACTTCCTTCTTCAGTTCATCCATATCCTTCTCTTTTTTCTTCCCCTTCCCCTTCTTCTTGCCGCCCTGCTCCGAGGTCGCAGCCAGCTCATACTGCTCACGTCCTTCCTGTGAACGCGAGAGAGAAGGAAGGCTAAGACACATACACCGTTTCAGTAATCTCACAACACGTCAGCGTCCGTGTCGAACTCGTGTACCAACATCACAGCGCTGGCTCATCTGCTGATATCAGCATGAAGCAGACATGGATGCTGGACAACTGGGGCGAAACGCAGGCAGTGGAGGAGCAACAGGTTCCCTCAGCCGGACAAGAAGACGGTTGATTAATGAGCTTTGTTTGTCGCAACTGTGGTTACAGGCAGCGAGTCTGTATCACCACTGCAGGTATGACGAGAAGCGACATGCCGACGACTGCTTAAGCGCACGTGCTGCGTGGTGAGCGTGTCTGAAGCCTCACGATGACTTCAAATACCAGAAGACATTTTGTCAGACTGCATCTTTGTGAGGCTTCATGTGGGTCAATGCACCTAAAACCAGATAGAAAACAAGACGAAAACGGGCTCAGCTTAAAGCTGAAGAAGAACAGCGTGGCCTAAATCGAGAAGACAACCTGCCACAAACTTTAACAGACAGTCCAAGAACCAAAAAACTAAATTCACCTCTGAGTTGTCGCAAACAGTTAGGTTGTGACACCAGAGGCCCCATCACACTGGGATGGAGCATAAGAAAGAGTCTCAGGCTTTATCTTCCCCGCGCCATCTGCTGCCGCGAGCAGACCTCCACGGGGAACCACTTTTTGTGGGACTAGGAAGGTTTTCAAAAGGCTTTTTGCTGTGAAATAAACTTTGAACTCCATCAACAATCAGAGTCCAACTCTACTTCCCATCTGTGTATTTTACTCCTGTAGTCCATGCACAAGGGAACATCCAGCTCCACCACTGGACTCTAAACTCCAACACCAAGCAGCAGACTTAAGAATCATCTACAGACACTAAAAGCTTCTTAGGAGAGTGCTCGGGCACAAGTGGGACATTTCTGACTGTCTTGACATCAGAATTGAAACTCAGAGGAGGAGCCGGTGTCATGTGGTCTTTGAGCAGCGAGATAAGCACATGGTGAGACAGATTAGGCTGCTGCGTGAAACACGTTTCACTTGTTTGAAATGAAGGGTGTCACTGTCTCAGGGTGAAACACACAGAGCTTTATTCACCCACCAACAGCTTTCCTAAACATGACCTCACCAATTAAGGACTTGAGCCAAACCCCGCAGTGGGACAATAAACGAGCCTGGAGTCATTTCCCGATAATAACACAGGAACATTTTGTTGATTTGAGTCACTAAAACCCTACAGATATTAAAGTTGGGAGCTAAAAAAAAACACTTCAGGTACAGAAATGTCCTAAATTTGTCACTTGACATCCTCTATCACACAATCAGTTCTGGCACTTTGGCTCAAGAGTGACAGCCAGCCTCTCCTCTGTCCTCCTTCTCTGCACCGTCTCCCCCACAGACATCCCCTCTCATTATCAGCAGTCACTCTGCAGCTGACAGAAGAACAAAGGCCCGAGCAAAGATTGTGTCTCCTAGACGGCTGGAAGCCAGAGGGTGTGCGAGACAGCGACGGAGAGGAGGTGAGATAGCAGGAAGGAAGGAGGAGCACGGAGACAAAAAAAGATTTTCATTTAAAAAGCCAGAAGGAGGCAACCATTCGGCTCAGGCTGAATCATGCACTGGTGAAATGGTTCTAGTAGATCTCTATCATCGCTTCCCCGCCATCAATCTCAATGCTGCCTGGCGTTCGGCAGCACACGCACTCAAGCTCCTGACAGCATCGTCTCAAACGCCCGTCTGCCACAAACAAAAACTCCAATCATCCCAGCAAAGCGCCGACCAGCAGCAGAAACACTTCCCCCAAAGCCAGTCGTAGCGTAAAAAAAACTTCAGCTTTTCCCAATGTGTGTACGAAGAGCAGCGACAGCAGCGTCATTTAGCGGGGAAAGCGCGTTTCTTGGCGCGTGTGTGACCAAGAGAAACTCAAGCCCGCTTGTGTTGCAGGCCGGTAACAGAACACATCAACAACATTGATCCGCTGTTAAGGCACATCTATAATTCAGCACAGTACAGGGATCAGAGGTGTTAACGAGGAGGGGGGGGGGGCAAAAGACCAAGTGACTGCTAATGAGCTATTTGTCTGCATGCAGCACCAGTGTGCAGCAGCCATTTTGAAAAGTCTTAAGAAGGTGATACATCTGGCCCACAGTCGTGGAAACATGGGAACCAATATTGTCTTTGTGCTGCACTAGCCCTTTAAAGTTTCCCAGGGGTTCACCAGAGCAGAGCACATGTTGTTATTGTTGCTCGAGCCCCCCGGCCAGCTAAGCTGGAAAAACACGGAGCACGGTTCTGGATCGCTGCTGCCAGATCTGAGCGCCTGGACCCCCGCGGACCCCCAGGGTCCATCTGGCTTAAGGCATGTAATTCACAGACAGCAGCCCAGAGCCTGAACTTGTGTCCAGCGGCCATGACGAGAATTCTCTCTAGAAGAAATACCTAGCTGGGATCGTGTAGGGTGGTGTCTCAGGCACCGATTGGGAAGTTTACTTCAAACACTTTCCAGTAACAACAGCCTTAGACGGCGTTTCCAACCAGGCAAACAATTGTGTGTGTCTTGAAGGGAAATTCCCATTTCGGTGGATGGTATCACTCACTGAACATCGTCTTGCGATCTTGTTACTTAGACGATGTTACTTGAGTCACAGCATCCAGGGGGATCAACGGCGCCCAACCAGCCACTGGGACGTTGGGACGGGGGTGAGGACGAGAGGCGTATATTGATAGATAAACAAAACGATCAAAGCAGTGAACAAAAGGGGAGAAAGGTGAGAAGAGGATGATGGAAGCAGAAAAAAAACCTGTTCTGTCCATGCACAGAAGCCTACTGGAAACAGAACAATGCCCCTTTGTCCCACTTCTATAAAATCAGCATGCAATGCGCATACAAAAGGCTGAGAAGTCTTTTCATGTGACTATAAAAGACCACAGATATACAGGCTGCTTTATCCACCAGTGACGCCAGACCACTCCATATTTTCTTCCCACTGCGTGGACGTTTGTGTGACCTTGGAGTGCAACCAACGATAAATAAACTACAGCTCAATCTGATCACGCTCTCACTGCGACGCCCCGTTCACCGACGTCACGTTAGGTCGCTCCAGTCACAGTGCGTGATTCAGCTCAGGCATGCGAAGGGAAAAGTTACAAATTGAATCAACCGTTGTTCTTTTTTAAGAATGTCCCAATAAAAAACAGGAAAGTAAAAGCGAGGACCTGGTGAGAAAGACAGAGTCCTTTTAAGAGACTGAATGGTTTAAATGAATGGGAATGAACTTCACCCCGTTGAAATAATAAATAACCAAACATTTCTTTGGCCTCCCTCTCCCCCTTGCCCCCCCCCACATTTGCAAAGCTAGAACATACATCAGAGGAGCGTTTGGTCGAGCGGTCGTATATTTTAAAGCGCCCAGTTGTTAAAGGCGGACTTGAATTCCTATGAATAGTTCGTCCGAGTGCCAGGGTATTTTGCCAGATACACAAGCTGTTCATTCAACTGTGCCGACACACACACACACACACACACACACACACACACAGTCCTGGGACATTGCCCGGTTGCTACCAGCAACTATTGCCACACCTCCTAAGATGTGTCAATGGACAGAGTCACATGTTGTAGAACCCTCCCCCTCGCCCCACGTCCCCCTCTCTTTCCTTCCATTTCTCTCCCTTCCTCTTCTATTCTTCCACTTCCTCCGACAACTCAAAAGAAAGTTTGTTTAATTTACACAGGGTCGTGTTTAACACTCGCTTCACGTTCAGCTTCTCCACAAGGAACAAAAGCCAATGACTGAATGGGAGTTTTTTGCCCCTTGTTGGAAACTTTCATGGGCACCTTTCTGCTGCCAACCTGACGCATAAGACCGCGGAAATGAAAAATGTACAAACCGACTCCATCTTCAAGAAATTTTAATGTCTAAAGAAAAATACATGGACACTGTGTCAATGTTTCCATCGTTGATCCTTGACCCTAACATTTGTAGTAAACTTAACTAAAATCATATTGAATGCTGTTGTTGTATTATGGCTGGCCTACATCCAACTTAAAATTTTAATTTGAAATTGAAATACGAACTCCAATATATCTGCAAAGCTAGTGATAAATTAAGGTGTAAACCAAAGAACCAAAACATTTCCCACGCAGGCAAATGTTCCGTTTTGCGCAAGAACTCTTTAAGAGAAATCTTCCTGTGTGTGAAAGAAGAAAAAAAAGTCCTCTGGCCTAGAATGAATGAACCAGTAAATCAATGGCTCTTTCCTGTTTCAGGCCTCAGCCCCACCTCCGCGACATTACCGAGCCAATGCACCGTAGCTGCAAGTTGCATCATTTCCTAACGAGAGGGAAACACGCGTGTCAGACACTCAACCTTGCTGTGATTTCATGTCGTCATGTTCACATGAACAGCACTTATGATCAGGATTGTGGCGGATCTTGGACTGCGTGATGCCTTCACATGGACAAGGGCCGAGCATTGTACTCTGCAGTTTGTTATTTCTGAGGCGAGCGCTCCACTTTTTCTGCGCAACAGGCTCGCAGGGAAAGTTCAAAGTGCTGCTCGCAGAAAAACAAATTGCGCGGCTCAAGCTGCTTAGCCAAACAGTGGCGTAGAGCGAGCTGGCATGTGAGGGAATGGGAGAAAGGGGAGGGAGGAAGCCAGAAAAGAAAAGGAATGAGGGAAAGAAGCAATAAGATTTAAGATTTTTATAAAAAAGGCACAAAGATGAGGCAGATGGAAAAAGAGCGCCAAAGATGGCGAGTGTGAAAAAGAGAGAAAGAAGGCGGGAGGGAGCACGCTATGTTCTGTCACAACAAGGGGTGGCGTGTGACAAAAGCCCTGGTTAATGCGCAATGACTGCCAAGCGGAAAGAATGTTAAATCCTCGGAGAGGGAGAGAGAGACAGGGGGAGAGGGACAGAGGGGAGGACAACAGGTACAAAAAGGGAAAAAGAGGGGAACAGGCTGTTGGGAACGGATGTGAAAGTGGAGCCGGGGTGCCCCTCCGGCTCAGATTAAGAGCGGCTGAGGGCTGACATGTTGGGTCAGCTGACGGGGGGAAGGACGAGTATGGAAAATAACCAGCAGAGCTCCAGAAATCTGAAATTCAATGGCAGCCCGGGGACCGTTTTAACCGTGCGCTAACGAGACAGACATCTCCTTCCCGTCAGTCAGACAAATGCGTCGAGCATTATATTTAACGTACATTCAAACAGTGAGACACAGAGACATGAATGAGCTGTACGTGAAATCCCACTCACTGGTTTAATCTGAACTCATCAGTGAACTCAAACTCGTATTCACCCTAATAAAGGTTGAGTCAGCTAAGATGGTTAAATATTCATCTGGACCGCCCTCCCATCGGTGTCGGAGTTTGACAGCTGCCTCCCAGCCCAGTTAGCTAGTCAGTGGAGACACTGCAGTTGGGACAGGTGATGCATCACTGGCCTCATGCTGCTGCTTCTTCTTCTCAATCTTTGTCACACAGTCGACGAGCTCAACGCTCAGACGTGGATTAACAGTGGAAACACACACGCGGCGCGGCTCGAGTTACCTGTCGCCCCTTCCAAACGAAACAATGAGTTTTGTCTTACACTTTAGAAATGGATCTGTAGCCCCACCCCAGCCTCTGTTCTCCCTCCTCTCCATCATGACAGGGAGCCAAGTTGCTCAATGGTGGCTATGCGGCAACTGGTGCCTCTTGGCTCCCCCGTTTATACACCCCCCCCACCACCTTCCTATTCGAAGCAATCAATCCTCCTCTTGGTCGTCTCCTCTCACTTGCTGCTCGTCTGTTTATTGCACCGTGCTGAGGATGTGATGAGAAAACACAGAGAAGCGTGACAAGCTCAGCAAAAGGGTTATCTCACATTAGGAACGAGCAGAAGCTGTGCGACTAAAACAAGAGGGGCAAACTAGAATAAAATAGCCATCGCTGTAAGGCTCCTCTTGTACCTACGCTCCCTCTCACTGCCCTGATTCTTCTCCATTACCACAAAATAACTTCTCATCCTTCCTCTCCTCCCCCTCCACCTCTCTCTTCACACCGGGAAAGCTCTGTAGTGGCGATTATCTCTTCCAAGTCTAGCTATTCGCCTGTGCCAGCAATGAATGCGCTACAGAGGAGAGGGAGAGGAGATGCAGTGGGGAAGTGGAAGGAGGTTGGATGGGGGCAGGGCATGGCTTTCATCACATATGGGAGAGGGGGGAAAAAAAACACAGTAGCTGAGAGAAGAAGATTTTCAAGACCGTAAGCGAGCGTCATGGAGAAAAACGAGGAAGAGACCGAGCCTGAATGAGCAGAGACACTCTGCTTCACATCTCCCGCCAGATCTCGCAGGGTATCTTTGTCTCCGTTTCGCTCCCTCCATCCACCTCTCCATTCCTCCATTATCAGGGCTGAACCTATAATGAGAGTTTCTATTGTGCAGCATTGCAGGGTGTGGCGGCTACTGACATTTCATCTGACAGGGTTCAGTTCCGTCCCTTACAACCAGAAAACAACGTCAGCGTAGTGCCTCAGAATACGTGAGTGGTTATCCAGACTATTCAGAAGTCAGACCAGTCATAATCTCAGCGGAAATATTAACAACACATTATAATGGAATCTAAATGCAAAACAGTTGATGCAAAATGTACAGAACCAATTCGGTGTGCAGGCTTATACTACCTGCACATCTGCACAGCACACAAGCAGCAGCCGCTGTGGCCTGCGCCTCGCGCAACGAAAGGTGTGCAGATGTGCCTTCAGATAAGTTTATTGGTCACAGAGCTCCAAGTCTCTCAGCAGGGGAGGAGGGGGGGGGGGGGGGGGGCTGGGTTGGCCTTTTACCACAACCCACCCACTGCTAAGACATAATACCCACAATACACAGCTGTTTGTGAAAGTGCTGCGATAATATAGCGAACTAACTGAAGAGTGATGAGAAAACCCCGTAATACGTCTGTCAGCTATCTGAAACACTGAGTGCCATCATTGAGTCAAACTAGGCTAAAGCCGAGCGTGAAATAACCCCTCGCAGTTATTTTCTCAGTTCAAACGGGTCATTTCCACAGCTGCTGCTGCTGCTGCTGCGTCGCAGCTAAACATGGGGAAGAGAAAAGCTCAAACTTTGACAGGCCAGGCTGCCGGAGAACATCCCGTTATGTAACCGGACACCGAGCCGTTGGAAGGCGCTGCCGAGCATCTCTCGGAGCGATGGGAACTTACTTGCGGGGAGCCTGGACGTACATCTACGCAAACGAGCGGGGGTCTCGGGAACACGGAAGTCCCCGCGGCGCCGCGAGGCATTTTGACAGAAAAAACACTCATTAAAACATATGTGACCCTCACGCCACCCCCGAGTCACCACGTCGATTTAGCCAAAAAACCACTTGTTTGAGTGATACGTTAGCATCCGCGGAGCCAAAACAACGAGCGCATTCATACTCACTCCTCTTCCCATGGTTGCGATTAAGATGCGGACTCGCTCCCACTTCAAGTGAAGACTGACAGATAAAAATCCACCTTAAAATTATGTACAGTAAAAAATATTAAAACAAAATAAAAGTCCTGGATGTGTCCGTTATTTTTTTTAACGTTTTTTTTTTCTTCTTCAGCACGTGTCACTCCCCCAGAACACACATCCGAGCTCGCGAGCCGCCTCGGCAGACCCTCCAATACTTATAGACGGCGTTTCTTCCATTGTGACGTCGACGCCGTTCGCCATGGTAACCCCACGGATGGGGGCGGGGCGTCATTCATTATTGGGCGGGTTTTTTGGGGGTTTTTTTAGCACGCCATGCAGCACACATCATTACCATGGATTGATAATAACATACAGATAGAAATCAAATAATGTCACCGTCGAATTATCAATAAACATTAAAATATTACAAGAAATTAACAATTGTGAGAAATAAAGCAGTTTGAGAAAAATATTTTTTCCCACATGCACACTGGCAGAAGACGTGAATGTACTGCATGACCCCTGGATGTTTGTCCTTTTTCTTGCACATGTTAAATATGACATTCCTCTCTTTTGAGCACTGTGATAGCCAGATGATGATGATGATGATAGCTACCCTTGCCTGACATAGACGCACACGCATCCTCCACCTTCATCTACACCTCACCTCACTTAACAGCTGGGTTTCGCAGACACCTCCTTACTCCTGCTGCTTTGACAAGGTTATTGCGTACTGAAAGTGGGCAGCCAACTTCTGAACCCTTTGCCTCTAATTCCAGAGCTGCAAAATCGGATTTGCCTGCGCAACGTCATGGTTACATTACATATGCTTGTAGATGCACAGTAGCAGTGTGTAAATATGTAAAACCTTTGTGCCAAAATATCTATAGAGCTACTTGAGATTCCACATTATGTATAGACACCCTTTTAGCTCTGGGGCCCCTTGGAAATATGTCCCCCTAGCTAGTGGAGCCCACGTCCATTGTTTCGTCTAACATATTCCATTCACCGCTGTTACTGGGCTGCAGATATTTGCCGGTTAACTCGGAATCCCTGCTTGCTGCAGGATGCTCCCTGACCCCATATCTCCCTGCAGAGTTGGAAGTTGGAAGGTCGTGGTGGTGATGGGGGGGGGGGCGTGGGTTATATACGCGCTGCCTTTATTACAAGGTGCTAGCATGTTTAGCTGTACTTTACCTCAGCAGCAGCTCTCTTATGGCCATTTGCATCTGTTCCATGAGCTCTTAAACCCTTTCATCCCACAACACAAATGAGAGATTAGGTCTTTCATCCCTGGATATTAGCCTTAAACCAGAACCATTCAGTCACTCGTCGTAGTATGTGCAGATAAAAAAAAAGGAATTCAGCCTGTCATGCATCATGTAAACCTCTTTAGATTTTGAAAAGATGAGCCCATCGCTGCAGTGCCATTGTATCCTGACAGGTAGACAGTGTCACTCACGGACTGGCTCCCTGTGTATTCTAATAGATCTTATATACTGGCCTGGAGAGTACTCTGCACCAGCTGACAAGATAAGCCAGAGATAGAAGAAACAGCAAGGGGAAGATTTCACTGTGAGGAGTTCATCTCCAGCTTTTTACAAACATACTTTCACACACTTCTCATCTGATTTTCTGGTCGTCCCTGCTTCTGTCTATTTAGGGCTTCAACGTTACCATTTCTTTTGAAAATCAGGAGTAAACAAACAAAACCACGGGTGGAGTTAATTCACAGATGGACACACAGCAGCGAGCCCTGGCATTGTGGAGGGGTGTGCGTAAAATGCAGGAGCTGCACACAGGCTATTGTCGTTGTATACTGTATTTCTCCTCCGGTGAGGGCATTCACACATGCATGTGCAATCAGTGCAGCTTGCGTGTTGCCAGTGTTGCTCTAAAAATAGCCCAGATTTTATTTAGATGTTGGAGAGAGGGGGGAAGGAAGAGAGAGAGAGAGAGAGAGAGAGAGAGAGAGAGAGGGCTCTCAAATGAGTTGCCATGGCAACAGGCACGTTCTGGGGGAATTGCTTGTGAACTACGGATGAAGGCATGATAATGTCTGTCTGCCGTCCTCCCCCCCCCCCCCCATTCATTTCATATGAATTGCTTTATCGACGTGACAATTCTTTAGGAAAACATCACACACGCGGCAAAGACTTCGCTCTCAAACCGTGACATAAAGAGAAATTGCATGTTATGGAAATGTGTGCGATATCCACTGTTCTCCTGCACCAACGGTTTTCCAATCTCTCAATAAAATCAACTCACTGTTTTTTCAGCATCTATCAATCTGAATCTTTTTTTTTTTTGTTCTTGTCTTCTTCGCATCCCTCCATTCTTTTGTCCGCAGACTCCCGCTATCTGTCTTACACCAGCACCCTCTGCTGTAAAAGAAATCGGGTGTGAAGCTGGAAGAATGCCTTCGCCGACTGGTGGAAATGTTCATTCACCTTATTTGTTGTGTAGCATGGAAACTTATAATGACACATACTGTAGTGTTTGGTCACTTTGCCTAGTACCTCAAGTGTGTGTGTGTGTGTGTGTGTGTGAAGCCAGCCGTCTGCAACCAGGTTGGCATGATGATGGGATACAGTGTGTACACACACACTCACTCACTCACATACACACATAAACCTGCACATAAGAGGGGTTGAGTGAGAAAGGGGTGTTCATAATGAGCAGGGTAAACACAAAGTAGATAGCACTAGAGTGGTCTCAGTTCATTTTTACAGAGGGCCTCTCTGCATTAGCGGTCAACAGAGCAATCCATTGCAAACACCGTTTTAGGAGACTCTTGAGATAATGGACACACACACACACACACACACACACACACACACACTGCTCTGACTTGCTTGTCCCCAACATCTGGGAAGTAAAGATAACATCCGGCAATCTACAGGAAATTTACGGATTTGGACTCACAGCAGTGTAAGGAGCGATTAAACGTTTTTTTTACATCCTCACTTTAATTATTTTTGTTCACAGTTATCCTGGTCTGAACTCTGCATCGCCAACCCTGTAGGCTTTACTTTTCAGGTGAGTAATCCCACTGCACGGATCACCAGATCTGACTCACTGGTGAAACAGCGTCCCGATTCAAAATCCCATCATTTAACCTCTCGTGTGAATTTGTGAATACATGAAACAGGAAGCCTCAGCGTACAATAGTACACAAATGTTTTATTGTGAATGACATTAACATCGAGAAATTCTTTTTCGTCTTTCCATGTTTTGTGTTTTTGAATGTGTGACTAACATCTCAGACAAATATGTAACATGGCAGTAGATAACGGTGAAATGTGGCTCCCTCCGTGACTGTGTTGCGTTGACTCAGTAGTATGTCTCACGCTCCACCCAACCTAGAAACCAGAGGAGATAGAGATAGGGATGTTAGGGACAAACCCAAAGACCCTAAAAGGTCGTGACCTTTAACTTTCGCGCTACAGCACGATTCCTCGCGTGGCATGACGAGCGAGAGCGGACGGGGGTATATGAGCAACGCGGATCATACATTCGCAGCAAACACTGCCCTGACTTCCTTGACATTGCCATTAAGGAGGGACATGAAGGTTGTGACATTTCCGTCTGACGGCTTCTCATGAAATGCTGATATCGTCCTCGAGGCCACGCGAAATCTCCCTGAGAACAGAAGACTAGAAGGAGCAGCTGACACCACTGTAAAGCTGTGCGTCTTTAGACAGAAACACGAGTGAATAAAACTACGTGATCCGTCAGTGTGAGTGCAAGGCGTGGATCCTCTAATTATTATATTTAGCGTTTCTTTGCTAGGTTCCACTGAGCCCAAAGCTACATTTATTTTTAGGCTTGCAAAAAATCACAGGGCTGGAATCATGGTTTCTGCTTTGAGTGTAAGTGTGAATGCTTGTTTAGCCCAGGGTTAAAAAAAATTAGTTTGCTACAGTGTACATAGTGGAAAAATAAAAATCATATAACAAATACCTGCATTAAAAATAATGTTAAAAGTATAAATATATCAGCCTTTAAATATATTTAATCAGTCAGCTGTCTCTTCTTTCTTCTGTCGTATTGTAACACATTATTCACCATGGATGGGCAGCGGCATGTTCACTGATCTGAGCTGTGGGGCTCAGATGCGGCAGACACACAATCGCTCTCACACTGACACACACACACATTCACAAACACAGCTGCACCGGAGCCAGCCCTGCGTGCAGGTTCTGCTCAGCTCCGTGGGTGGAACGAGGCATTAACAATGCCGGGGTTGAAGTTTGAAATCCCACTGCGCCCTGCCATGTGTGAGACACGCACACAAAACAGACAGAGGGGGACGTGCACAACTCGTGCTAAACACAAACACACCTGTGGTTCCTCAGTATGCCGTATGTTGGTCACATTCAGTAAAGCTGCATCCCAGCACATGTTAGAGGACTTACCGCCTGGGTTTCGTCTGAGGATATATCTTCTGGCTTCATCATACACGAAGATGAGGAGGGAGTAGGGGAAGGCACAGAACCACCAACTTGGCCTAAGGTGTCGATGGACAGACAGAAGGACGGATTTACAGTGAAAAACTCTTCTGACCGGCGAAATCATCTCGATCACAAACACAGAGAGCAGAGGAGACAGAAGTGTGCAAAGAAATTATTTGACAGGTGTTCAGACAGAAAGAAACAGAGGCCCGGGTTTGTTAAAAACCAACAGTCGCCCGTAGAGAAAGGTGAACGCGTAGGTGAGGAAGGAAAAAAGGAGACGAGAGAAGCACCAGGACCAGATGAAAAAGTGGCAAGGAAGAAAGAGGAGACAGGAGAGGGGGAAGACAAAGAGAAACTGGAAATAATGAGCTTAACATCACCCTCACTACTTTCTATTTTTCTCTGCTGGTTAAAGTATCTCATTAGTGCTTCGTCCTGCCTCTGAAGTGGAAACGACCAGTGACAGTAAACCACCCTTTTAACAGGATAATACAGTAAAACAGGAAGAGGAAGAGCAGCAGTGAAACAAGTGAAGACAGACGAAAAGAAAGTGTTTTTCTTTCTTACTCACTTGAGAGGGTACATTCTGAGGGCAACGTCCATGCCCGGGCAGTATGACAGGAACGCAGCCAGCGCCGTCTCCTCAAACAGGCCGAAGATGAGGATCCGGTTCCTGTGGAAGCAGGAGGCACCAGAAGCCCCGTTTACTGACCAGCTTCTGCAGTTTGCATTAACCTGAGATGAGATGAAGGCGTACTCACTTCATTCCCTGCTGGATGATGGAGTTCCTCCTGGTCTTACAGATGATTAGATCGGCCCACTGGACGATCACGATGCTGGCGAAGAAAGCTGTGTGGCAGGTGAACTCCACGATCTTTCTGCGCTCGTATGTCTGACAAACAGAGGAAAATGGGACAAATGAACACGTCCTGCGTGTCAAATGAATCATTTATTGTGTCTTAAAACCACAGGAATTACTGACCCACTGCTGCCCGTAGCTGTCTTCCAGGTCGTTTACATATTTGTCGTCCCAGAACACTCTGACCCCCAGCAGATCCATGGGGAGGAAGCCATTTTCAGCCAGGATCACAAAGTATGTGAAGAAGCCAGCTGTGGCCTGCATCATGCCTAACAGAGGGGAAAAGTGGTTACACTTCAGTGGGTCTTCGTTAAGACGAATGTTGCTCATAAAATATTCATAAATAAATGTAAAAAATGTCAGAATGCCAGAACAAAGCCTGGTCATTTCTTTATCTTAATGTTAACGCACATTGGCGCCCTCTACAGTACAAAGAGCTGTATATCATATATGATGACTCAATAGATTAGTGATTAATTAACTACAGGTAATTTAGGTATCGATGGGTTTGCGTACCAATCTGTCCGTAGGCTATGCTGATGAGCCTCTCATTCACCAGTTTGTCTGTTTTGGGGTTTCTGGGCTGTCGTTTCATGATGTCACTCTCAGCTTCTTCATAAGCCAGTGAGATAGCGGGGACCTGGGGGACAGCAGGTAATAATAATCATTTATGGAATTCATCTTTATAGTCACAGTTTTATCTGGCAGCACCAGATGTTTATCAGGGAGCTCACCATATCAGTTCCCAGGTCGATACAGAGGATGGTGACGGTTCCCAGAGGCAGAGGGATGTTGGCGATGATGAAGAGGAGGAAGGGGGAGATCTCTGGGATGTTGCTGGTTAGAGTGTAGGCGATGGACTTCTTCAAGTTGTCAAAGATCAGACGACCTGATGAAGGAATTTAGGAATTATTATAGGAAAGTCAAAGTTTACATTTTAACATTCATCAAAGTACAAATGTAGTTTTACCTTCTTCCACTCCGGTAACGATGGAGGCGAAGTTGTCGTCGAGCAGGATCATGTCAGCCGCCTGCTTGGAGACGTCGGATCCCGCGATTCCCATAGCAACACCGATGTCGGCCTTCTTCAGGGCCGGAGAGTCGTTCACGCCATCGCCAGTCACAGCCACAATGGCTCCCTGCAGAGACAAGAAAGATTAGTGTTTAGTTTATAAAATAACAATCTAGGTCAAAGGCATTTATTATTAATGTATGTGTTCAATGCCAATTTATATATTTGACGCTGACCTGTCTCTGGCAGCCTTCCACAATAATCAGTTTCTGTTGAGGGGAGGTTCTGGCAAAGACGATTTCAGTGTGGTGTTTGAGCACATCGTCGAGCTGCTCTGAAGTCATGTCTTTCAGCTCGCCGCCATGGACAACACACGCCTTGGCATCCCTGAAGAGGAAATAGCATTGGCATTAAAACAACAGCTGGAATTCAATGTCCCGTTTCTGAAGGAAACCTGAGTATGGGGTATTATCGGGAAAATCATGTGGCACTGGCAAACTAGGAGAACAGGAAACTCCTTCAGAAAACAGATGGCATCAGCCTTGGCAGCACTTAAAAGAAAATTCTAATAACGTCAGCAAAAAGCTATATATAGAATAAATTCAATGAATGGAATGAATCCCACATTTTTATTGTTTTTTAAATACTTAAATAAAGCAATATCTCGCCTATCAAAGTAATTCCCCAGTCACACACATGATTTCCTATAATAAGGAATCTGGCGCTGCAATCTGCAACGATGAATCCTCCATCTCACAACCACATCTAAATTCATCTATCTGCAGTGCATTAGTGATAAAAGCCTTTCTGGCTGAGTACATTAGCTTGTGATGATTTCATTTTGCACTTATTAGTATTAGTATTAGGTAAAAATTCATAGCTGTGGCTAGGAGGAGGATTTCATAGTTTGTACTCATGGTTGGAAAAAGATGCCCAAAGCCAGAGTAATAATCCTAGATAAAAACTACTAACCTTGGGTTGACCTCTGAAATCGGTACGTTCAGACGGGCAGCGATGTCTTCGACAGTCTCGTTGCCCTCGGAGATGATACCCACACCTTTAGCAATAGCCTTAGCTGTGATGGGATGATCACCTGTCACCATGATGACCTGAGGGAAATAAGAACAAACAAGATGCCATACAAACCCTTCCAGGAGATACTGAATGCCAGTAAAGTTTACAGTTAAGTACCTTGATCCCAGCACTCCTGCATTTTCCGACAGCGTCGGGCACGGCGGCACGAGGAGGGTCGATCATGGACATGAGACCGATGAAGCAAAGGTTCTCAGTGGGGAAGTTCACCTCCTCAGTGTCAAAAGCAAAGCCCTCTGGGAACTGGTCGTCGGGCAGGCTGAAGTGGCAGAAACCTGAATACGACATAAATGAAAAGCTTGTCAGTTCACAGATTCCTCATCCTCCACTGGTTACTCATAGATTTGTAGAAAGGAGCAGTGCAATACCGAGTACTCTCTCTCCGAGTCCTCCTAGCTCTACATAGGCGTTTTGGAAAGCGTCTTTCATCTCCTCATCGAGAGGCTGCTCTTTGCCCATGATCAGTATGGTGGAGCACCGGTCCAGAATCCTTTCAGGGGCTCCTTTCATCACCAGCAGGTGTTTGGTCTCTCCAGGTGTTGAGTTCTTGTGGATGGACAGCTGTGGGACAGGAGTAGATGGATGTCAGTGTCATTTAAGTAAGTTTGACATAAGCTCTCGTACAGACTAGTGGTTATTAGCGGGAGACTGCAGACTTTAATGGTTTTACCTGGTATTTGTTGGTAGAATTGAAGGGGATCTCAGCAATCTTGGGGTATTTTTCTCTCATGCCGCCAACAGAACCACAGCACAGCTCAATACACTTCAGCAAGGCAGCTTCTGAGGCGTCGCCAGCGACATCTCTCTGAATTTAAAGCGAACACAAAGAGTTGCATCAGTGCTTTAAAGCTCGTGGATCACATTACACCTTACCCCAAAAGACTGGAAGAAACTACCTACCTCTACTGTATTTGCCAGTGCTAAAAATAATTTAAAAGTAAGATTTGCATATTCTCTGTATCTGTGAAAAAGGTCTGAGTGCTTGTGTTTTGTTTGATCCAAAGAGATCCATGCCAAGAAATAATGTCAAGATTCCTCCCACACAGTTAGTGCGTCTCATATTTCATTTGGCTACAGTATCCAATTCAACATAATGTTTTGCGGAAGAAAAAATATTCTGAGGAAATGAGGGTAAATTCAGCTTTATGCCTATTTACAACCAGGGCTAAGCAACGTTGTTACCAGTGGTATTAAAGTCAGTGTTATTGATATCATCCTCCAGTGGTGAATTATTTAAGCTCCTTCAGAATGAGTGAGCTAGAGCAATACAGTCCGTGTTTAGTAAACAGAAGTGTCTGAAGGAAGATATTGCGTGCAAAGAAAATGTTCACCTTCAGTATGGGAACATTCTGCTGCTCAGCCAGGAAGACGGCACGGTTGCAAAGTCCAGCGATTCTGGCCAGAGCAGCCCAGGTGGGTGAGCTCCTGTCGAAGGAGGCTCCACTCTGGTTCTCCGTGGTGTCGGCCTCGTGGATCTGGTTGTCAAACCACATGTGAGCCACAGTCATCCTGTTCTGCGTCAGGGTGCCGGTCTTGTCCGAGCAGATGGTGGACGTGGAGCCCAGCGTCTCGACAGCTTCCAGGTTTTTCACCAGGCAGTTCTTCTTGGCCATACGCTTCGCAGTCAGAGTCAGACACACCTGAAAAAGAATTTGAGTATTTGTTGGTACATGAGTTGAGTCTGTTGTAGAACAAGAGAACATGTGGGAAGAGAAACAACTCACGGTGACAGTAGCCAGGAGACCTTCTGGCACGTTGGCCACAATGATACCAATGAGGAAGATGACGGCCTCCAGCCATCCGTACCCGAGGATGAGTGACAGGATGAAGAAGCTAACACCCAGGAAGACGGCCACACCGGTGATGATGTGGATGAAGTGCTCGATCTCAATGGCGATGGGTGTTTTACCCCCTTCAAGACTGGAGGCCAGGGTGGCGATACGACCCATTACGGTATGGTCTCCGGTGTTGATGACGATTCCTCTGGCAGTGCCTGCAGAGAGCAGGACAATTGTCTCATTGTCAGTTTACATTTGCCCTGTCTGTTTGCAGTTAATGCAAAATATAGCTTAATTTCCCTAATACTATTATTTTGTCTTTACCTTCAACACAGTTTGTGGAGAAAAAAGCAATGTTCCTGGTCTCCAGTGGATTGTCATTGGAGAAGTCTGGAGTACGACTCTGGGGCTCTGACTCACCAGTCAGGGAAGAGTTGTCCACCTAAAGCAGTAAATATAAAGCAAAAATGAAAATCCAGATACGTCCAGAGGACTGAAAATGTAAAAAGCATGAACAGGCATTCTTGTTTTTCATTGTTGAGGAACAGAAAGTGTGATTTTTCAAGAAACACAACCAAAGGAAAGGAGTCTTTAGGAGGAAATTAGCAGTTAAAAAACCACACCTGTTGACACATCAGATGTTAAGCAACTTCACTCGTGACTTATGTCTGAGCAAATCATGGATTTTTTGCTCTGACCGATGTTTGCATGTAACAACGTCCAAATATCCACACACACTATTTCAATAGTTTAATATTAAGCTAATAATTTAAATTAAGTCCAGGCTTAATGCTGTTTGGTGAAAGTTAAAAACAGATCGTTGAGGTACAGACCTTACAGCCGTGCGCAGAGATGATCCTCAGGTCAGCAGGGATCCTGTCTCCACCTTTCACCTCCACTAAATCACCAACCACCACCTCCTCGGCATTGATACTCTTCTTCTCACCCTCACGGACGACCAGGGCTTGCTGCAAGTAAGAAGCAAATTAAATATATGCTTTTGGGATCTTTTATAGACTCAAGGCTTTTTTTCAATATAGGTTTTTCTTTTATTCACACTCAATGATAATAATTTACATAATTATTGATCTCTCACCTGTGGGACCATGTTCTTGAATGAGTCCATGATCTTGGAGCTCTTGGCCTCTTGGTAGTAGGAGAAGCAGCCAGTGATGATGACGACAGCAGAAAGCACAACACCCAGGTACAACTGTAAGAAGAGTGAAAACACAGTCGTTAGTTAATCTGTAGTGAACGACGGCAGGTACGATTAGCATAAAGATCTCCTCACATTGTCATTGGCAGGTTCGTCTTCTGAGGCGGCCTGGATGCCATAAGCAAGGAAGCAGAGGATGGCGCCGATCCACAGCAGCATGGAGAAACCGCCAAACAGCTGGAACAAAATGATTCAGCTATCAGGACTGTGTTTTCTAAACAGGCCACAGTGAGTCAGAGAGGATTTACCTTCTCCAGACATCTGAATATTCAAAACAATAGGTGGTGTTTTGCATTGGAAATTTGGACTTTTTACCTGCTTGCAGAACTTGACCCATTCTGGTGTGGTCGGAGGAGGTGTGAGAGCATTCGGGCCATCGCGGGCCAGGATCTCTTTTGCTCTGGTGGCGGAAAGACCCTAAAGAGTGACACACAACGAAGAAAGAAACAGGTAAAGGTTGTGTGTTGGCTAAAATACTGTATGTTGGCAGATTGACAAATACAAAATAAATAGAGATATGGTTGAGTAAGGGGTAATTGTGCTGTCTGGTGCACGTAAAGCAAATAATAAGAACCATTTTAGAAAAACCAGTGAGTCCAGTTTTTGTTCTGCTGTTGTAAAGCTGCTTTTGTCCTTGTTTACTGGAGGGAAACACAATGAAGGACAATGCAGGGGCGACAAGTTTCCTGCCGAACGTTTGTGTTTGGTGGACAGGTACAGTGGAATGACTGTAATAACCCCGGGAGGCGGTCAATAAACGTTTGGTTGAAAGAAAAACAATAGAACCACATCCTGAAGAGCAAAAAAAAAAAAACAGCCTCAGTAATCTTACAATTACAGGTTTATCTTTGCCGCAATCCTGTGTAATTAGACAGTAGCAAAATAAAGCTTTGGGAAAATCACAGCTTGGAGATGGAAAGAAAAACCTTACTGGTGAACTTTCTCGCATGGTGCAAAAGGGTTTGAGTAACTTAAGAGCAAAGTGTGACTTTAACACCAGGAGTGGGAAGCTGCATTTCTGTCTTGTTGGTAGGGTCAACAAGACTGGTGTTTCCGTATGAATGAAGTCTCTGTTTTGGCCAAAACTCACATAATCAGCATCAGTCAGTCATTGGCCGCTGGTTGGTTGTATTGGGTTCTGTGTGTACTTGATGAAGACTGATAAAGAAACAGGTAGAGTGCTTTTTCTGTCACGGCTGTGTTTTCATCCATCCAACCTCGACATATCACCCTCGCAGGCTCGCAAACGCACACACACACACACATATGCATTCAGCGCTCACCCTGTTTAAGTCGGTTCCATACTTTCTGTGAAGTTCATCCAGGGTCAACTTGTGATCGTCCTGCGGGGAGACAGAAAAAGAAAAGAGATTGAGAGATAAAAAAAAAAAACAAGCGTAAAATCCCTGTCATTTTAAAACCTCAGATATTATCTCCTGCGAGGATTAAAAATGTCCTGTCATATCCTGCAGATGCACACGGGGAACATAAAGATGAAAGGCCAAAATCAGCCATCTGATCGGGATTACGGATGCACAGTGCTCCATACAGCGTTATTTTAAGATTAGACGCGGCAGACATTTGAGTAAAACTGGAGCCCTCTGGCTGAAAACTCCCAGGACTAAGCCTCCATGAGCTCTGTTACGTATGGACTCATCCCATCAGTTTGCTGTGAGCAAACACTCTGTCCAGCTCAATCTGTGTCACCCAACTGATACAGTCACGTTTGCTCCCTTGAATGTGACTCGCGTGTTAGCGGCGGGGCCCGCTCTCCGTAGCATTGGTATCAAAAATGAACTTGTCTTTTTAGAAATGCGAATAAAAGTGACTCTACAACTGAAGAACCTGACACATCCGTGTGCCTACACTGTTTTTTTTCTTTTTAAAATAACGCCCACAGTGAATGAATGTAGAGATTTCTCTAATATCATTTGGATGTTGTGCAATATGTGACTCCCACCTTTCTGCTTTTTCTACACTGAAACAGCAAAGTAGTGTAATTTCATTTGATTTCTTTTTTAGGAAAAACAACACAGGTGAAGATGCCCACACTGGTTTCTGTGGTCACACTGACCTCAAACATGAGACCGATTTCTGAGCACACCAGTAAAGCAACGGTAATCTGAATTCATTTTCCACAGCAGTGTGGCACTGAGTGTTCCTTAAGCTGCACGGCTTGTTTCGTCCTGACTCGACCTTTATGAATTATGATCTTCTGTGAAATAAATCTCAACAAAACTGCAGCTGCGCTCTTAGCAAATGAATCAACGTACAGTCAAAGTGTTATTTCACTCCACCGATCTTACTCTGACCTTGTGAAGTTAAATGCCACAATCTTTCCCCCACATATAAATATATATATATACATCTATATATGTACACAATAAAATCTTCCAGGCTTATTTATATGTAATCAGTCAGTGGTGGAGATTCGTGCATGGTTGTGCTTTGGCCTGCCACACTTTTGTTTTATAAGTAAGCAAAGGGCTTCATATTAAATGCCATGCCACGCGTAGTGTGCCCACATGCCCCACACCACTGTTGCTTTTTTCAAACAGCTGATCAGCTTCTCAAAGCCCGTGCAGCAGAGAGTTCCTCCCCTCGCCTCGACACAGCGGCTCATAAACGCGCCCTGGGACAGTTCAGAAAAGAAACTCTCCTCGCATCGTCTCTATACTTGGCGCTGGGACTTTCATTTTATGAAGTGACGGGCGGCGGGGGTGATTTCCATTGTCCTTAAGCTGGACTTTGATGTCTCAGTTTGTATAATTGCAGGGCGGTGCAATAATCATTAACAAATGTGGTTCAAGGAATCCAACACTATCACTGTTTTACTACTGTGTCACATTAAAGAGAGCAGTGGTAGTAAATTATATGCTAAGGAAGTTAAGGCGCCGCAGCGGTAGGGTTACTATGGCATTGAGATGTCCTTCAGGAAGGACTGGACTTTGAGATGTACTCAAGTTATATCAGCTGGATGAGAGTTTCACTACCTAATAACCGGCATTCAACGTGCTGGATTCTTAGGAAATGAGCAGTAATTAAAAGAAAATTAAACAACTGGCAACAAGGAGCGTCATTCATAGCCTCTGGGTACTTGTATTTTTGGATTACTTAGCATATTTTACCAAACCCACCCCTCCTTGGTGACCTTGTGAAAGTCACGAAGAGGCTGAATGAGCCTATTGTTTAGGACAAATGATAGTTTTAATCATTAATGTACTCTCATCAAATCATGAGTGGAGGATGTTCACTAGAGGCTGATCGGGGCTTTAAGACGAACACGAGGACTCAGCCTGCGTCCTGGTGAACTGACCTTGTGGAGGATATGGATGTAATCTAGTAAATGCACCTTGTCGTCTAACAAGCTATTTTTAAGGGTGGTTTATGGACAAATAGAGAAGTCAAAACACAAACTAATTAAGCTACAGAAAAAACAAGGACAACCTCAGTGACTGCACGTTTAAACACGCAGTCTGTGCGTGATTGTTAATTAGCCTTAATCAAAAGGGTGTCACTGACCTTGGGAAATGACCTCAGCCTGAAACAGGCTCACACAGGGAAAAAGCTGACACTAGTGGAGACTGCTCAACCGTTCTAGCTGAGTGCAAAGATGGTATTTTGGTATTTGCGCGATTGCGGCTGGAGATAAAAGAAAACGTCCCCAGTGACCAAGCTGGCCACGATCTGACGGTCGGAGAGAGGCGACGAGAAGCCGTCAATACGCAGAGGGGACTGGAGTTTGTATGTTTTGAGAAGCTGAAGCCTCTGTAATGACAACAGAGCCTCTCGCCCAACATCTCCGCGCCGAAAGTCAACATGGACAAGCATGACTTAGAAGTTAAGTATAGCTACAAGGCGCCTAATAGCATGTGATATTACATGCAGCGGTGGGAGCAGCAATCCTTTGGAAACGCGTGGCGGGCGGCCACGCGTAACGTGACTCGCCGCCGGGTCAAAGTAGAGGTTTGTGCCAGTGCGCCTGTGGCTTACAGTGGCCAAGAGTGTTAACATGCTGTCAGTAGGATTGTTGTTAAGTACGAGCAAGCCACATGAGAAGGAGGACGCGACTGCAAAGTTCAACAAGGTCACAGTAGTTGGTTTGTGACGTGAGCCTCTGTAAAGTGTTGCTTTCAGACCGGTTTCACTTCCGTTTGTTGTACTCACCAGATCGACTTCCTTCTTCAGGTCGTCCATGTTCTTATTCTTGTTCCCTTTGCCTTTCTTGCCTTTCTTTTCCCCGCCATCTGTGGTCGGTGCCAGCTCGTACTCATCTTTCCCTTTCTGGAATGCACAAAGTGAAAATAAGAACGCATTAGTACTCGACTAAGGCTTCCTCTTTTGCTGCAACACACACAAGAAAGAAAAGCGATATCAGCTTTTCTGTCCAACAGGTTAATCATTGGTAGAAGGATTGTGAATTACTCTAATGAAAATCTATCATTTGATAAGTTTGACGAGGTCCCAGGATTCCTAAAACTGTGTGTGGGGGGGGGAAGCCACAAAGAAAGCTCGCACGGGAGATTTCAAAACCAAGGTGCAAAGTACAGCCAGGCAATCCACAACTTAACCAATAACTTGTGATCAAAAGTTGGTCAAAAAACAGCCTCATTGTAAGTTAGAGCTAAAGAGTCTTAGAAACCAAGCCAAAGCATGTGACAAGGTTGGGAGGTAGCAATACTTACACCCAGCCCCATGGTCGCAACGCACGTCTGAGAACAGTCAATCCAATTGTCTTTTTAAATTGCAACTTTCCTACTCCGCCTCTCTCTCTCTCTCTCTCTCTAGCTCTCTCTCTCTCACACACACACACTCTCTCTCTCTCTCAGCCCTGTTGCTTCCTGTGTCTCCCGCACTCCCCCGAGCAGAGAAGATAGGTCGCTTCACATTAACATCCCTTTATAAGCGCAACTGGTTCACCTGGTTCGAGAGGAGGGGCCCGGAGGGGTGGGGGCGTGTGTGTGTGTGCGGGGGGGGGCTGCAGTGGAAATGAACAGGTGAGTGTTAGTGTTGGAGAAGGGAGGGAGGGTGTGCTGGGGGGAGGGGTGTGGGAGGCATGCCTGGAAAAAGGGGAGGGGAGAAGCTTGCCCAACTTCCCTGTTTTGTTCTCGCTGCTTCCCTTCTCTCTCTTTACTCATTTACTCCCTTTGCTCCGGCGATTCCTCTTTTGCCGCTAATCTTCATTTTGACCTTCACTTGCTTTGGGTAGGTGGTTGGAACAACCCCACAGCTCCGTGCCCTCAGAGAAACCAGAGTGAATCCTGACGGCCGGCTGTACTGTTTCTGTCTGTGTGTGTGTGTGTGTGTGTGTGTGTGTGTGTGTGCTTCATTTACTGTACAAACACACGCGAACAAACAAGAAGACAGAGGAGTAGTGAATAAAGGAGATAAATCCAGAGGTGGAGAGGTGAAAGCTCACTCCTGCAGATGACTGGTGGCCCAAAGCTGCGTGAGGCGTTTTGAAAGACAATAAAGACGATGATTAGACAGACACCGAAGAAGAGCTGATTAAAACAGAACGCGTGTTTCCACGGGGGCTAAAATTGCTGCTCGCAGCAAAAGATAAGACGCGGAATGCAAAGGGAGGAATCCACTGAGCCGTTCTGTCCGAGGTCACCGTGTCCTGGGAAGAAGCGACGCTGTCTTTGATTCTGAAATTCTTTCACCCTAGAAAAAGGCAGTGCTGGAAATTCCTTCCTGATGCTGAAGCACAATGTTTAGCATCGATTCACACCGATGCACTGGTTGAGCGTAAAAAGGCTGACGGCCCACTGCCCTGCTGCTCTCACACAGCTCTTATTAAGTGTGAATATATGTTTACCACGCTGAGAAAAGGCCCACGTGAGAAACTCTAAAATCTAAGGTGAGATTCTAGTTTCATGTCTAAAGTTGGGCACAGTTCAGTTGCTATTAAGCCTATAAATACACATTTAATGAGTGCAGATGACATTTCACTGAGGGGAAACCCAGAACACACAGTGAACACGCAGTAATATCTCACACAATCATTCAGCTGGTGCAGAAAAAGGGAAGCGTTTCTGACGGCAGCTTCCTTTGCTGCACCAGAGCACGCACAGAAGTCTCTCACGAAACTAAGGAGTGCTCCTCCACGACACCGAAATGAGTTGTGAGGAGGAGGGTTCTGCTCCTGCTGGCGGGCCGTCTGGCTGGCTGGAGGGGGGGGGTTGTTGAACGTGTTTGTAGTAAACGTTCAACTGTTTATAGTCACCAGACTGCACTGGGAAGCATGGGGTGTTCATGCAGAGCTGTGCGGAGAGGAGAGGCGGCTGCAGCTCATGAACTTGGAAAAGCAAAATGAAAAAGTGGAGCTAAGATGAGAGACAGGAAGAATGTTCGAGCTGTTGCATAGTCAGTGCAGTACACAGGCCCGGAGGAGCCGCTCTGACTGTGGGACCTGCAGCGTATTGAATTTAATTTGCTCCAAATCTACTTACAGGGATGAAACGGATCAGAGAGAAAGAGTAATAATGCAGGAGAAGAAAGGAGGCGAGAGGAGAGGTTGGGAAAGTGCCCGGGGGGAGCAGAGCAATCAGACTGCTGCACATCCACTCCGATAATGAGTGCAGCTCAACCACAGTGCTGCAGAAACCAGAGGAAATCAGTCTGTGGTGCAGCAACTCCCAATAATCCAATCAAATTCATTAGGATGCTAACTAACAACATATGCTTCACAATGTGTGCGCGCATACTTTCAGTGGCTCCATTAGCTTCTCAATGACAACGGCCGCGCCTTCTATTCACAAACACATTTACACACACACACACACACACACTTAGCTTAGAATTTCTGTTTACACTTTCATTTGCAGGATCTGCATTCGAGTGTATTTATGTCTTTGGGAAACTGACCTCCCACGCAGCAGTGGGCTCACTCCTGCATCAATAAAAAGCAAAACAGTAAAGCATGATTGAGCCTAAGTGGCTCCCTCAGAGTTTTTTTTTATGCATGTGGGGTTTCAGCTCCATAATTAAATCAGTATAGGTTCTTGTTTGTCCTCAAACAATGCTCGGCCACACTTAACAAAAGCTGGTGCATGGGAGGACATGGTTGTAACATGTTTCGTGTCGTTTTCCAACTAGAACAATGAGCACGATGGAAAAGTTTAATTGAAGGAGAGGTTTGTGCAAATGAGAAACGAAAACCTTCCACATCCTGCTGATCTGAATGCACATTTAAAATGTTCAGACGTCCGTAGGAAGCCGCTGCACTCATGTTAGTCATAAGTGAGCCGCAGCGTTTTGCGCTGGGCATGTACGCCACAGAGAAACCGACGTCAGTGAAGTGTCGAAGAGCTTAACTTGACTCTGGAGTGTCAGAGAGGTCAGACGGAAAGCTTGCAGACGCGTACAGTACGTTCCCAGACACGCTGAACACTGGACATTTATCTTGTAGAAACCTGAGTTCACAGCGGGGGAAAATTTGCCTGGGCAAGTCGCGCCTCCCCCTCCTGAGGAGCACGCACAAACAAAGCTCTGTTGTCTCCACTGGTAGCCATCACAAGATTTCACCTATTGAATCTGTGACTTAAGAAAACCTCCATTCTCATTCACACAGCTTTGTTGACTCATTGTAAGAACTGGATGTCTCCCAGTATTCCCAGTACACGCAGCACACACTCCACAAGCGAGGCTCACGTCCACTGAGACCTAGAGACCTTCCAGCCAGGTCTTTTGCACGTGAAGTGCAGCGTGCTGAGCACTCAACACACTCAACTAGATGTCACCTCGCTCCTCTTCCCCTCAGCTGAGTGCGCCGGCAAACGCTGAAAGTGGAGTCTGTCTCATAACATATAGAAAATCTATAGAAGTCACAGCACAGCAAATGGGATGATACACTTCCTGCCGTGTGAAACTAAAGGCTGTGTCATGTTTTACTCCCGGCGCATCACAGCTGATGGGATGGAGCTGGAAATGATAAAACAGCACTGAATCTGGAAACACTCGTCAGTCGTTGGCCGTATTCGTGCATCGTGAAAACTTCACACACCTGTTCAAAATTCCCAACTTAGGTGTTTGTCTGAAGTCTGACAAAAAGGAAGAGGAGGGAAAATTCCCTGTTGATTCTCATGGCTAGCATCTAGGTGAGCGGGATTGTTGCCGGCTGTGCGGCAGGGAAAGAAAAAAAGACACAGATGAAGACACACCGACCTCAGCGTCCCCGCGGCTCCGCCACCACGGACAGTCGGGTCCAGCATTCTTCACCTACAAGCAGAAGGCAGAGAGTCGTCTTTAGCCCTAAACAGACATGGAAACAGTTGAAATACCATAAAACCAAAACGGACTGGACTTACTTTGAGATAAGACCCTCTTCAGTGACAACTTTGGATCCTTTGGAAGTAATCCAACCGTCTCGCAGCACTTTGTCCTTTCACATAACATCATCAGAGAGGTCATCGCGTAGTTGCACGTGTACAGAGCGCAGATGACATGTAAATGTGTATCTTCTTCTTTCAAAATAAGAGTCTAGAACGATGACGTGTGGTTCCCCAGGCCTCAGCTCTGACGAATCGTGCGTCCCAACCTCTAGGCCTCCGACAGAGACCGGTAGTAGTTGGGCTCATTGAAGAATACGGTATGAATGCTTCCCTTTCAGGAAGCTCCCAGAACATTTGTAGAGGAGTTTTGTGAGTTGTGACCTTGTTTGAACACAAAACGTTGTAAATCTCACTTTTTCTCCTGCTATTAATATGAACCTACTGAGGCACGAAGCAACCGGGCCAGACCGCGCCGCGGAGACGGAGAACACGAATGAGACAGAGGGTGCTGCTATTTATAGGCACAGACATTTGTCAGAAACTCTATAGTAGGTCAACTTATAGAGAGAACAGGCGGGATTTCTCCTCGTGGAGTTAATGCTCAGCGGGTTGGTTTAGTTTGTCAACAAGCTGCCGGCTCACATGAATAAACACCAGCGAGCGAGAGAGAGAGAGAGAGAGTCAACTGGATTTAGATTCTTTAGTTTTAACCTTTGTGATAATGACGAGTAATCTCTGCAAGATCTATGAATCGTTCATGCAGACCACACACACACACGCAGAGACCCAGCACATCCCTCTAATCTGCACGAGGATTATTGCTGCAATTAGAGGAATGAGAAAGGGAAATGGAGACAGATATGTGGCCATCGCTATGATCAGCATTTACAGGCCCACAACAAAAAACTTCAGATGTGGGAAATCATAGGAGCAACTGTGAAACCAGTACGTTCTTCAGGCTTCTTCGGGTCCATCTGGGTTTTCTTTTTCTATTCTGTGCACGTCCCGATCCAGGTAGTGAAGCTCCTCCTGTTGTGGAAATAACAACTGGCTGACATTTTAATTCAGGAATATTTGTAAGTCACCCTCTGCAGAAAGTAAAAATGAAGTGAAAATGAGAAAAACCTGGATCTAAGTGGCACTTTTATGTAAAATATTAGCCTACGTTTGAAGGAACACGACGCAGGAAAGTAGTGCAAGAGTGGATGAGAGGATAAAGAAAGAAACTGTAGGAACCGTAGGCCAGCACTGTCAGCCTGGCTGATCCAAAACCTTGGCAACTGCAACAAAGAGCCTCTGTCTGCGCTCACTCGGTCTCGCACGAGCTCACGCACGCACGCATACTGTATGGCGCAAACCCCAGTGTGGACACAAGCTAGAGTGCCGACAGAAACACGGCAGCATTTCCGTCTGGGTGACTATCGAAAGGTGTTTGTCTCATTTTCAGGGTTATAGGCATAAACGTACGGGAAAACTTCATTATGTAAGAGTAGGAGAATCATCCAAACACTCGCCTGGTTTGATTAGTCGAAACAAAAAAGGAGGTCCGTGTGGGAGAATGTGATGAAACGACCATCAAATAATGCACGTTTCTAACTGGCCATGAACTCAGTGACCTGATACGACAAACACGTCGCACAGTCGTCTGTGGTTGGAAATCTGAGCGGGGACGACTGGTTTGTGAGAAATGTGATGTCTCAGTAGGAAAACAACACAAGTCATCGGCGAGTCGCTGCATTCTTTGCAGCTTTCCAGCACCCGGCCGTGCATAGTTCCTGTTATTTGAGTCACAGCTTTGGGACAGTGTGACAGTGTGTAGCGGGAAGGCTTTTCAGAATAAAAGCCGTGCTTGTTCGTGGTGGCAGGGCCTTTGCTCACTGGTAACTGGGTCAAAGGTCACTGAGTCAGTGGTAACGCTGTGACTCATGCAGGGGCGTGGAGATGTTTGGGAAGTTAATAAAGCTGAGTGTATAATCAAATAATGTCATTTGAGCTGTATAATAACAACAACGTGAGACAGTCTTGGTTGTTAAACTGCTCGTTAAAGCCTTGAGCAGCAGAAACTGAAAGAAAGAGTGAAAGGACAACAAGCTTTCTGAAAGCGCCTCTGCCTCTGTGACCGCTTTATCGCCTTCTTTTTCACCTCTGCCACAGACCTGGCTGCGGAAAAGGTGACAAATTAGGAGAGGAAGAAGGGAAAGAAGCAGCAGAGGAGAAAGTCAGACAAAAGACAAGCGGTGGTTGGAGAGGGAGGAGTTAAACAGACAGAGGGGAAGACGAGGGGGAGGAAGAGAAGGAGTCCTCACATGACGCTAGCTGTGTTTCTACTTGTCCTTGCAAAGGACACCTGCGTCTGGGAACAAACTTTTCCATCTGTCCCGTCCACATCACACTCACTTTCTCCACCTCACTCGCCTTCCGTGTCCCTACCGCTGTCCCTCTCCACAATCCGCGAGCGTTTCTTTTTTCTGCCTGTTGCCTAATCGCGTTTTAGTCGGTGACACAGCAGCGCACGCGGAAAGCACACGCGCTCCCACTTCACTGCACACTGTTCAGCTTTCAGCTGCGATTGCCCAATAGAAGTTCATTCACTCTCTCTCTCTCCCACACACCTGTTCCCCCCCCCACACACACACTCACACTCACACATTCCCTTTTCCCTCCCGATTATCACAATCACGCTGGCACACACACACACACACACAACCTGCAAACAGTTGCAACCCTTAAACAGGATCAACCACAAACTCCTCACTCCCACAGTCTCAAACTCAAATTACTCCTCACACACACACACACACACACACATACAGAATTCCTTTGCTGACTCCTCCCCTGTGTGAAGACTTTCCCCTGGGGCCCTCTCACAACCTTCCCTCATGGAAAACTACCAGCGCCGCACACACAATAACACACACACACACACACACACACACACACACACACGCACAGACAACGAGACCTGTGTTGGCGGCGGACAGCAGCACAATGGGAAAACAGAGACGAGGACTGAGAGCGCGAGAGACATTTGGTGAAAAGGGGGGAAGAGGCCTTTTAATTATAAATCATTTATGACACAGAACGGCACCAATATTTACAATCCCAGCAGCCTTGGACAGCTGACAGATTGGTAAATGGACACAGGCCCTCTTCTTTCATCCTACAGGCTGCAGAGAGCGAGAGAGAGGGAGAGAGAGAGAGAGAGCAGGGTCTACCCCTCTGAAGCAACACCACCTCCCAACGGCCTTATCCTTTTCACCATCCTTATGCACTAGTGATATTTTGATATTAGTGTTTTCTAAGTGAGAGTGGAAGCTGGTCATCTGTGGCCGGGTCGGTAGTTTGATTCCTCCTCCGACGGAGACTCTGGAGCTTTATCCACGATCACGTTGTTGCCGTGTGAGAGCGCTGAGCGCCTCTTTTCAAGTGCACCGCACAAAGGTTGAGCGTGTGACGAATGCAATGTCTGAGCACGCCTGTACAGCTTCAGCCATGAAAGAAGAAGGGGGCGGGGCTTATCAAAAGGGTTCAGATCACAGTATTTTGTAGTTTAAATAATCAACTACATGAAAGAAGTGATTTAAGCTTTGTGTATAATATAAGTCCTACACACCACCCTGACCTCCAGCCCTCACACTTGAAGCACAAGCTCATAACTGCTGCAAAACCAAAGGATGTGATTCCTGGTCTGCCGGATCAAGCAGCGTAAGAGTTTCTCAGTAGCAGAGCTCAGGTGCTGACGAAACCCAGACTATGACCTTTTTATGGCTTTTGTGTCGGCTGAGAGTCCAGGAATGGACTGAAAACCTTTCTTCCTTATTCTGAAACGGAGACAACTTTCTTCACTGATTGATTCATCGTTCGTATCTGATAAATGCTTCAAGCCCGTTATGGAATGACGTGTGACATTTGACCTTTTCTTCTTATTTGTTATGTTGAAGCCCTAATCAGTCAGGTCTCTTGATCATTTCACTGATTTCATTACTGATTGATTCGGAAATCTCTTGTTACGTTTTAAGCATCTTTATTATTCCAAAAGGTGACTTGAATATCTTGACGGATAAATGCGACTTTTCCATATTTTTTCTACTAAATTAAAGGTCCAAGCTGCTTCTGTGCACAATGATAGCAGAGTTTTATTGTGAACAATCAGGATCAAAATATTCTTATGTTCCTGAGCCTGAATAGCACCTGAGAGCGATTCATAATGTGGCTTTAAATGATGCTGAAACACTGGCCTCAATAGTAGGTCTCACGCTCCACCCAACCTACAAACCAAAGGAGACCAAGTCAGTGACATCGCGTTGGGATGTGTGTATATTCTGTGAGCAGTTCGCTTTCAGATTCCTCTCTGTGCGTCTGCACTGTGCATGTAAAAGCAATTTATAACCGATGGGAACGTAAAAAGGATAGGACTTACCGCCGGGGCTTCGTCTGAGGATGTATTTTCTGACTTCATCATACAGGAAGATGAGGAGGGAGTAGGGGAAGGCACAGAACCACCACAGAGGCCTGGAGTACGTATGAACATACATTAACTCATGAGCTTAGTGTAAGCAAAACAAGGCTGAACATGTTTAATATGAGGATTCTTCCTGTCAGCAGCAATGAAACTGCAGTGAAATATGCTACAGCACGGTTTAAAACCGCTTCAAGCTTCCTTTATTTGTTCTTTGATTATTCTTTTTTTATGTTATTGGTGTTATAGGCGTATGTGTCATTTACTCACTTGAGAGGGTACATTCGGAGGGCAACGTCCATCCCGGGGCAGTATGACAGGAACGCAGCCAGCGCCGTCTCCACAAACAGACCGAAGATGAGGACGCGGTTCCTGTGGGGAAATAAAAAACGAGATCAAAAACACGAGAAGATGTTTGGGTGAAGCCGTAGACGTCACTGTGTGTACTCACTTCATCCCCTGCTGGAGGATGGAGTTCCTCCTGGTCTTACAGATGAGCAGATCGGTCCACTGGACGATCACGATGCTGATGAAGAAAGCTGTGTGGCAGGTGAACTCCACCATCTTTCTGCACTCATACGTCTGTCGATATACAAGTTTATTCCTTATAATAATTAAAATAATTATTAAATTATTATGACACTATGGTTAATGTGAGCGCTACTGACCCACTGCTGCCCGTAGCTGTCTTCTAGGTCGTTTACATATTTGTCATCCCAGGACACTCGGAGCCCCAACAGATCCAGGGGGAGGAAGCCATTTTCAGCCAGGATCACAAAGTATGTGAAGAAGCCACCTACAGCCTGCATCATACCTAACAGGACACAAGAGGATGGAAATGTCTCCTTAACAAACAAGAGAATTTGTCATTGCATTATTATAGAAAATGTCTCTATCCATTATGATATAAACATCAAAGATTAGAGATCATTTCGTTCCCTATAGTTAGTAAAAGAGAAGGCTACCTATTTGTCCATAGGACACGCTGATGAGTCTCTCATTCACCAGTTTGTCTGTTTTCGAGTTTCTGGGCTGTCGTTTCATGATGTCACTCTCAGCTGTTTCATACGCCAGAGAGATGGCGGGGACCTGAGGAACCGACAAAGACATAAACAGAAAATGACGCACGATCACACCCAGAAGGCTAAAATGTGAGCATAATTAGTCATCACCATGTCAGTTCCCAGATCGATACAGAGGATGGTGACGGTGCCCAGTGCTAGAGGTATGCTGGCAACAACAAAGAGGAGGAAGGGCGACATCTCCGGGATTTTACTAGTCAGAGTGTAGGCGATGGACTTCTTCAAGTTGTCAAAGATCAGACGACCTGGCGAAGTAATAAAATGAATCACTTGTGCACATAGCAATTAATTATTGATGCATTTTGGAAGGCGGCTTGCAGGGATTCCTCACCTTCTTCCACACCGGTAACGATGGAGGCGAAGTTGTCGTCCATCAGGATCATGTCAGCCGCCTGCTTGGAGACGTCGGATCCCGCGATTCCCATAGCAACACCAATGTCGGCCTTCTTCAGGGCCGGAGAGTCGTTCACGCCATCGCCTGTCACAGCCACAATGGCTCCCTGCAGAGAGGAAACGAGTGTTCACGTTTCCACGTCTACATTTCTCAAAGCTTTCAATCATCCTCTTTGACGCTGACCTGTCTCTGGCAGCCTTCCACAATAATCAGTTTCTGTTGAGGGGAGGTTCTGGCAAAGACGATTTCAGTGTGGTGTTTGAGCACATCGTCGAGCTGCTCTGAAGTCATGTCTTTCAGATCGCCGCCATGGATAACACACGCCTTGGCATCCCTGGAGAGGGAACCACAGCAGCGTTAGGACAATGGCGTGTAATCCAGTTTCCTGAGGATGAGGCCTAATCAGGGCATTACGGACATAATGATGGGAAAAATGCCAGCGGAAAAAAACAGAAAGGAAAAAAAACAGCATCATCTGCAAAAAGCTTTAGATTCAGGCTAAATTAATGTGAAAATAAACCTTCTTGATTATTGGCTGTCTTTGTTAGCACCTATGCAGAAACGCCTTATAGTCTGTTTACTAACCTGGGGTTCACCTCTGACAGGTGTATGTTCAGACGGGCAGCGATGTCTTCGACAGTCTCGTTGCCCTCGGAGATGATACCCACACCTTTAGCAATAGCCTTAGCTGTGATGGGATGATCACCTGTGACCATGATGACCTGAGGGAAGGGGGTAAGACAAAACACAGCAGCCCTCAAAAGTGGTCATATTAGGAGCTTTTGTTGACATGAGAAGTAATGAGCTCATGAAAACGCAAATGTCTCTGGGACGAATTGCTCACCTTGATCCCAGCACTCCTGCATTTGCTGACAGCGTCGGGCACGGCGGCACGAGGAGGGTCGATCATGGACATGAGGCCGATGAAGCAAAGGTTCTCAGTGGGGAAGTTCACCTCCTCAGTGTCAAAAGCAAAGCCCTCTGGGAACTGGTCGTCGGGCAGGCTGAAGTGGCAGAAACCTGTGTAAGAGGAGAGCAATGTGTCACGCATTTGGCAAAGGGACTCTACGCTTTATGATTTTATGACCGAGCTTAACCCTACCAAGCACTCTCTCTCCAAGGCCTCCCAACTCAAGATAAGTGCTCTGAAAAGCATCTTTCATCTCATCATCCAGAGGCTGCTCTTTGCCGTGGACCATGATGGTGGAGCAGCGGTCCAAAATCCTCTCCGGGGCACCTTTCATCACTAGGAGGTGCTCGGACTCTCCAGGTGTTGAATTCTTGTGGATAGAGAGCTGCGGGACAGAAGGAACTGGACGCTAATAAACAGCACAGTAAACTAGTTAGAAACTCCAGTGTGCAGACACGTTACTTGGTATTTGTTGGTAGAGTTGAAGGGGATCTCAGCAATCTTAGGGTATTTGTCTCTGATAGTGCCAACAGACCCACAGCACAGCTCAATACACTTCAGCAAGGCAGCTTCTGATGCGTCACCAGCGACGTCTCTCTGTGAATTCAGAATACAAAAGGAGTTTGATCCAAATCACTGACCGTGAGTTTCTCTGACATTGCGTTTCGTCTGTCTGTCTACTACAGCTACTATCAGCTATAGCGTGTTGTGGAAAAAAAAAAAGATTTGCGGTACATTTTGGCAGCGCTTGTATTTTGTTGGATCCAAACATTCCTTACTAAATGATATTACCAAGACAACTCCCGCACGGGATCTGCGACTCGTGCCACAGTATCCAGCATGATGTTTTGAGAAGGAATATGAATCGGTGCAGAAATGAGGGTGAATTCATGGAGGCTAAATGAGAGAAAGTGTGTTTAGTGTTTAGTGTCTGTCACTCTAGTGTTCACTAAAGTGTCAGAACAGAGAGCAACATCTCCCCCTCAGCTACTGCCAGCTTGTCTACAGACTTTACGCAGTCTGGTGTGTCCACTTTGTGGTTTCGCTGGTTTTCAATTATCTGATTAGTTTTTTTTGTTGTGTTCATGTCTGTGTAAATTTTGCATGTGCAGAGAAATGCACGCTTCTGGTTCACTGGTAAGAAAATGAGACATGAATAAATTCGATTTTGCTTTGCTGAGTAAGCCAGAAAGATTAAGGAAGATAATGCACAGAATAAAAGTTGCACCCTCAGGATGGGAACATTCTGCTGATCAGCCAGGAAGACGGCACGGTTGCAAAGTCCAGCAATTCTGGCCAGAGCTGCCCAGGTGGGTGAGCTCCTGTCAAAGGAGGCTCCACTCTGGTTCTCCGTGGTGTCGGCCTCGTGGATCTGGTTGTCAAACCACATGTGAGCCACAGTCATCCTGTTCTGCGTCAGGGTGCCGGTCTTGTCCGAGCAGATGGTGGACGTGGAGCCCAGGGTCTCGACAGCTTCCAGGTTCTTCACCAGGCAGTTCTTCTTGGCCATACGCTTCGCAGTCAGAGTCAGACACACCTGGAGAAACATCAGTGTTCGTGTTTTGTGACAATGAGATTGTGTCAGAAAATCCTGGAACAGAGCAGAAACAGAAACGACACAACTCACGGTGACAGTAGCCAGGAGACCTTCTGGTACATTCGCCACAATGATACCAATGAGGAAGATGACGGCCTCCAGCCAGGTGTAACCGAGGAAGAGTGAGAGGATCAAGAAGGTAACACCCAGGAAGACGGCCACACCGGTGATGATGTGGATGAAGTGCTCGATCTCAATGGCGATGGGAGTTTTGCCAGAGTCCAGACTGGAGGCCAGTGTGGCAATCCGGCCTATGACTGTACGGTCTCCGGTGTTGATGACGATTCCTCGGGCAGTGCCTGCAGGGAGCAGGACATTTTAAGTCTTTTGTGAAAAGACGTGTTCAGATTAAAGGATCAATTATTTAATTTCGTTTTCAGTTTAATACCTCACTGTTACAAACAGAGAGAATTGTGTTTTAATATCAATTAAACTCATGTTAATTGGATTATTTAAAGTTGTATTATTTATTAACAGTTTCATCTAATAAAATCTGCACGCATATTCATTGTAGTCCGCTACCTTCAACACAGTTGGTGGAGGAGAAAGCAATGTTCCTGGTCTCCAGTGGGTTTTCATTGGAGAAGTCTGGAGTACGAGTCTGGGGCTCTGACTCACCAGTCAGGGAAGAGTTGTCCACCTGGGAGATGAGAAATCACCTGTGACTGGTGGAAAACAACAACCAAATCCATGCCGCTAGATCTGCCTAGGGATGCTTCTTCTCTAGTGTTGCAACCTCTTTGTCAGGAGCTGTCGACCCGAAGGGAGACAAATAGAGAAAAGAGGGGCAGACCTTGCAGCCGTGAGCAGAGATGATTCTCAGATCGGCAGGAATCCTGTCTCCACCATTTATCTCCACCAGATCTCCAAGCACCACGTCCTCGGTGCTAATGCTCTTCTTCTCCCCGTTGCGAACGACCAGCGCTTGCTACAAGATTTCAAAAGACAATCACAATGGATAATTACTAACTGATTATGTTCACACGCGCATACTTTTCACATATGCAGAAGCCATGAAGAACTCACCTGTGGGACCAAACTCTTGAATGAGTCCATGATCTTGGAGCTCTTGGCCTCTTGGTAGTAGGAGAAGCAACCAGTGACAAAGACAACAACCGACAGCACAATACCCAGGTACAACTGCACGAACAGAGAACATGTTTTTTATGGAGCAATTCAAAATGTTACAGCTTTGATACAGATACGTATGTATCCTCACGTTGTCATTCACTGGTTCGTCTTCTGAAGCAACCTGGAGGCCATAAGCGAGAAAGCAGAGGATTGCGCCGAGCCACAGCAGGATGCAGAAACCACCAAACATCTGGGGACCGGATCAAATAACATTGAGGTCTCAAGGATTAGCTTAAGCTGCCTGGGAGTTGTTGCACTCGCTGATGACTTTTACCTGTTTGCAGAACTTGACCCACTCGGGTGTGGTGGGGGGAGGTGTGAGGACATTTGGGCCGTCTCGGGCCCGGATCTCAGCTGCTCTGGAGGAGGAGAGACCCTGATGAAAGAAAAAAGGTTGAACTGGCTAAGTGCTATTTCAGGCCAATCAAAGTCCTTCTAATGAAATAAAAACACAGACACATGCTCACATTGGTCAGGTCCACTTCATATTTCCTGTTAAGTTCATCCACGGTTAACTTGTGATCGTCCTGTGGAGAGGGAACGCGTTAGAGACACTTCAGTCTCACTGCTCCGGTAACGTGATGATCATTGTCCTACGTACTCACCAGGTCAACTTCTTTCTTCAAGTTATCCATACTCTTATTCCCTTTATCTTTCTTGCCTTTCTTGCTCTTGTGTTCTCCGTCTGAGGTTGCTGCCAATTTGTATTCATCCTTCCCTTTCTGGAACAGACAGACAGAAAATTATTATTTTTATGTTGCAGATGAGCAAAGAAAAAAGAATAAGCTCATTGTATCTTATTGAAATCTTTCATTATGAAGTGTAAATGTTTTTTGACATAAATTGCAACAGTTACACGTCGACTCATGTTAATTACTATACTACTAGGTTGCCAGCTTCCTGATTTCCCAGCAACATTGAAAACATCAAATTAATTCCTGCTTATTTAAAATGTTTTTATCATTTTGTTGCTACAGGACAAAGTGTGTGTTGTGTCCACACGGTAACAACCGTGTGATATGTCAGTGCCCTGAGGTAAACACTGTTTAATCAGTGTTTTTGTGACTCGCCTCGAACCAAAATGACTCACAAATCATTAGTTACAACCACAACTGTTCAAACATTACAGACGCAGGGATCCACAGCCATTCCTCATCCTATCAGTATCAGCATTTTCTAATACATCCAACTACTCTGTCGGCTGGATGCATTTCAACCGATCAACCAATAATTCAAAGGGCAGACACAGTTTTATCCAAAAACCCAACAATTCTACAATCCAACAGCAATTATATAGAAAAATATTCAGCTTTGATACATATTTAAGCTTAAATTTTCAAAACATTAAGAACATCAAAGGGTGGAGATGTCAGATATCTGATTTTTTGGACAAAGCGTGTGGGACTTACTGAGCGGCAAACTTTTAGGCACAATAATAGTAATAATAATAATAACTAGATTTAGCAATTCTTCATTTGAATTTTTTATGTCCATCCGTTTAATAGTTTCAATACATTTCGCTAAACTGAAAACCTGATAGTGGCACATGAGTAAATGCAGATAAACTACAGAAGTCAGCAGCAGCCACCACCATCATCATCATCATCATCTGTGAAGCGCTAATGTCTGTAATCATCAAAGTGATGTCTGGATGCATGATCCCAGTGGGTTGCTCTGATCTTAGTGGCAGGTCAGAATTATTCACATGTGATGCATTTTCGACCTGTGAGCCGGTCTGTTTGGAGTGACAGGTCAAGTTTAGGGTAAGAGATAAAAAGTAAAATGCTGTGTGCTCTAAATTCAAAGCTGAAAAAAAACCTAACCAGTCTGATCTGACTAATTAGACCAAGACACCTCAAAGAACAGATACTTACTCTCAGCCCCATCATTGCAATGCAGATCTCACAAGGGCAATCCAATAATCTTTTCCTGCTTTCCCTCTTTTCTGTCACCTGCACTCTCGCCTCTCTCTCTCCGCCCTTTTTCTCTCCCGTGTCTCCTGCGCGTCCCAGTACAGAGAAGATGGGCTGCTTCATGCTAGCATCCCTTTATATCCACCAGTGACTTACCTGCCCTCTGTGGAGGAGCTTGGCGGAGGAGAGGTGGGGTGAAACTGGACAGGTAAGTATTAGAGTTGCAGAGGGGTGGAGAAGAGATTGAAGTGAGGGGGTGGGGAGAGGAGACGGTGGGGTGCACTACAGTACGAGGGGGCAGGATGGAGGAGGAAAAAAAGATAAGTGCAGGTTTAATTTTGCCCCCTGCATCTTTCACTCTGACCTGCCTCTCCTCAGTTATTCACCTTTTTTTTTCTATTAAGCTCAACTTCAAACAACTACACCTGTTTTATGAACCCAAGTTCAAACACAGGGTTATCAAAGATCTGCCCAACACCAGCCTGTTCATCGAACCCTGCAGGGTGGAGAAGGGAGCGGCCTCGTTGGGTGGCTGGTGAGGGTTTCTGATGTGTTGTTATTGCTCAGAATCACTGGACTATGCAATGAGGCGAGTTATGCTGATACAAGGATGGGCGCTGGGAAAGAAGTGGGCCAGCGGAGTCGTAGTGTAGTAGGAGAGGAGAAGAATTTTGAGAAACGAAAGAGAGAGAGGGATGAAAACCGGCTGTGGGAACAGGTTGACTAATATTTATGAGGCTAACAGATTGAGGCCTGGCTCTTCCTGTCCACAGGATGTCGTCTAGGGTCCAACCAGGCATATTCAGATATGTATCTGCTGTTTAGTAAGAAATTCTCATTTATTCGTTCAACTGTATAATTTAATTTGAAGCCATAACAAAAACACTTGTGAGGAGCCCTTGTTGATTGAGATTGGGGAACTAACTTCCATTCACCTCCACTGTTCAAAGACAGACCGAATCTATCTTTTAAAGATTTCCTGTGCAAAAATGTCCCATCACTTTGCACCTTATGTACAGTACGCCTTTATCATTAGGCGTAGCAGAGTCTGGGAATTGAAAGACTGTCGATTTGACGAGCTCCAAGGGGTTGTTGGATGTGTTTGTAGTAAACCTCCTGCTGTTTATAGTCACTAGATTAAGCAGCGAGGACGGGATGTTGATGCGTAAAGAAGAAGCGAAGGTGAAAAATTAGACAATGGGAACACAACAAAGGAAAGAGATGAATGACGTGAGGACATCCTCTGTGCTGCATGACTTCTTGCTGCATAGGAACCTGCAGTTAATTCTACTTTTATCCACACGGACAAAATAAGTGATTAGGTTAGAGAAGGGAAGAGAAGATGAGAACTGCTGGAAAAACTGAAGAGAAACAGGTTTTCTATCAATCTTTACCCTTCCGTATGTTTAAGAACAAGGCCTTTCCTGAAAAAGATGGCAATAAATATCTTTAGTGCACTAGTGCCTTCCACTTTCATTTGAAGGACCAGTGTCATGCATCAGTTGTGTCACTCCTGCATCAATAAAGCCACAACAGCAAACTGTGATTGAGCCTTAGTAGCTTCCTCTGCGTTTTTCATCTCCGTAATCATTGAAGAATTGCTTCTTGTGTTAAGCCCAAACAATGATGTGCCTTACATAAACAGTGTGGGAGAAGAATACGTCGAACACGTTGGAGTGTCACTGCGCAAAGCAACAACACAAGCACAAACATTAGTAGCAGGTGGCAAAGGGCAGCCATCGCTTAACTGCCACATTAGCGCTTGAATTAACGCTGATAGTGCAGATTTCATAAGTCTTTGTCTATGGTGATGTGGGGAAATTACAAAACAGATTCTATGTTTTTCTTAACTGTGGCTGCACTATTAACGTCTTAAAGGACTAAAGAGGATACCCATTTATCCCCTAACTTCTCTATGTGAAGGTACTTTTTCTATTTTTCCCACGGCTGAAGGTTTGTCATCAAATTTCAATTTGTTTAATTATCAAACCAGCGGTTTGAAAACACCCAACACTGGAAGTCCAGCACTGATTGACAAGAGAGGTAGATTCGAGTTTTACAAAACCCTGAAATGTACACGCATACATATATTTTTTAAATTGGTTCAGCTAATGGCCTAACAGGAAGAAAAGGTTTGCGGCTACAGCTGGAATCCCCACCCAGGAGTTCCTGTGGTTAGCGCTAAGCTAAAGCAAAGCCATAAAGTTTAACAGACAGGGTTTAATTGATAAAGTCCACATGTCTGTGAAATGCACCGTGCCCTTGAAGACCCCGGGCAATTTCTCAGCCAGCAATTCGGAACAAGTTTATTCACGTGACACTGTGAAGAGGACATCCTGGCATTTCCACTGATGTGTTCAGTCAGCGTCCTGATTTTTTATAATTTGAGGAGGTGTATTTATTTCTCATTGCACGAGACGTTTAGCTATCTGGTCCAGCCCGAGCCCGAAGACTTCTCACTACAGCTTGTCTCACCTCAGGGAAAGTCAAAAGCGCAGCTGCTGGAATGTGTTGGAATGATGCTTTACCACTGTCGCTGGCTTAAAGTCACATTGCCTGAGCTTCTAAAGGTCACCCGGCTACTTGATGCTCTCATATGGTGGTTAAAGGATTAATTGTCCTGAGAAAAAAAGCCATCCGAGAGGCAATTCACGCTAGATCTGCAGCGTTAGAATCACTCTGCACCAACCAGTTGACCAGCTGAGAAATCACTTTGTGTGTTCAAGGGCACAAGTGTGTTTCGCAGGCATTATGTGGCTCAATCATTAATAAAAACCCTCTCAGGTGAACTTTATG